>CM027469.1:33408676-34008676 GCA_015776775.1 Magallana hongkongensis
TTATAAACACATGTTTTTATGTATGACAGATAATGATCACATGTTTAGATCACGTGAAGTATTAATGAAATTTAGAATTGAACTACATTAATTTACAATCTCCCAGAGGTCTGATGCAAAACAGAATACTGATTTTATATGCATCATACAGAACAAGTTTTGTATGCAGTGATATTCATTTATTTGTCTGTAAAAATACCAAATATTCAAGGTCAATGCCTGTTGAAAATCAAATAAAATGAAGAAAAATATGTTCAATTATATAAAAGTTGCAATACAACTATTTCGGTAAGTAATTAAATTTTCGAAATTTTGGTATTATTTGTTTTGAAAGTTCAAAGTTCTAATTAAGCCATACTTCCTAATATTATTTTAAGTCACAAACTTTTAAATTAAAATAACTAAGATTAGCTGGACTAGAAAGGAAATAATATTATGTATGCAGACGACCAACCGTCTGTTAATTGTTGAAATTTGTGTTGGGGGAATAATCATGACAATAACGTATATCTGGTCATTTTTGCGATGATCAAATACTCGCCTTTTCGCAACAATTATATTCAAATTTTATTACTTCTGCCTATTTTTTTATCGCTGAAAATGGCTGACGCTAATACATTAAAATACAAAATTTTCACATTTTTGCAAATTTTGTGATATACGAAAAAGGTTGGGATATAATGTATATAAATAGCTTTGAAAAAATCTCCAATTTAACAGCATGGCTAAAGTTACTCATATAATCGTTTTGGTCATGTGGCCTCATGTAAATAAAAACGCTGTTTTCCCAGCTGAGTTATTTTATAACAGAAAAAAAAATATGAATGACGTGTACACAAAACAATGAAATTTCATTTTTAAATTGTTTTTTATGAATCAAACTTTGCGACATGTTGATGCAGAAAGTTAAACGCTAAATTATGATTAATGAATCAGCTGTTTATTAAAGTTTTTACATTGTAACATTATGTCCTATTCTAGATTTGATTTTCATCGAGAAATTGATAACAACTGATAAAGAATCTCTTTATTCTATATTAATTAGGTATATGCTGATTTGCGTTAGTTAAGGAAAAAATATTCTTGACAGTCTCTATGTATTCTGATTATTAAAGTAATCTGTATCCAAATTGACCGCAGTTTCAAATTCAGATTTTATTGATTTAACCAAAATATCCTAATTACTAGTATTCAATTAACAACAACTTCTTTTATAGATAGTCAAATTAATTCACGGGCACTTAACATATAAATTATGGGATGGAAGTAGTAAAATAAAAGCCATGTTTAACAAATGATGCGTATTTGATACACTAGAGGATAAACATTAAAGGGCTTTGTGTGTTCAACAAGATTCTTTTGTACGTTATGCTGTGTCCGAATTTTTCCTTATTTGATTTTCTTGACTTATGGTTTAACAAATGAAATCAAGTAGCAACTGGCGTGATATTCAGAGGAGGTGACAATGCGAAAAAAATTAACTAAAATTGATCATAAAATTATATAAATGTATACAGTTGATGTATGTTGCTAAGATTTTTTTATTGCATCTGACTGGAAAAAATACAAACATTTCCGGCTTTCCACTGTTTAATATGTGGTTTAATGATGCAGCTTGAAATATTTCTATTCTTGCAATATCTATTGTAATAAATATGAACCCACAATCGCATAAATACAGCTGTACATGCATTAGGACATTAATTACAGAAGGGGAAGGGGATGATTAGTGGGACGTATATCTTCTAGATTTTGTTTGTTAGGTTAAATGCCACTATTAAGTTTTGTTATACTTTCATGTTAAATACTGAAATCTGATTGGTCAAGACGCAGTTAATAATATTTTCTATTACCCTCAGCGTTAGCAACGCACTTAACAACGGGTAACATTAAAAATGTTACATGCGCGAAAACTATGCGCGTACGGTTCGCTGTAGAATTCACGTTATTCCTATATAAAAGCAGTAAAATTTTCTTAAAATTAAGACATTCAGTATAACAAAATAAATAGTGCCTGTTTGGGAGGATAACAGTTGAAATTGACACCCCTCGAAAACCATTGTCAACCTCCGCTTCGCGTCGGTTGACAATGGTTTTCTCGGGGTGTCAATTTCAACTGTCACCCTCCCAAACAGGCACTATTTATATATTATCACCGTCCTAAATTAAATGTATCAGATAAAAGACTGTTTTGGAGAAGAAGATCCCCCCCCCCACTCCTGGTGCCCGTTTCACAAAGATTTCCAAAGATGATTCATTAGATAGCACTTAAGAAATGCCTAATCTATAACTTAGGAATTTCCCGAGGTTTACCATAGCTGTTTCACAAAACTTTCTTAGCGTAGCACAGTTGACTTATCTTAATTAAGATGCATTGTAAATCACTTTCATATCATATTGTTAACGCTAAATTAATACCGATTATGTATAAATTCTTTTCAATATAACAAGAATGTAAACTTTATAAGTGAATATAAAAATTCATTCTCTTATTCACCTAGAAAAAAATGCGTACATAGAGTGTAAATAGTGTAATGTCTAAATACATATACTGATATTTTGTATGTTTTCTATTTACATGCATAAGCGAGCAGATAAAAATCACGTAATGTTCTTCGTAAACGGTATTTCTTTTTAATTTAATGCATTGATCAAAGTATCTTTCTTGTTTTTTGTTACATGTACATATATTTCTTTGTTTTAGATATTATATGAATATGGCTGCATAAATCAACTGAAATTGGTCACTGCTGAAATTTTTACGATCGAGTGTATTTTTTGTCTATCGTGGTCCACTTTAAATAGCCCGTGTTAACATATACACATATGCTTACTCCAAAATTAAAAATGCTGATGTGACCAGATAATCTAAAAAATGTAAACATCTAAAGTCTAAACCAAAGGAATTAATTGACGATATATATTATGTATATTTTTACTTCTAATGTTTTAGTTTAGAAGTAAAGTAAAACAGGTTTAAATGATACGTGTAATTTATTATTTTTGTGCCACTTTAATGTGCTTTATTAATCTGCGTATTATTCTTTTCAGTAGAACGTAAACTGTCGTCATGTTAAGTTGTTAAGACATCGATTTACCTGTCTTTTTAAAGTAAAGACATAACTTAGGAAGTTCCTAAGATAAGACTTGAATAGTGAAACAGATAAGTAATGGACGTAAGAAAAAGTTTTTGTTTCACAGAATATTACTTAGTCAAAAGCATGGTTTGTGAAACGGACCCCTGGGGATAGATTTTGAACCTAAGTTGTCCGATCCAATGTATCTGCCCGTAACTTGATGAACTCGACCTACACTATCTTCTAAGATTTTTTTTAGTTAATCCACGTAAAAAGTTCTCGCTAAATATTCTTACTCTTAACGAATTTATTTAATATTAATTCATTTAAAGTAAATATATTTTATGCTAACTCTCACTGACTTGGATCCGCCAAAGCCTGTCCACTTCCTCACTTTCATTTATACTATTTCAAAAATGATAGTAGGGTTTGTTTTTTTTTTAAATAATTTTACAATAATTATTTATAAAGCAAAAGTGAAATTATAGCTTAAGGACATTTTCTCACAAGACTTAAAATACAGAAGGTGTAATCAGTTACTTTGTTTGTTTATTGGCAAAATGTATTCATTTTTAAGGATAGAAATGCATTATCACTTTTGATATAGGAAACATAGATTTGATGCCTTTATCAAAGATCTAATTAAAAAGAATGAAAAAAAATTATGTATTTTCAGGTGCACCTTTTCTTATGCACATGAGGATGTCAATGCATGATTCAGCAACGAGGCTGAAAACTGAGAAGGAAATATTGATCCCATTGAACTACTTCTTAAAGTCAACGTGATTATCAACTTAATTGAATAATGACATTCACACCTTGATGCAAAATAGTATGTGTGATTTGAGAAAATTTACTCGTCCACTTCACTAGAAGATTACAAACAACAATTCGATAGTGAAAACGTTCTACATAAGGATGGGTTTCTCTCCTACATGTAACAAGAAATCCGAAGGAGGTAAACAAGCATGGTTTAAGCGTCGCAAAATTCGTAGCTTGAGAGGATTACCAAAATTTTTCCCGTTCATCTTTAACGCATTTTTTAAAGAAAGAATTTTTATCCACTTCACTGATTGGAAATGGTCAATACGTTATCATATTGATTACAAATCATCTGTGAAAAAAACTAAGCTATATAAGAACAGTAAGAAACAATGCTGTAAATAGATGGAGACATTGATCATGGATGATGAGAAAGTTATATGTAAACCCTTTGTTTAAAGCAAGTAATAAAATGTTTCACTACTGTAATTCAAAAACACTTCGTGATATTTCAATATTCTTTGAAATTTCTTTCTACACGTATTTCTTTTTTTATGGCATTGTAAATCCAAAGGCAATTACGAGTTATGATGATATGTTGATCTTTCTGGTGGATTCACCAACTTTCTGATATTTGATGTAAACTGAACATAGAATTCATGTTGGTGGGCCCACCAATTATGTATTCAATAGCAGCGATAAACTAATTGTTACCGGCCTGGAGTTTCTTTGGTGAATCCACCAATTTTGTAATCTTTTTTTTATAATTCGTATAACTTGATATCTGGTGGATCCACCAAGTAGGGGTATTTTGAATTTTGTCAATCTTTTTGGTGGCTTCACCAACTTTTTTGTTTTGTATACAAACTGACATGTTTTGCGGTGTTTCTGTTTATTTAGTGCCATCGATAAATGTTTAGAAACTTTTGGTGATTGCACCTACTTTGTACTCTATATTTGTTTGGAAAATTTCATTTTGGTGGATCCGCCAAATATTTGGATAAAGAAATTCTGCCTGCATTTTTCATTTTTTGGTGAGTTCACCAAATTTAATCAGTAAAGTATAAGACAAAACGATTATTGCATATTTGATGCTGTTTAAAAAAAATACAATCGCCAAAATTTTATTATTGGTGGACCCACCAAGTTTATTCGTAAGTGAGATATTCGATGAAATAACTTGGTTGAGTCACCAATATTTTGACTGTTATTGTGGAATATGAAGATTTAAAGGTACTGTAAAATGTGCTTTTGTGTGAAAACGATGGTGGGTTCACCAATTTATGTTGTGTTCAACAACAAAAATGAATAAAATTCATGTTCATTTCTGTCTTTGCATTGTGTTCATTTTTCATTTTGCACTGAAAAAAAGAGGATCCGAATAGAAAATCCTCTTTCTTAATAGAAACAGTTATAATACTATTAATTTCTAACATTCTAAACAAATGAATTTATTTTTTTTAAATGTCCTCTAGTTTCTATACCGTATAAATGAACATACCCTAAACAGATAGACCCTCTGTTCTTGTCGTCCATTAATTAAACAATAGATTTTGTCTTTATAATTGGTTTTAGTTATTAATCGAGTTTATTGTTAATTGTCTATCCTGTTTCATTGGAGTAAAATTTTTTTTTAATAAGGGTTCTATTTAAATTTTTTTTTATTTGAATAGTTTACCTTTTTTACAGAGAGACCCTGTCCATCCTTTATCACAACCTTTCTCACATTGACCAGTCACATGATTGCAGGTAGTACCGTCTCTACAATGTCCTGAGCATTGTTGGCGACAGTTGACACCGTACCATCCATCAGTGCATTCTGGTCGTTTGGAAAAAATAAGATAAACATCACAAATTAGCTGTAATTGAAATGCGTTATTTTTTATCTAGCAAAGTTTAGTGTGAAGCAGAAGGCAAATATGTATGTTGAATATTTATACGGATTTGTCCTCAATCAACTTTAAATTTACTTGCTTACTATTATGTTTGCGGAATCAAATTACAGGTATTCTGCTATTAATAGCAAAAATACACTAAGAATCCAGGTATCAATATTTTGATTGCATGTATGGTAAACAGTATTACTTGTTATACAGTATATTCCAGCCCATCCAGGTCCACATGTAAAACATGTTCCATTCTTTCCGTGACATATGCTGTCTTTACAATTAGGGGGACAAGATAGGTTACAGTATCTGCCATACACCCCAGGTTCACATCCTAAACATCCACCATTTTGTATGTGACATGTGTTATTTTTACAGGCTATGGGACAGGGAATGTCACACGCAATGCCATAAACATTGGATCTTTTACAACCTATGTTGAATCAAAATGACAGTTTTACATTACCATTGCTGTTTACTCGGGGTTAGAGTTCTCTAATATGGATTGATATAAAGGACAATGCCTTGGGTAAAATTTGTTCTCAACAAAAAAAAAATTGTGAAATGTATTGTTATCGACATAACAATCAATATTTCTACTAATTATGGAATTAAGCTCAAACCAAAGTAGACTTTTAGCCAAACAAGGATATTTGGAATAAATTTTCCGCTGAAAGATGTTTGGCAGTACTCTAATATTAAAAGTTAAGATTTCATATTTTAGTCTATGTAATTTTCAGTTGGTTTTTCTTCACTTGTTCATCAAAACTTCGTATGGCACGAATTGCAAAAATATTGAGAAATGCTTAAAAACGATAAAAAACAACATATCTCAAAATTTTGATCATTGACCTCATATAAATTTTATGCCAACGGAATAAGGTCAATATAAGTTGTTTAATACTATAAATGTTTTTGTATTATCATCATTCAATTGTTTTGTAAAATTGGATCAAAATGGATAGGGAATTTGAAAATTGATAGAGGAAATTCGGACTCGAATTTTTTTAAAATTGTCGCTGAAATTTTAATGCTTTGTATCTAATCAGTGCCACTACCAATCATAAACTGTATTTTTATTTTAAGTGTTTAATTATTTGTAATATTTTCACAAATAAGAAAATCTTAATAGTAGTGTTAAATTGTATGGGATTTTTTAAATTTTTCAAAATATATTATATGGCCATTCACTCAAAAAGTAGGTCATTGACCTACTTTTATAAAGAGAAAAATTACACTACAACCAAAGGTCTATAACTTACAATGGATAGCTTTTACTAGTAAACGTCATCCTGAAGGGGTTTCAAAAACATTGAAAAGTTTTTTTCTTATTAACTTTTTCGTTTGTTGGATGACTCATTTATCATAATATTACAAGTTGCTGTCCTTTAAAAAAGGACTACAATACGTGGACCATTTGTATGTGTTTCCAACGAAAAAGTGAAAGCCTTAAGATTATCAGAGATTCCACCGACTCTAGCCCTCTGCTTTTAAGCACTAAATTTGTACGTTGTATTACGTATATATGTATGTATAGCCCTGTCTTTTTATCTCAGAATTTAAAGGATTCATACTTCTAAAATAATTATGATCTATCTATGAATGAAGTTTGCATGTACAGTATCAGGCAGTCGGTGAATTTTACTATTTGCGCACACATTACGATTCGCACTACTTTGTTAACTATGCAGTGACAGCTTTGTTTAAATTAAAAATTTCATATTCATATGATACAATTTTCTTGAGATTTAAACTTTTATACAGTGACATAATTATTCAATCATACTTAAATGCTTAAAATATTTAATCGGGAATTTCTCTAGCCTCGCCTACTATAAAAGTAAAGTTAAATTACTTGTGTATTCGGAAAACAACAAAACATTGCAAATTATGCTATTTGATGCATGCTGTAGTTTCGGCATAACATTAACTTATTTCATAATACTGATAGTTCATATCACATGCCAATCATTTTTTAAAAGGAATACTTTGTTTCTGTACTGTTTACCGACAACTTTACAATTACAGCGCCTTTTAACTTTTGTGTGCATACGGCATGAAATCCCGATCCCGATTCAGATAAACGTGTGCTAGCCTGGTTCCCTGAGCTACCCATTACGCACAGGTACCAGGCTAGCTCATGCGCAGGCTGAATTTTCCCCATAGCATCCGGTTTAACCTCGCTTATATATTTTCTGCGTGGACCTCAGGGTCCACGCAATAAATAAGAACAGATCTATAAATGTTTCTCCAACATTTTGCTCTAGATTACGTATTTAACGCTTTTTTGAGATTTTGGAAACCAGAACCAGGTTGTTCAGTATAAAAATTGTAATCAGAAATCGTGAAAAATTTTTAATGTTATTTCATGAAAAGGAAAATGCATTTTTATGCACAATTCATTTTTGTGCTGATTTGTGCAGATCATTATTTCAAAAGCATTGGGGAAGGCGTGTCAATGAGTTTAACATTCAAAATGTAACGTAAACAATCTACAAACAGGCGGACGACGTACAAAAATGTGATCAGAAAAGCTAACTTGAGCTTTCCGCTCAGGTGAGTTAAGAAGATATGCAAAGAACTAATCTGTAACACAATTTTCCTTATCCTAAAAGTAATTTAAATTGTTTCTAAGAGGCTGTGTTTTCCGCGATTTAAGTTACCTTCATGCCGCATTTAACTCCAAACAAAAAGTTCATTTGAAATATTTTCTGTTTAAAGATTAGAAAATCATAAATAAACAGGATAAGGGATAAATTGATATATGCCGTTTCCTAAACCCGTTTTACTATTTTCATGCTTTGATATCGGAATGTTTTATGTGCCATACTTAATTCTGATGATTCCGCGCGGGTATTTAGTGTTTTGTTTTAAGTGAATGAAAAGAGTATTAACTCAAAATATAGTATAACCACTGTATCTTTCCAACTTAATGAGGTTAAGGGTAAAGTGCAGCAAGGTACAGGGTGATCCAAAATATCTGATACTGTTTTTTATCCCCTTTACAGCTTAAACGAATAGTTTAAATTTAGCGAAACATATCGTATGAATATACAATGAGTACAGTTTAACACTATGTACATGAAGGTTAAGTGGCCGTTGCATACTTTACATAGCAGAGCAGGGAAATTAAATATAAACATAAAAATAGCAAAATTACAACAGGAATGTTACTTTCTTCAATTTTGTTTCAAACCACACAACCATTCTTGATGTTTTAGGGTACATTTTTCATGCTTTGATCTACTATTATTCAAAATTATGTTATTTTGGATATCATTCAATAGACTTCTTGCTAACATATTCAGCTTTTCTCAGATGATCAGTTAAAGATCTTGAATCTGGACAAAAAACAGAGATCCTGATTTTCCGAGGTGTAGTTCTCCTTTTACTATATTAGCCTGTATGGTGAACTCTATTTTTCTTCCATCTTTAATTCTTTACTACCCCACTACCGGTACTCTAAAAAAAATTATATGTCTGCAAAAATCAGTTCATTATATAAACGGATTACAGTTTAAGGCGAACGAGTCTCAAAGTGCAGTAGCTCGATTTTCTAGCCATTCGGTAAAGATTGGGCACTAACCCAACACAAATTTATAACGTCTTTGCTTCTTTTTCAAGTAGATTTTTTTAGTAAAAGAAAAATGATATAAAATATAAACCACTGGAGATTATAATGATATCTTATTTAACAGTTTATCTCATTGGGTTAGAGTTTTATGAAGTTTTAAAATGGTATCAGAATTTATGTATCACCCTGTATTTGAAAAGCCGGAAACACAGAAAATTTCGTATAAGAGGGGGGGGGGGTATCATTTTATATTTCCTCTAGAACTTCACTAGAATAATTGTAATGTAATTCGATATATCTTACTTATATCTTAGTAGTTTCGGTATTTTATCTCGTTGATGACATACTAGCAGTATTATTGATCGATAATGTACTTTCAAATTGTATTTTTTTTTATTCTAATGAATGATTTTAATTTATAATAAGTATGAAAAAATTATGAACGTTTGTATACATATGAATCTTAAGTTATAACTGCGGCTAAAAATAGCATTTCCAACAATAAATACAATACATATTTACCTTTAACAATGACTTCACAGAGCTCTGTGTACCCTAATGACAATTGATACCCGTCAGGATAGACAACTCCCTCCTGTCGTTCATTATAAAAGATAATATAACGTCCGTATTCTGTGCAGGTTGTGGTAAAGTTTAGGGGTGGTAACTGGGGTCCGTCCTTGTAACACAGAGTTGACCCTTCTATATCACCAGTGTTCGATACATAAATGGAGAAGCCTGCAAATCGCCCTCTTTGACGGTATTCTACAGCAAAAAATCCAACAGGTAAATGTATTTTAATTGTGTTTTCAAAAGATGTAAAAATTGCAAGAAGAGCCAAATTTTACTTTATTTTACAAAGTTTTGTTTAAACAAAATATAAACTTTAATGTATTTTATATGCATACTGAGATCTTTGAAATATTTCTTTAAAGATTTAACACATTTTTTAATTCTCTCTTTGAATCAGCATTGATAAGAGCCTTGCAAGTTGTTGGAACTTTTGTTCGAACTATTTGTATATGTTTATGCAATAAAATATGATCAAACTAATCAGTTTTTTATGACTTCATCATTATAATATGTTACATGATTATATTCCTAATATCAAAGTTAAAGATTGTCACTTTAGCTATCTACATTCTGTCCCTGAATAAACAGGTATATAAGAATCAGTTTTTTATAAAACATTTGTTTAATATGATTTCCTTTTTTTTATACCAGATTACCTCCACAGAAGTCTACAGCGAAGTATAATTTTAGGGGTTTTTTTTCTTTTACATCCGTTTAATATTTGGCAGCAATAATTGGTAGTTTTGCTTCACATTATATTTATCATATCATAATACAAACATGTTAAGCTAATGCCAAAAAATAATAAAAATGCATGGTTAAAATGCCGGACTAACCCCGTGTTGTCAGTTTTCAAAAGGCCACCTTTGTGACTCAGAAGACATACCAATATCATCACAATCATATATTAGGAATAAAATGTGGTCGTCATACATAAAATATCGCAAAATATTGTCATATTATTCATTCTGTATAAAAAACATTTATAAAACAACAATATACCTTTATTTAAGTATGAGGTGTGCCATCTTATCCCCTTAGTCGGTATCAGTATTATACGCAAGTCTAAAACTACTTTTGTGACGACATATAATAATTGATATTATCTAATTATTTTATTGATAATGGTACAAAACGGTAAGCACTCTATTTTGAACAGATAAAGCTCAATTTGAAAAGTGAAAAAATGATGTGTTATAATTTGAGATTTTCATACAGTCTGTGATTTACAAGTTAAACATAAGGAATAATTCCATGCAAGTAAACGTAAGAAGGAGCACAACTATTTCGGGGAAAACCCCCTTTTTTAATTTCCGGGATAAAAGAATAAAATCAATTTTCCGGTTGAGTGGAATGGGAAGATTTACCAAACCATATATTCTATAATCGTTCCTAACCGTTAATAAGTCTAAAAAAGCTAAATTCTGCTGTTCAAGAAACTTTTGCAACTCAGTTATAATTATATCATTATGCTCATAAACGGAATAATATCTACCGAATGATGTTATTGAGTAATGTATCAGAGCTTTTATTTGCATTTACATACATACCAAAACTGTCATAGTTTTTAAACAAGATGTGAATGCTGTAAATGCTGTACTTCCCACCAAGATCTACTTTCCACCACGTGGACCTGTGTGGTGATTGGAATCCTATGTCATCTGTCCTCATACACGTAGCTGTTTTTCTATCAACTGCATTACTTGCGTCATAAAAGTTATAAGATACTGAAGAAGGAAATTTTGGTGACTGGGAGGCCAATGCTTGGAATGATAGATCATCTGTAGAAATTTAAGAAACGTATTTGAAATTGATGTGAGTACTTTTCTATAAAAAAGAACCCCATTTTAAACCTTTTTTAAATGCTAGTTTGGAAATAAGCTATAATTGTCTAAAGAATTATAAATACCAAAGATTGGATTATTGTTGTATTGTTAAATAATTTAAGATGGACACTGGCGCTTGACTATTTTTGTCACGATCAAAACATTCCACTAATATATATATTTTATCAGTTTAACCAGTGGTACTATGGGAAAAAAATTCTTCCAGCCCTGAACGCCGCTGTATTGACCGGCAGTTTGTTTATAAAAAGTTAGTTTGATTGACTGGAACTTATCGATGTTTATTGCCCCTTAACTCGATCAAAAAACTTTCAAATGTTTCAATTGTAGGTTATTTAGGTTTAAAAAAAAAATAAAGTTAAAAACCAGACCAGTTTCAACAGTGCTTCAATCAAGAAAATTATCAGATGATGAATAAAACATTAACCTCAAGAAACTTATCTTTAGATAATGAATAAGATATTCAATTTTATTACCGGTAGCCGACATTTGAGTTAAATTGATAAACAATGAAAGAAAAAAAAACTGTCGGAATCAAGCAACTCTCTTCAGCTATTTCCGACGACAAAACTTGTACGTCTTACGTAAGAAATATGACGTCATAATGTAGACTCTACACGCGAATTTAAGTTTAATTATGGCTAATTATTTGAAGAGGCGGATCTTCTGTGTGCCTTACAAATGAATTGTTGTACAAATATCAAACTGCACTGTGTTAAATATGCGCTCGGTCAAACCGTTCCCATATTAAATGCTATCAAACTTTTTCTGTTTGCACGCTAATCCCTCTCATGTATACAAGCTACGTGTGTATACTTTTATTATTCAGCTCCAATTACATGCTTTAAAAAATAACACATGTGACAGTGTAATAAAACATTTGGTTGACAACGATTAAGTAATGATTAGATAATTCTTACTCTCATATGATTTATATATTTTTAACGTACTTTAAATATGTCACAATCCCTTCTTTTATGTCGCAAATGAAAGCTATAATATCGTTTACAAATGTTGAACCTCTTTCTATCAGTCATATAATATAAAAAAAAATGTTCTCATTATTTAAAGAGAGTTTCATGCAAAAACCCATTTAAATTTTGAATTCTGAAACAATTTTTTCTCCAGAGAAAATTATTATTTAATCTAGCGTATGTAAGAAAAGGTTAATACTTGTGCACGTATCCACCAAAAAAAATAGTTCACTAGTTTCAGTTCTCTACACCATTACAGTGTACTCAAGTATAAAATGTTATAAAACTCTTTATTTTGATTTTACATCTTATTTCATTCATTTGGTAACTTTAATATAAGTACATTTAATTTGAAAATTTTAATGATGTAATGTTGGGATATGTTCTGGAAATTGTATCTTTCGAACACATAATTGATTGTCATCAAATTATGCAATTACTTAAATTATGGAAGTAACTAGAATTACTGTTAAGTTTGTGATATTTTCGCAGCTTGATTTTATCATAAATTTCCAATTTGTTATACATTTTATCTATGCTAAGGGGAAATAACTCGCTTAAATAGTAATCTTTAAGTTGTATATCTGTGGAGTTAGATAATATATTTTTTAAAGATATGTTTTTTTAATTTATCATATTTGATCATTTTATTTTTTCTCCAAGTAGTAAAATACACAAATAATCATAGAAAAAGACAGGTAATTTTGAAATTAATTGACTGTAGTTTCATCTTCGTTTATCAGAAAGTTTAGTTGTTTTGGTTCTCCATCAGAGCGGAGACAAAATATATGGACTTTCCGAAGTCTCTGATAGTACATTTGGCCCATTTGCCGCGAATGATGAGGATTGCATTGATTTTGACTGAAGGCAGAAGTGTAATGAACGAATCTGTCTTGTGAATGGTATGTGTCTCGGGACCTTATCACACTTTCCTTTCAGCCTGAGCGTGTGTGATGTGTTCCTGCATCTTTCTTGCTGCTTCCAACTTTTTCTCATTTGAAACTGCATCTAAAACACAAGTTGTTCACACGTGGCACATGCATCGTCCCTTTGTTTGCCTATTCTTATATGTAGAAGACACTGGTTCCAGATGATGTAAAATGTGGAAACATACAAATAACAGAAACTGGTCCATGCACTAAAATGACTAGGTTTCTTTCCAAGGTTTCCATGCTTGCATGACGTTACTCCATGTGTATTCTTTTGGGTTATATTGTTATGAAGAAAATGTTTCTTTATATCATACACAAACAGGAACGGATTTCTGCAAACCGTTTATCCAAAAAAAATGTAAGTCTTTTGGAATGCATTCTTTTCTTTCCCCATGTCGTTTCTTTGCAACTGTCTACAAGCTATCCCATAATGTACATGTCATTTTATTCTTTGACATTTGTCTCATGATTATGATGTGCGAGTACAAAGTATTGCCGCTGAAGCCGCAGCCACGAATCTTAATCGCCCTGAGTTTCAGCAGATCAGGATCATCTTGGGGTAGAGGTACATTCGCTGAACTTCTCTGGTATTCATTTTCATTATCATCCCAATTTCCATCATCTGAATTTAGATCCGACAAGACAGCATCATCAAGAAACTGCAAAACCCGTTGATCTAAATCAATAGTGTCATCAGTCGGTCCATCGTCGTCTGCGACATCTGATGAATCTTCATGATCAGTGACCTGGGATGCTTCAAGAGTTCTGATTTAGGTCCATTCAAACCGCCCAGAAAAGAAATTTCTGAAGCTCCTGAACATAAAAAATGTACACAACTTAGAAAAAATAATTTGAGACATTGTAACATTAAACGAAAAACGCGAGATCTTTTTTTTTATTTCTTTCTTTCTTTTTTTTTTAGTGTACAATAATAATTTTTATTTGTTTTAAAATCGACTTATTAAAACAAAAACAATTTATACTCAAAGATAAAAAAAACCTCTGCAAAATATAAATACATGTATTTAGATTGTTTGTGTCATTATGATATTAAGAATTTATACATATTTCTTCCGTCAATAACTTCTTTTACCTAAGCTTGTTTAATTGTGGGTTTTTTTTTTAATTTGGACATAAAATTAATCAGAAATAGGTTTACATAAAAGGTTTACATTTTATTTTCCTGACTACCAAAGAAATGTTCGTTAAAATATCATAAATGCTATTCCTATCATTAAGCCATAAGCCATAAGCTTTCTGAACTCGCTGTAGAGCTGAACCTGGAAATAATTGCTAACTATGAGGTTAATGATTACAATGTCATGGACTTGAATAGGAGAAGGGTCGAGACGAATGGTGTTACTGTAGTTATGCCATCGCCAAAGCATCTCGGTAAACTTACCAGACATACACACGTATGACATTCTTATATTCTTAATGAAATATTGTAAGTGGGATAACCAGAGACTGCAGACTTACAAAAAGACAACGGTTTTCGACTGTTTTCTGCAAGTCACATTGCCATTGACCAAGTTGTACATTTTAAGTAGAATGAAAACACACAAATACATGTAGGGTAGTCGCCACCCACAGACAATATATGTAAGGCACTGTATTTTTAAAACCTACCAAAAACATATTTAGCGCATTTGGATTAATTTAACTGTATTGCTGAAGCAGCTGATTGCAATGAGTCACTGGAGCATACAGCACATGGAATCAAACACCATGACAGGAGTCTACAAAGGAAGTACATGTATAAGCTACGGCCTAAAGTAAATCATCAAATACCAGTTGTTTAGACTTAAACTTAAATGTTATGCAGTGACAAAAGTAGTTGATTTGTATGCAGTCTTTGAGGCTGGCGATCCATTAATAAAGGTGTGAAAGACAAAAATAGCACCAAATATTTTGAAACCTAAAGCTATCACTCATTTTATTTCTAGGTTATGTATTCCATTCAAAATTTTACAGTGCACTAAATAAAAGCTTTAAATCGGAGTAACCGATAAGTTTCAACGAAATGTTTTGATCGACCCTTGTCATATTGACAGCAAGGTAAACTTTCATGATACAAGTTGAATGAAGGTGATGACGATCTTGTTGTGGCTTAACTTGTGCTACTTATCAAGGATATTTGTATTACTTTGAAAAATGTTTTAATCATCTGAAAGGACAATCAACATGCCTGACCAACAAATTCATTTAAAAATTGTTTTGAAAAATTAAACATGTTTAAAAAATGATCGTGTTGATAGTTAACACATATAAACGAAACAGTACAAAATTAGAGATTTTAATCCCTACAGCAAGCTATACTTATTGTATCATCTTTTTTATTCTAGACCATAATTGTATATACCGGTATTATAACTAATTATGACACTGTTACATTCAAATAATTTAATTCAAAAAAAAAATATTAAGGTTTCTTAATTTCAATGTTAACAAGCTGAGCAGCGACGTTGTTTTAGGCCACATGGTTCAGCTATCAGAAGTGATACTTTAGAGCATTTTGTCAGAGTAAAATTAATTTCTTGTAACTATTGTTCATGCAAATATCAACAAAATATTGATGTCATGAAATTGTTTAAATATATAATGTATACCATGTATATAAACCAAGTTGACAGAGTCTTACACGGTTGCACTACTTCTCAGCCACACTGATACATGTAAAGTATTGCTGGTAAATCCATAATCAACGTGGAAGGTTATGTATTCATGTAAAATCTAATGTCTGATGGTGAAAAGGGGCATTAAAATGCTCTTAGAATATTATTTAGAGCAATATATAGTATGTAAATTAAGTATTGATATATCATTTTTTGTGTAACAAAATGAAATGCTAGTGCATTAGTCATGTTGATTACGTATATAAAAACTCTATAATTATTACAAAATGTTTTCGTACGAAGCAAAAACAAATGGTACATGAACATCACTTTGTGATTACAGCACACACTACTGCGTTTGCATTCCTTATCAAATAGTTTGCGTGAGTTTATAGAATGATTTGTACAATGCTTACCATATATCCTGCATACTTTGTCATCCACCAGCATAGTATCACTCAACAACATTTCGGCGCACTTGTTTACATCCATGCCTGCCATTTTGCTAGCAGCTAAAAATAGTCGACGAGTCACGGATCGATACAAGCGTTAAAAGGAAGTGGATCGTAACCACACAACAATTAATGTATTCATTGAAAATATGTAAATAATGATAATTATTACACCGATAGGAGTTAGATGTTTAAATTAAGTTTCTTTAACGAAAAATCAAATCCAAAAAATAATCAATTACCATTAATATATGTTATTAAGGTTAAATAACAGATCTTATGAATATTCGTGAGTTCATAGTTTATCAATATAAGTCCCACTTCAAAATCGCAGATTTCACTGTGCTGCGTAATATTACATAATTCAATAGTTCTTGACATGAAGCCGCAACCCCATTTCATAGGGGATAGTGAGGTTTGTCACTTGTATAGTGCCTGACCCAATGTATGTTCAGCTTGCAATACAGATCTCTTAACATGCTCTACAAGAGCAGCTCTTGAAGGATCGAGGGATGCCATTGTATGGACGCAACTTACGAGCAAACAGATCAATGCGCGTGTAATTATCTCCATTAGCAGTGCTGGACCGAACGCACATGATGTCTACAAGTTCTTCTAGTTTATTGATTATGAATATGTTTTGTCACACTGTCACAAGGAAAATTTAAGAATCTTCTGAATTATGTAATATTAGTTGTTCTGGGAATTGCAAATGTTTCAAATTCGAATTATGTTATTCTTATATGGAATGAACCTCAAATTATATTACACAACAAATCCCTCTTCATAATTTTACAGGAAATAAAATATTACCCAGAAATATTTTAAATATTGTAAAAACATTATGAAAAAAACGCCATTTTAAAATAAGAGGCGGCCATCTTGAAAATAACCAAAACACGAATGGCCAACGATATTATTTAATCAAGAAATTTTCAAGAAAACCTTAATGGGAAATTTGGTGCTTGTCTCAACAAGTGAATATCTTTCTAATTTTGACCTAAGCCGCTACACTAACCCCCAACTTAAAAATCCTTACATGCATATCTCAATAACCACTGAGGGATTTTGACCCCTAAGAGCTACTTTGTAGCTTGAATGTATCAAAGAATATATCAAAATTCATTCAAATACTGTCTACCGTGATAATACTATGACATGAGTTTGTCTATTTAGTTTATATTTTCAATCATTTCCGGTTTTAACTTAAATTGGTTGCGTATTTTGTTATGCAAAGGTTTTATATAAAAAATAGAGGTACTGTTAGCAATCTCACAAATGATACCACCCGCTAGGAAAAAACCATAACCCAACTAGTTTTTCTATTATAAAAAATAATGGATTTAATCCATCGTCCATATTCTGTAAAAAACAAATGTTGTTTTTGTTATTGTAAATGCATATTCATGTAATTCAGGGGTTCAAAATTGCTCAAGCCCAACGTCCCGGACTAACAAATTCCGGATCAGGACTCGGCATTTAGAATCGCCGAAGTCCAGGGACTTGGCATTGTGTCTTGCTTATCTTTTTTAAAATAAAAAAAAAGTTCGTAAAATTAAAAATAAATCAAATTCCATCATGGATTTAATAAAAATGTGTTATTTTTTGCATTAATGAACACATAAGCATTACAAACATTTCGAAAGTACAATCCTCTTTTTATTTTCCGTTGCGGTATGACCTGCTTTTACACATTTACTCATGTTTCTCCCCTATGACAAACGGCAGTAAGTTTGTTGAATTTTGGATTTACAAGCAGTACTATACGCAAAGGAACGACAAATGAAAGACCCTGTGAGGAACATGAAGCTGGGGGTGACTTGAGGTGTGATAAAAATAATAATTCCTCAGACTAAACTTATGAAAAGAAGAGAATTCACGAATTCCAAAAGCAACTGGCGTGGCGATAGGCCTTGGCTTAAATACAATTATATAAACTGTATAAAATAAAACATAATTTCAAACGTATAGTTTTTATTCATTGCAACAAATTAAAATAAATTATGACATTAGTTTTAGCGATGTTTAGGTTGATATAATTTTATCTATCAATCATGACAATGTGGACTTGGGAATTTCTTCCTCGGACTTGCCTAAAATTTACTCTTTAACTCCTGGACTTGACCATCATAAAATTTTTTTTGAACCCCTGAATGTATGAGCACACACCAATTTTTATTCCTGAATTTTCATTTCATTTAATTTCATCTATTGTTTATACAAGCTACAGCTGATAGGATTTAGATTCGTAAATGTCATAGTTAACTAATTTTTTTGAATACGGAAATATTTTTCTTAGTACATTATATTTCATTTTGAATTATTTGCAAAATATTCACGTAATAGCCGAAGTAGTTTTTAGTTATGATTCTTTAAATACAAACACAGAAATGCGCATTACAAGGGTCAAAGCTTTGTCATATCAATGTACAATAATGAAATTTTGGGACATTAAAGACAAGGACTAATTAATTATAATAAAAACTAAACATACCAAATGCAAATGATACAAGTAATCCTGCTGCATATAGAAAATATTGACTGATATCCATTTTTTTTGCAATCCGATACTCCTCTAGGAAGTAGTATGATAAACATTGCTATGGTAAGCACGTCTTGTCATTTTTATACACTTAACACCATGTCTGGGGATATACTAATCTCATTCTGTCCGTTTGTCTGCCCACATGTCCGTAAATATGTCTGTCCTTTGGCTGTAAACATACATTTGTCATCTTATGAATTTCGACACTATTTACCAGACTAATAAAAAAATTGCAAAGTGTGGAAATATGATTAACATAATCTGAAGATGTGCACCTGTAATTTTCATTTAGGTAAAGCAAGAGTGGATGGTTTATGGAAGTTTTTCCCTAGTCTTTATATTTTACACGACTGATGACAATTAAATGAGGAAGAATATCCTTACAAATTTGTAAAATCTATAAACAATAAATACGTTCATTTGTTCCTCTTTCATTACCACTTATGTTTTATAAATGTAGCCAGTGGAAGAATAAAGCAAAGCTTGGGTCACTATTCCAATATATATTTATTTTACAGAAATAACGCAATTTTGTAATTTTACAAATAACACATAAAACATACAAATGACAAGACAGTTTGACATAGACAAACATATTGAGCGATTAAATGGAACAGTTAAAGTACAATTTAGTAAGAACTTAAATTTCTCACACTAATTCTTACCAGAACAAATTTGATGCTTTAAGTACGGTATATTGTTAAACTGTATCTATCCTTCTGACCTGGTCATGCCAGGCAAAACTGCCAGTCCTATGATTTTGGCGGGAAAGAGTGCTGAACAAGACAACATTTATATAGTCACAATCTCAAACGACCCCGCTTCAGTGGTGAGGAATAGGATGAACTAAACTTCATAAAATTTTGCTTAAATTTTGGCCTATAACTTATAATTTTCTAGCTGGCACAGAACTTCTGATTCAATCTTAATATCACTAACATAAGATATGTTTGTTCAAACTGAACAGATGGAAAAAATTCTATGGTCTACAATTGATTATAAAGAGATGTCCTATGTCCTTCATATTGACTTGGTTCAAGGTCATGTAATGTATTGGAGAGAGAGTAAGAAACACGTCTGTATGGTTTGCTAACTATTTATTAAGTGAAGTGATATTTCATATGATAACAGATGTTGGGATTGTACATAGATTTACCCGTGAGAACATGGGCAGTCAGAGAGCGCTTAATAGCTTGAATATAAACACATAAATAAACACATCTCAGGAGTCGGTTCTAAATGTTTGGACATTACATCCCTCCCTTTCTTCAGAATGGAGCACATGTTTAAAATAAAATTCATTAGACCTAATTCAGTATTGCAATTTTTTCTTGTTTGATTGAAACACAAAAGTGTATTCAGAATATCACCGTCCTTTCTAAATACTACACTAAAACTAATACAAGATCTAAGTATGTTTATAATTGTGGGGATTATTATGCCCCTTTACATCTATTAGAGCACTATTTACACAAGTAGTCTTCTAGGTACGATGGTGGTTTGCGTACGCGTGTTGACCGTCTAGGTTCCTGCTGTGCCGGCGGCTGCGGGTTAATGACGTCTTCACACAGGTCATCTGAGGTCTCAGCTGGCTTATCGCATTCCGTGTTAATCTTCTTATAGAACGACGCGTCTCTGGTTATATCTTTATCTTCTGTTTTCGCAGTAATCATGGACCCATGTTGTTTAATTACTGTGTACGGCTGTGGATTGTACGGAGTTGATAATTTATCCGTTTTCCGTTGTTTGACCAGGACTTGATCTCCTATCTGTAAGTTATGTTGTGTTGCCTTTCGTTTGTCATCAGCATATTGTTTCATTTGTTCTTTTCGTTTCCAGTCATTGTCTTGGATTACTTTCTTATTCACTGCTGGCGGGATGATCTCTGGAACACGAGTTTTTAATTTTCGTCCTAGCAGCAATTCTGCTGGAGTCGCGTTGGTAGTCGAATGAGGTGTGGCTCTATAATTTCTTAGGAAGTTGTAAAGTTCTTGTTTCCAGCTCCGATGTTCGCTATGTGCTGCTCTATAATGCCATTCCTATAGTCCACATAAATCTCTCTGCTTCTCCGTTCGCTTGAGGCCACAGCGGGGTTATTTTTCGATGCTGGAATCAAAGATGGTTAGCAAATTCTTTAAATTCGGATCCATTGAAAGGTGGACCATTGTCGGTTTTAACGACGTCTGTGATTCCAAATAAAGCAAATACGCTATCGAGTTTTGGTAACACTGCTTTTGCAGAGATTTTAGACAGAATTTCTATGACAGGATATCTTGAGTAATCGTCGATCACAACCATCAGGTACGATCCATTCGGAAATGGTCCACAGAAGTCCATACTCACTTCTGACCATGGTCGTGTTGGTAGCGGTGACATTTTCAGTGGCTCGCAATGCCTTCCAGGAAAAGATGCTTGGCACGGGATACATCGCTTACAAAATTCTTCAACCTTTCTGTCCAAACCTTTTCGCGGAGGAGTTGTTTGGTTCTCACGATTCCCTGATGACCCTCATGCGCTAATTGTATTACGGTATGTTGTAATGTTTCTGGGATGATGATCCTGTTTTCGACCAGTAGGACACAATCGTTCCCATCTTGATAAACGGTCATCTCGTTTTTTTCTGCGTATTAAAGTGTCAATTACTTTGTATTTGAATAAACATGGTGACATTTGTTTTCTATTTTTGATCGCATCAATAACATGTTGAAGTGCCGAATCCTTACGTGTTTCTTCGGCATTTTTCTCTAAAGTGAGTGCTTTTGGGACTGCATTTTCTGTAACGTAGTTTACATACTCTTCTGCAATGCTTGATAGTTCTGGTGTCGATCGTTTACATGGATGTCTCGACATGTAATCTGCTGCATTTGATTTCCCCGGTTTATACTGAACTGTAAAGCTGTATGGTTGAAGCTTTAGTCTCCATCGTTCGATCCTTGCTGGGGGTTTTGAATTTGAGTTGTTGAAGATGGACTCTAGCGGTTTATGGTCACTAATGATTTTAAATTGGTTTCCAAACAAGTATAAATGAAAATGTTCACAGCCCCAAACAACAGCTTATGCTTCTCTTTCAGTTTGGGAGTATCTTGTTTCAACATCATTTAGCGCTCGGCTCCCGTATGATATGACTTTCCCATCTTGAGTTAATAACGCTCCTAATCCTAAGGGACTAGCGTCTACAATCATTACAGTTTGTTTTGTTGCATCAAAGTAAGCCATTACTTTGTCACTTGTGAGATCACGTTTGAGTGTCTCAAACGATTCCTGTTGATTCCTTCCCCACTCAAAATTAACATTGTTTTTGGTAAGGTCCCTCAATGGTGCTGTAATGGTTGAATAATTTGGTATGAATCTCCCGACATAGTTGGTCATGCCCAGGAAACTTCTTACCTCGCTTACATTCTTGGGAATTTCCGCTGTCTTTATAGCATCAACCTTCCGTGGATCTGCTGATATTCCATTGGCACCAAACACGTATCCATAGAACTCAAGCTGTGACTTGTTGAATTCACACTTATCCTTATTCAATGTTAGATTTTTTTCAGATAGCCTCTTGAATACAGCTTCCAGGTTTTTGTCATGCTCGAGCTGATTTTCTCCAAACACAATTATATCATCACTGATGTTGCGGACACCACGCAGTCCTTCCAACGCAGTACTGAGTGTATTCTGAAATACTTCAGCAGCGGACGAAATTCCAAAGCTGAGTTGCTTGTATCGACGCAATCCTACACGAGTAGAGAATGTTGTGATATTGCGTGATTCCGGATGTAACTCGAGTTGATGATAGCCTGCATTAAGATCAAGCTTGGAAAACACTTTAGCACCGTTAAGATCCAAGATCATGTCGTCAATTGTTAGGGTTACGTGCCTTTCCCGCTGAATGGCTGTGTTCGCTTTACGCATGTCAACACAAAGTCTAATTTCACCAGGCTTTTTGGGTTTTGGTGCGACAACAATTGTTGACACCCACGGTGTTGGTCCTTCTACTTTTTCGATTATGTCAAGCGCTTCTAATTTCTTTAGTTCTTGTTCTACCTGTTTTCGAACATGGAAGGGTATTCGTCTATGTGGTTGCGTTACTGGTTGTATGTTTCTGTCGATGTGGAGTTGAATTTGTTTATTCTTCAGTTTTCCGATTCCATCAAACACTGATGGGTACTTTTTACACAGTTTCTCAATTTTGTTTTCGCATACGGTGGTCGCAATTCTTGGTACAATCTGCATCTCGATGCACGTATCGTATCCTAGTATGCAGCCATAATTTCCTTTGGCAACATAAACTTCAGCTGTTCCGATTTTCTTTTCATTTTCAATCGTTGCTGTGAATTTTCCAATCATTTCAAGCTTTGTATTTGATCCATACGCAAAAACAGGATTTTTGGCTTTCCTCAGTTTTACTTTACCCCTTATTTTCTCAAATGTTTTCTCGTCAATTGCGTTGATGCTTGAGCCTGTGTCAACAAGTACTGTCACGGGCATTCCGTTGATTTTAACTTTTTTTTGTGGTTGCTTATATACAGAGTTAATCTGACCCAGACCAAAAACGTATTCTTCAGATTCACTTTCGGAGTCACTGTACTTGGCGGCTTTATCGAGTTGTTTGATTGATTTAGAAGTAGAATGCGGTTTCTTCTTTGATTGACACACTGAAGCAAAGTGATCAGGCTTATGACATGAATTGTATGTTTTACCTCGGGCGGGGCATCTTCCATTCCGGTGAGGATATGATCCTCCACAAAAATAGCACTTGTCATTTGGTCGTGCGTCCTTGTGATGCGGCGTTCTGTGTTTTTTCTCAAGGAATTTGGGTGCGTTTCTGCGTTTCCTTATCGCATTGACATCATTTGTGGATTTGTCCGATTTCTCAATTTCGCTTGCTTGTCTGTCTGAGATTTCCATAGATCGCGCTAGCTTCAGTAAATCGTTCAGACTCATGTCTTCCCTTAATGCACGTCTCCTCAACCTCGTTGAGTTGCATCCCTGAATGATTTGAGACTTCAACTCCTTGTCATTTGCGGCGAATTCGCATGTTAATGATAATTGCCTAAGCTTAGTGTGAAACTTATCTATGCTCTCCCCTGCTTCCTGTTTCGCCTGTCTAAACTTATAAATTTCGAATTCTGCATTCTTGTTTGGCGCAAAGTACTCCGTAAGTTTGGCTACAGCGGTGTCGTAGTCGTCTCCGGTGTCGGGTAGAGTTTCAAAAATTTCATTCACTTCCTCTCCAGCATAGTGTAGAAGTAACGCTCTTTGTCTCGGTTTGTCGTTTTTAACGCCCATTGCGAGAATAAGATTGTCTAGTCTTAACTTCCACTTTTTCCAACGAATGTCAGGTGCATTTTCATGCACAGAAAACGGTGGGAAACTTGGTAATGATGACATGATGAATATACCACAAGTGTTCTACACGGTAGTACTAAATGTCCAAGTATCACCAAGGCATCCTCGTCGCCATTGTAATGTATTGGAGTGAGAGTAAGAAACACGTCTGTATGGTTTGCTAACTATTAATTAAGTGAAGTGATATTTCATATGATAACAGATGTTGGGATTGTACATAGATTTACCCGTGAGAACATGGGCAGTCAGAGAGCGCTTAATAGCTTGAATATAAACACATAAACAAACACATCTCAGGAGTCGGTTCTAAATGTTTGGACATTACAGGTCACTGCATGCTATTAACCAAAAAGTTCTTTAAGTGTAATCATTAGCCAAAATGGGCTAAGTGTAGAAGTGTAGAGAATAAATATGAGCTCTTAAAAAGGGATTTTCGTGTTATTTGATATAACCATGACACTTGATCTATAAGTATCAATCAATGCTACTGCATTCCTTTTGATCAAAGGCACCATGTGGATGCACTAATTGAGCCCGATTTGAGCAAAGGGAGTGAAAATGTTTTTCATATAATTCTGCTATGATATTAACATTTGACCTTGAAAATTTGTCCAAGGTCACTACATACCTGTTATTCATAAGATCTGTTCATGTGAAGTATAAGCCAAAAACTGTTAAATGGATAATATGGATGCTCTGAAAATAAAAGTGCTGCATAGTCATATATGATCTAGACCTACAAACTTCATTAAATGTCACTGTACATTCTTTGACCATAGACACTCTGTGAGTAAAGTGTGAGCAAGATTGGATCGAGGTGAGATAAGATATCTCCAAGACAAGGATTTTATTGATAATTCTGCTATGACCTTAACCTTAGACACAAATGATTACGCAGACCGGGACCCTAATTAGTCATGTGAATCTATTGTCCAGTTATGTCATTGTCCACACTAAAGATGTTAATCTGTCAAACAGAAACACTCACCTCTATACTTGTATACACATCAAACACCTATGCCAGCGCTGTAAGTTAATACACAAGTAACATAAGTGTCCCATCATTTTATAAGTGCAGCACCATTGTTACCAAATTGGATCCCATAAGATAATGAAGAGTTAAAGACATTTGGGATTGAGTCCATGTGAATACCATTGGAAATAATTCTAAAACCATTTTTAAATAGTGTACGTATAGGGAAAATTATAATTTCCGGATTTGGTCATTTACAAAGCTTGACTGCGCGTTGTGATAAGCCACAACGCCGCTGTGTTGTCACAAAACACGACGTCGCGCTGACACAATTTCACACAACTTGTTATCGCGATAACGGAACTTCACACACCTCACTGTTGCGCTAACGCATAACACGGTTACGTCGACTCGATAAATCCCAGTGAACTTGAAATAAAAGATACCACAGAGGCTGTGTCATCTGTTTCATATTTGGATATTTTACTGGAAATGGACATTGATAGTAACCTAACAACAAAACTTTATGATAAACACAATGACTTCAATTTTTCTATAGCCTATGCAGCAATATAACTTTATCACCTGCATATGGTGTTTTAGTCTTTAAGTTAATTCGATACTCAAAAGCATGCTCTTCGTATAAATGTTTCTAAGGCAAGTCAAGCTACTTACAAACAAGTTGATAAAACATGACTATCAACAGTCTCGTTGAAGTCATCTTTTTGTAAGTATAGAACGATACAACGACCTTGTCAGCAAATACAATCTTACACTGCAATTTAATTTCCTTCTACATACCTAAATCAAAGTACTGGGGTACTGACGAGAGTTGATTTTATTGATTATTATTTATTTTAAAATCAACGATATATTATTTTGCTTGGCAAGTAATTTATAATCTGTATATAAATTACGCACATTTTTGGAGGTGATTTTAATCAACTCTCCTATGCAGTTACTCAGACTATTTTCAAGGTATTTATGAATAAGTTTCCTTGAACTTGAAAAACAATGCTTTAGCATACATTACATCGAATTTATCAATTATTTTTAAGAACTAAATCTTGTTGGCAGCAATGATTTGTGCTGAGGTCCAAACACTGTTTCAGTTTCGGTTTGCCAGAGTTATGCAGAGTAACTGCATTGGAGAGTTGATTAAGATCAACTCTAAACAATGCATCGTTAGTATTGATAGACAAATAAAAAATTAATAATTTCATTTGAGATAACGACAATCTCTCATTCTTCTTGATGCTGATGAATTCCATGATATTCATTGTAACAAAATTCATTTACTTGCGTTTGATACAAAGCACCGCTTACAGTACAACCTGTTTCTACTTAACCTGACAAATATACGGTTTGTCATACTCTGACGTTTGTGGGTTGGTTTTAGCTCCTTTCTACCTAAAAAATTTCCAATCTTGCTGATAACGTCAATCGAAAATCCAGTTGACTGTATCGGTTTTGCAATGACAGGCCACTCTTTGAATATAATAAAGACATCAATGATGACCACCTTAATAATGAAATGTAGCAGGTATTTCCACCTCTTCCGGCTCTGTCCTCCTGTGCTCTACTTAGATCGGAATTGATTAAAAAGGTCAACCCCTTGAAAATAGGTTCGTTAATTTGCAACAGACTGGGGTCTGCGAACGACAACAGTAGACCCGTTCTCGAGTCTCCGTGAGACGGGGGCACTTTCCTGTAGCGGCGAGGAATTTATGGCTAAATTGGCCACATGTCTAGTATCCATAGAGCAGTCGCCGTCAAATTTTAATCCTGTCTGTAGATATATAAGTATATATTAGTCACTGAAACTGATTGAATATACCTGAGCAAATACCATTTACAATTAATTGCTGTAATAATTTTACATCGATTCGAAATTTATAATTAACACATACATATATATTGCGTTCTGTTGACATCTTGTGAGGATATCCCCTTTCTTGAGTGGGGGAGCGACTTGGCTACTTGGAAAGCCTTTTCGGTTCCTTACAGTAGTTCCACAGGAGAGGATTCTTTCAGGTAAAAGAGCTTTAGAAAGGCTAACCAATGTGAAAAAGCTGCCAAAAAATACCTGGAAATTCTTGCCAACCAGACTCTCTGTAGGTCTTTCTACCACACCCTGGCCTAATGGAATGCTTTGTTGCTGACCACGTGCTCTCCTCATGCACTATTCAATTAAATTCCATGTTTTCGAAGAAAAACGAAATGTCGTTTCGATCAAATGTCAGCAATTTTGTGCTGATGTGTTATTCCACCTTATTGTCAGTGAAGGAGAAGGGTGGAGGGTACATGCAAATTAACCTCTCTCGACCCGATATCTCAAAATTGAATAAACAATAGAAAGAAAGGGGCTTTGTAAATAACTCAAAGTGTTTTTGGTTATGGTTTTTGTTGCATGTCAGAAATATTTCAGCAATAATTATTCAAATGGTAATGATTTTTTTTTTACAATTAGGGGTAGTCGCAACGAGATACAGAGGGGAGGTGGGGGGGGGGGGGGTAATCTTTTGTGCTTTTTGTCTCTCCCTCCAGTAGAATGATTTTCCACATTTCCAAATTTTATTCGTTTTCATTATTCATAGATTGCTATTAGAATTATGACTACGCATGTTTTAATAAAGTCAGTAACAAATAGGAACACATATGATTTAGTAGCATCAAATTTAATAGCAAAGTTTCAAAACAAAATTAATAATTGTTTCAGCATTTTTTTTTTCAAGAAGGAACTTGTCCTTGCCGGTTGCCATGGTGTAATTAGAGTGACGTGGTTAAACATGCTGTGAAATTTCCAAAATAAGAGATTGACACTAAAAAGGTTTGTGAAGTTCAATACCGAACCTAACCCTTGTGAAATAAGTAGAAAATTGTAGTTTATAAAACTGGGACGATTAAATGTAGTAATAATTAGGACTTGCAGTCATCGAATAGAATAAACAAGCGTCGTTATATCTTACTCTAGACGTGTGACTTCTTTTTTTATCAGACAATAAAACATTTACCCTTGAAACCGTAACATCATATAATATATAGTAGCACAATCAAACACCAACACTCCAATAAAATACAAAAAAGGAAGCATGTAGTACTGGGTAATATTAGGGAAATATATGTTAGATTGTAGAAAGCCATGATTAAGGTCAAATTTAATGAAAGAAAACATGAATAAATAGGGACATAAATTACCAATGTGTTCCTCATAACACAGGAAACAACGATTGATATAAACCTGGTACAGTAAAATGTAGTGATAAATAGGACTTGTAGCCATCAAATAAAATAAATTGGCATTGTTTTATCTACACGTGCAAACTTTTAAAGCAGGAACACTTGAAACTGATCTTTGTATAACGTGTTTATTTTCACAATCGAGCTTTTAGAAAAAACCCGTCACACACCAATAAAATACAAAAAAGGAAGCATTCGGTATTGGGTTGACTTGAGGAAATACTTTGATTGATGTCAAATTTACGGGGCGAAATAAAAAAAAGCGACATAACCTATGAATGTATTCTTCATAAAACAGGAAACAGCACTTGATCTTCAAACAAAATGATATTTTTATATACTTTTTAAAAAAGTTATGGTATGCTGCATCTACCAAAAAATTATAATTTGGCAGTAAAGAGAAATTTAAATCACTACCATGTTTTCATGGTATATGCGTTCCGGAGTTTTTTCGTGACTAGACCTAGTAGTTTCCAACAATTAAACCCAGCTAATAACAAATTGGTAAATCAATAATCGCTGGTTTTTACACGACTTGTTAAATTTGGAGACCCTTGTCTCTGAAAATGCCCTGATAGGGAATTTTTTTTAAATATTTTGATAAAGATTATATACACCCCTTAACAAACTAATGTGCTACATCTACATCGAGTTTATATTTTCTTTTTGAGAGTTGCATGTATTTTTTAACGAAAACCAGTCATTATGAACATGTCCTGTAATATATCGAAATAATGACGCAAAAATAAGACCTGTAATATTTGCTACTAGCTGATGATTTTTTCCGTTGTCGGATATATTTTTAATAGAAAAGTGATAAAAATTATACACAAACCACATATCATGTGAGTGAATTAATTTTACAGGAAATTCAAATATAAGATATACAAAAACAACTACCTGAATGTTGACAGATAAAACATTGCTTTCGAAATAGGTGCGATGCGAATCCATATCACCCCTTCAGCCATATAATAGGTATGTATCTATGTTCGTATTTTTTAAAGATGTATTGGTGTATTTCTCTTTTGATTTACCGTTTTTAATATTGATTTTAAAAATTGTATTAAACTTCAACCCATTCAACACTTTCTTACGGAACATAAATAAATCAGATTTTGTTATCCCGAAGAGTTAATGACTTCCCATTTTCAACCTTTTCATGCAATGTAAAAATAAATCATAGCGTCTCCTTTCCTTATTTCAGTTTGGTGTTGTGTTATGGAAGCTCTGTTTTATGTAAAGTTACTGCGAGTTCTTGGTAGGTTGAAGGTTCATCACTTGCAGCAGTTGCATCCTGGTAAATTTCAGAAGACTTCCAACAATACAAAAAATTACAGGAAACACAATTTTTTGTTCTGTATTTTCCCCTAAAATGAATTCCAAAAAAAAAATACAAAAAAAGTTAATTGAGTTTGTAGCTTATTCAATGCAGTTTGTATATATGTACATAAATACTGATTGATCTTATAATATTGTTTTACCTGCAAATTACACAGATGCAAGTAATTAGACAGATGTTAGCTGCAAGAGAGATTGATAGCCCAACAATCCAACTGATAGATGATGACGTGTATTGTCTAAGCATTTGAATATCTGCCAAAAAATATATAGAACGTCTTCATTAACAAACTTTTGTGATATAAATAAACATTTCTCTTTCCAACAAATTACTTTGAGATGGTTCACAATTTCTTTTTGTTATTTTTACGTTTCTTCTACAGAAAAAAAACACAAAATAATAAATTTCTTTATATTAACAACAGAGTTTCCGAATTGCCGAATAAATAAATTTAAGCGTTAACAGAATTCTACTATTGAAGTGTAACTTAAAAAGTCTTGGTCTTGATGAAACGACATCCAAAAAATTGAAACAAGTTATAATAAATCGAACCTTGCAAACTCTTAAATCATATATTACTCTAATGATGTTTACATATAATTGGTACACAGTGAGAGCACGTTTTAATTATTTGTCGGGGGTTTTTTCGGGGGGGGGGGCATGTTAGTATGTATCAACAGATGGACCGATCAATTTATTAGAATGTATATTAATTCATTTGTTTTCTAGTCTTCCAAAATTTATTTAATGTTTACCTTGATCGCACCGTTCATTGTAAAACCCATCTGTACAACCAGTTAGACAACTTCCGTTATATCTGTCACAATTCTTATCGTAACAGTGTTGACTGCACGGATAATGACAGTTCTCTCCATATGATTGGAAACATTCTATAATATTAAACCCTCAGAATTCTCACTGTATTTCACATTTGCATCAGAATATTATAATATGAAAAGAAGTTAGTACAAATCAACACGATAACAACTCGAAACATATTATAAAAAAAGAGAAAAACATGGCATTAGGTTAATATACCTGTGGTACATCCGTACCCTGTATAACCAGCAGAACAACTACCATGTCCGTCTGTGTGTCGGCATGTCTTACAATGTGCTGAACAAACGGAGGAACAGTTTTTACCAAAGTAGCCTTTCTTGCACGCTTAAAAGAAATATTTTCGTAAATATAGGTTTTAAATATTTTAGTTCCAGAATTGAAAAAAAAATTCTATCCTTTTCTTACAGTTGTTACAGTACTTTCCAATGTATCCATCTTGACAGCCAGCTAAACAGACCCCATCAACGTGAGAACATACTCTATTGTTCATACAATACCCATTGCAGAGTTGCCCGCACCCAATACCATAGTATTTAGGTCTGCATACTGTGTTGAATATACAAAAAAAATTGCTTTTAGTTATTTATTAATAAGAGCTTCTATTTGAATAATCGTTTCGCGTTTTTTTAACATTGAATTGATTTTACAATATTTACTTTCGCTACAGAAAACATTAGTATATCCCGGGTTACATCCACTGTCACAGTAACCAGTCTGTTTGTAACAAGGAGAGTTATTCAAACAGTGACCACTACAGTTGTTGACACAGTCGTAACCAAAAGTACCGTTATCACATTCTGAATAATATCAAACTATAAACTATAATAGTATGTATAACCTCTTTTGTGCTTGTCTCATTATAAACGTAAACTTTTAAATTTTTACTGAAACTAGCGATACTAAAACAATACCAAATTGTCTTTACTAAATCGTAAATCTAAATATGCATTGTTTACTTGTTCAGAGATGATACGCTATTCTTGGTTTATATCAAATAGAGCTTTCCCCACATGTCGCTCCTCTAAAGTTGCTCATGTACAAACATAAGTTCAAAACTTAAAATGATATGTGATTTGATTTTTTTCTGTTTGATGTAATTTGTTTTTAATTGGGAAAAGTGTACATAGTCACAGAATGAACATCTGCTATTAGATCAACTAAATGTCGAGTAAATGATTTGGCCATGGAATGGTGACCGAACGACCGAGCTCTTCCATTCACTCACATTTTTGTAAATTTACAGCCACCTTTTTAATTGACCAAATGGCAGAAGTTCATCCTGTGCATGATTTTGAACTGTTTTTAAAGTGTCATAGATCTTTTTAAACATGATGCAGTTTTTTTTAAACTTGATTATAACTTAATACACATCAGCAGCATACTCAACACCAATATTATATAAAAAGTGCCTGTTTGGGAGGGTTACAGTTAAAATTGACACCCCGAGAAAACCATTGTCAACCGACGCGAAGCGGAGGTTGACAATGGTTTTCGAGGGGTGTCAATTTCAACTGTTATCCTCCCAAACAGGCACTATTTATTTTGTTATACTGAATGTCTTAATTTTTGAGAAAATTTTACTACTTTTATATAGGAATAAGGTGAATTGTTCAGCGAACCGTACGCACATTATTTTCGCGCATGTAACAATTTGTTATGTAACCCGTTGCTAAGTGCGTTGCTAACGCTGAGGGTAATAGAACAGATTATGATCTGCGTCTTAACCAATCAGACTTCAGTATTTAACATGAAAGTATAACAACATCAATTATATACATGTTTATATAGAAGAAAGTAACGGTTTATAATACCTTTGTTACAGAGATAACCTTCCCACCCAACGGCACATCCTCTGTCACACTGACCAGTTACGTGGTTACAGGTAGTGCTACTTGCACAGTGTCCACTGCATTTACCTTTACATTCAACTCCGTATCTTTCCACGGCACATTCTTTCAAAACAACTGATATTTTACAAATACAGTACAGGCAACGCGGATCCCGTATTGGCCCGCGTTACCGTCACGGTATTTTTATCGTTCCCGCGATACACCATCGCGGTTTTTGATCGCGGTATGGATTGCAACCGTGATGACACCGCGACGGTGTGATTTACCGTTATTCCTGCTGCTGCTTGTTGTTGTTACTTTACCTGTACTGTACATTACAGGCAATGCGGGTCGCATAAATGCACGTCAAATATGCGACTTCAGATTTAAGCATAACAGCTGCATTGTAAATTAATTGTGGTCCATATTATTATAAAATTAATAAAATTATATTTATGAAATAGAATTTCATGAAATCGGAAACTTCATTGGAATTACAACATAACATGATTATAACGCTGTTAAATTTTGTGATATGTAAATAAGAACACATATCTTTGTATTTGACGTGCTTAATTCAGTTATAATTTCTATTAGTTGATAATCCTGTTTTTATAACAATCTGAAAATTAAATATTTTCATTAGATGAACTCGTATCAATGCAGAGCAATTTCATCTTCTCAATTTGTAAGTTGACACGCATAGCGCCGTAAACTGTCAATACATGTGTATGCTTTAAATTGAGAAATGAACAAATGTCGGGAATCAACTAACAAATCTATTTTTCCATTCAATAATAAAATTATCATTCATATATAAAGTTGGTGCTGCATTAAAGCACATGGAATCATAACGTGTTATCAGTATGCGTTTCCTGTGTATACATATAAAGTTTAAGTCACGATCATTTTTGTGTATACATGTAGTGATTAACAAACTCAGGGTACATACATATCAATTGGCGATTAATTAAGGTACATGCGGGTAAATATACATTGTCTATTGTCTATGGGCTCTAAGTGTTATAATTCTATATATCGAACTTCAGTGCAAGAATTTAAGGTAAAACAAAGATTATTTACACAGCTTAAACAGGGAATATTGCTAACAACGAGTTTTGAATAAAGCCTTTATCTCGATATGAAGGTTTAATATGTACAATGCATATGAAAAACTCCATCAACTTTTATTTCATTTGTGGAATATCAAATTGACTTTACTGTCAACTAATATAACGATATTTGGTTGTCAATTAGAAATAAGATCTTACTTCTAGTGCACAATTCTCCGGTCCAACCAGCCTGACATCTTTGGCAGGTTCCGTTTACTATATGACACATCTTGTCTTGACAATTCGCTGGACATGATATGTTACATTGTTTCCCATACACGCCATGCACAATGCAACCTTTATTGAAAAATATAGCAACAGGAAAATGCATGACATATACTTTTAACATGCTGAACATGCAAATAACCCAAAAAGAGAAGGACTTCCTTCTTTATTTAGCTCATACATGTATCAACTGATTCCCTGAAAAGAATTCTACATATACATTGTACAAAAGAGTTTGACTAAGTATTATATACTTATATTAGATATTTTTTTCGTCAACAAAAGCTGATTGGGTTTTTGTGATTTTTTTTCTCCTGATCGATTATTCGACGAACAGTTTGCTTTTTTTCAACGAGGCCGAGTACAGATCGAGTACGCACGCTTTCGCGCAGCGTTTCATTTGTATTGTGACGACATCTTTTTGCCTGGTTGACGCCATGGCGTGATAGTTTCAACTCCAGATATTCAGCAAAATTTGTTGAAAATGGCTCGTTTGATGCGTAAAATTGATATGATATTGTGGAATAAACATAAATGTCTCCAAGTATAAGCTGTATTTGGGATCGGGTCGAAAACATGAAGAGGGTTCAGCAAGCCAAGCCCTCTGTCACGTTTTCTTTACTCGCCTAAATATATCTTAATTTATATATTTCAAGAAAGTTACCATGTATTTTATATTAATGACTCTTAAGTACAGGTTCACGTAAGAATCAGGCAAACAGTGATAAGTCATATATTTCATATTGAGATGATAATTTACTTTGAGAACAGTATATAAAAGTGTTCTCAAAAATGAAAAAATTTTTAGTGAATCGTGCATAATTGTGAAGCTGTGTTACTAAAAATAGATCCATTCTGTCACAGTTTTTAAACACAATGAAAACACTATGGTATGAAGATCTGACAGGATTTTCAGAAATTCAGTGTCAATTCATTTATTCAAAAATGTTGGTATGAAGAGAAGACAATGCCCTCTTCTTTTTTCTAATGTTAAAGATGTAGTATCCCATTGGTTTCCATGGCAACCACGACAATAATGAGCCATACAGACTTTAAAATTAGAGAAAAACGATCACTTTTATGTCTCTTTTTAAAAAAAACAGCAAACATATATGACTCTGTATTATAAATAAATGAATAAAGGATATTCTGAAATATTTTTTCACATAAGAAAAAGTTTTGAAAAATTAACAGACGGTTTACATAATCTAAGCAATCATGTGGGATTCCTAACAAAATTTTAAAAATCTTTATCATTTTTACATGTATCTAAGAGTAATAATATAATTATATTGCATATTCATAGTTTCATTTTAAAACAAGGATTAGACTTTGATTTCATTGATGTGTAAATGTTATTGTTTTAACCCATTACCTGTGAAAATGTGATCTTACATCATTATTGATCGGGATCGGAATACCAAATATTGTGTTTCAAATTTTTACCGAATTTTCTCAGACTTCTAAAAGATACGTTCATAAAGTTATCAAAAGTTTAGTTTTCAACAATATTTAATGATGTATCACAAATCTTAAAACAATATATAAGTATGTCTATCAAAAAATAATGGAAGTAGCCAAAGTTAGCAAGGCTTACGATAACTAACAGGGAAAAGGAACTATTAACTGTCCGACCTGCTGTATATCATGGTTATAGTGAGTAATATGTACAACCATTAAAAACTTATATACAATATTGTTTGTCTCGGTGGTCAATAATACCTTAACCTACATGTACTTTTGAGGAATTCATATTATTTTTACGTAATTTGAAATGAGGTTGTTGGGGATGTTGACTTTAAAAAAAATAACACAATTCTTTTATTAACAAAGATGTCTGCAGATTTGTTAAATACCATGTACACCATATTAAGCAATTAAAATGAATTTATCATATTATTTGGACCCTTAGTCCAGCCTTTCCAATCAAAAATAAATATATTTTATACTACTACAATGTACAGTAAAACAGGCTAGCTCATATCTGATATATAAATTTAGAATATGTTTGTAGACTATATGGGGGGGGGGGGGGGGTCCTCAGTATGCATCAATTTATTGTAAGCGTAATTATTGTAACCCTGTATTAGTTTATGTAATAGTCATTGGATACAATTTAATCATTAAGGGCATGCTTTATATTCAAGAATTTAACAAAACATATAAGCATTTTTCACCCCCATTATATATATAGATATAGATATACATTTTTAGATATTTATTCAAATATACTACAAGGTAGTATACTTAATAAAAACAACCATATGTAGAAAACACGTGTGACACCATAACAAGTACTTTGTTAAACTGACTTCCAGTCAAACATATAATAAACAAGTTGTACATGAATAACTCAATATACATGACACCATACATGTCAAAATGTATCACACATACTATAGATGGCTATATCAAACATCAACCAATAGATTACATATTGATTTTTTTCCCCTCAATTTGGACCCTGGAAAGGCTAAAAGTTTACAATTTTTTAAAAAGAAAATCCTAAGTGAACGATTGCACACAAACAAGACATGTTTGTGAAAGAATTATGCGCCCTCCTTTGGAAACATCTGAGAAGAAAATGCAAATAATTGGAATTTTTTTTAATTCCAAGGTCAAAAATTGCTCAATCATACCCAAAAAATAACTTTGCCTAGATCTTATTCAGATAAATCTGTATACCAAATTTCATTTCAAAATGTGGAACCCCTGCGAAGAAAATGAATGGTAACTGTTGGTGGACTGGCCGCCTTCTTCGAAGGGGGGATAAAAATAGTGCATACATTTATATGAATGTGCAGCAGTTGGATAAATGCTGTGTATACAAATTTATGCTATTAGCATATTCCTATATACATGTATATGTAGTCCAAAAATGAAGCTACCATCATGGTAATTACATAAATACAAAATATGAATTTCATGAAAATGCATTAATTATAGTGCATATCATGCAGTACATTTCATCAGATGGTTATATTTTTTTTACCCGAAGTGATTTTGCCCCGTTGTGGGCCCTTTAACGCTGCATCGTGCACCTATTCTGACAAATTTCCCCCCATGCATCAACAATTTTCTGGGGAAAACACTGTATGTAGTCCAAATAATGTAGCTACCATCATGGTAATTACATAAATACAAATATTAGTAATTAAAGATGAAATCATGATATATCATGATAAGTACATAGTATTTCACTAGTTATCTTATTATATAAATATCATAGCATTCTGAGATTCTTTTTTTATATTAGAAATTCAATTAAATTAATCATTAGTTATTTTTCTGTCTTCCTTGGTTATTAACCATGCAGCTAAATTTGTCTTTCTTAATGCTAATTACACATAATTTTTCTTGAAGTAATGAGATATAAAATTTCTTTCTTCTTTCTATACATGTATAATGGACAATCAGTGAGAATGGGACATACATATATGCACTTATCTTCTACATAAATTAGTTATACATGTACATCTTATTACTGTTATATATATTAACATAGTTTTTTGACATTGAAAAAAATTGAGTGTGAAGTTCAAAGTTAGTTATTTCCTCATATACATGTAGTTTGTAAGCTCTTTATCTGTTGGAGTTGTTTTAAGTCCTAACATAATCAATTGTTTTAATTTCTCTGGTTGCCCTGGTGCAATCAGATTAAGCACTGAGTCAACACATTCTTCGACTTTTCGCTTGTTGAAACATTCCGTAAGATATATTCTGCCTCATCAGTTCAGTTTGATGTTATGACAGGGTCTATGATTGTCAAAGTTCTGAGCCCTGAAAAAGAAAGATTTAAAAACTAGAAATATTGTTACTTTTCATATGTAATGTAAAACAACATATAAATATTAATACACCAGTCATGTCAATAAAGCCTAGATAAAACATTGATTCCTATTCCAGTCTGAAAAGAAAGAATCAGAAGATAGGGAAAGTTGATGGTTGGGTGGATTGGTCTATGTTAATAAAATTGAAGGTAGGGCCAATTGTGGAACCCTATTAGACACTATTAAATCAATGTAATCTTAAATGAATTAATCAAAGAAGATTTGAACTTCTGCAATGGGATCTCAACCCATGACCATTTATGATACACTGAATGGTTTGGAATAGGGAAAAACAACAGGGGATACTTACCAAACCATTACATAAATTAAATAGATCTTCAAATACCAGCAACAAATATAATTGTTAAGGGTTGGGGTGTAAATTGACCAATGAATTATAAAAATATGGGATAAGAGATAACCCCCGGGCATTTGCATACCAAAGTAGTCGCCACGTCTTATCATGAGCTGTATCAAAGAATTTACATGTACCCGTACATTTAGGGGTGGGGATCTCTACTGGAACACAGCGAATTACCAGAATATATTGAGAGGGTGGAAATGACCTAATCATTATTTTAACCTTTGCATTTATTTTATAAAATTATATTATTGGTCAAATATTCTTAAAAAGAAATTTCTAAAAGAGTGAAAGTGTTTTGATTATAATATACTTTTATCCACATCAATACCGACAGGTGTTCCATACCCCCAAGTTTAGTGAGGGAAAAAACCCCACCTTATTTTTACCCCACAATGAAAACAGCTGTAAAAAAAAACCTACAATGTGGAACTTTTCATTCAAGATTGACTGGTGTTTTGTTTCAATTGTTGATTGAGGCATGAACATATATTAGTTTCTAATATACATGTACATGTAGGGATACATCATTTTTCATTGTATCTGAAAACAACGGGCAGTGTAAGGCTACTGCAGTACATTTATTCAAATCAAGATATGAATATAAGTTATAACAACGCACCTTTTATAATTAGACTTGTAAATGAACAGATGAAAGCATACATTCGTAAAGTATGCAGTTATATTTGAGTGTCCGGATAATTGCCAAAATCAATCGCTTTGATGTTCTAAAAATAGATTCGGGGAAAACCAGTATGATCACCGATACATGTAGTGAAATATGCCAATAAAACGAAAACTTCACTGCAGTTGTTAGTTAACTTATATCACTGTTTGAAAAAGCTTATTTCATTCAACATGTATAGCGTGGATATGCAATAATATACCTGTATATAATGTGGGGTATGACTTCCTTCGCTGTCCGCGGCTGGGTTGACAGGTTGTTTGTCGGCCATCACTAAGTTTTAAACTTTGCAGATGTCTTGTTATGTCTCTGCAACAATTACAAAGGGTCACTGGAGTTGTTTATTATGGATCGGCTTTATACAGACTTGTGAAACTGTTTGCGTAGTGTCCCGGAACCGTGATGTCTTCTCGAACTTACATTTTTGCGCACTAGCGTACGTAGCAACGAGGCGCCATCTAGCGACGATATTGTGAATCAACCAAGAAAGACAACCAGATTTCACTCGAATTTGCTAATTTTAACGGCAATTAAAACTCAAAACTCAAACTTTTCAATACTTTTTAAAATTGGAAATCATTGTGCTGAGTGAGTTTAGTTACTATTTATAATCAATTTTTCTCGTAAGGTTTGCTGTTTTTAGTAATTTGATAAAAATATATGCTATTTTACTAAGACTTGCACGGCGTCAAAATTGAGCGCCTTGTCAATATATCGGGCCCGTATTCAAAAACGAAACGGAATATTTCAGAATAATTTGGCATATACATTCTAAACATCCCAGTTTCTTGCTGGGTAAAATTTCGTTTTATTTTGCGTCATATCACTTATCACAAAATTTCGATATTGCCTGATTCTTACGTGAACCTGTACTTAATATGTGATGTTATATATTTATTTATTACTTAAATATATCTGAATGTTTAAATTATACTATAAAGACCACCATTTCCGCCTCTGTCAAATAAAAAGTAGCCATTATCTGACAAATCTGGGAAAATGGGCATACAAAAAAAAAACAACTTTGATAAGACCCCTGGAACAAACCAAATTTCTCTGAGGAATTTCGAAACGCAACGATTGGTTTTCATTATTCATGCCGTCCAATCCAGTATAGCGTGTCTCAAATTTCTCTGCTATGACTTCAAAATAATTGGTCTTCACTTGATCATACTTAATTTGATAAGTCTGCATCAATTTTTCCCTGCATCATATTATAAAACAGTACGAAGATTTAGTTATTCTCGAAATACAAAATTTACATTGCCTTTGGCTAGGTAAATATTGTACTTCTCGAGGAGGTAAGTCATCGAATTTTAAAAAAAACCCAGCAATATTTGTATTATAATATAATAATCACCTATTTCAGCAATAATTCTATAATACCTCGCATATCTTAATTTTACACCCACAAAATCTAAAACGATTAACACAGCTTAATGAAAATGAGCAAACAACTACTCAATAATTTTTAGTTATGTCAAGAAAAAAAAAATAGTTCCATGTACTACTAAAAGAGTCTTCATATTCTCTATGAATTTAATCATTTTAATTTTCCAGTTTTACTATACGAGGGTTGTCCAAAAAGTTCGTTACACATTGTAATTTCATTCTAAACAAGCATTCTGAGAGTATTGCATAAGCAATACATCTCCCATACCGGTTTGTATTATTCTAGGAAACCTTCGAAGCATACAACTATTTCAGAACTATAATAAACGAGGTGTTATGATTTCATCAGAGGTAAATGAACAGAGGAAATTCAAACTATGTAGTTGATATAGAAATCAAAATACAAAGTTGGGTAAAATAATACTCTTTATTTGATCTCCTGTATTTTTTTCTAGTCCATTAAGTAGTCGCTGGTAGAAATTTGTGAAAACAAAGCACTGTTGTGCACAATATCAATTCTTATCGTCTTATGTACCCCGAATCAAAGCCAAACAGTTGACCAGTTTAACCCGATAACGAACCCGATGTTAATAATACCAAAAAAAACATCCGCCGATTAACATTACAACAATATTTTAGAGTATTTTACAGAACTTATTTGTTTGTTAGAAATGATAAAAGGAATAGTACAAGTAACACACGATATTATTACTGACTACATAAAGGCCTTGATTATTCAATACACACCGAACACAATAACGAACCCAAACATTGAAAAACCCAGTGAAAGATTGGATTTACTGACAAGGACGACGTTGTATCGAACATAGAACGTACAAAAAGATGACTTCAAACGAGAATATTGATAGTCCTGTTTTATGTTACATGTACCTGGGTTGGAGCGAATTACATTGTAAAGTAATGCATTACATTTCCAATACTTCATGAATTTGGGCATTCAATTACCATTACCGTTACTTAGTTTTCTTGAAGTAATGCATTACATTACCATTACATGAGTAAAGAAATGCATTACCATTACCATTACTTTTTGAAAAGTCAACAATAAGTTTTCAAAAATGTAAAGCTAAATAAGAAATTTTTGCAAATGTTTCAAATATAAAACACATTTTAACATATCTACAGGTTCATGTTCACTATTAGGTTCAAATTTAATGACTTAAATATTCAAGATTGCTAACCATCAGAGTTTTAAAGGTTTCCTCTTTAACAGCATCCTACTGGATTTGAAAATCTTCCCTGGGCTACCAGTTATATTAAATAAACGTTTTACAGGAGTAGTGGACGCTGGGACTGTAAGACACTGTTTGGCAATCTTTATCTTAGGATATATTACGTGTTCAGGCAATGCAATAAAAAATACAGGAATCTTGTACATGTTATATGTATTTTCTATCAGTCCAAACTAAAGTACTGAATATACACCACACATATTGAGAGAGAGAGAGAGAGAGAGAGAGAGAGAGTCCATTTCAAATGGGTTATAATATTGAAAGTGATTTTAAGCTTCCAGATATAATAGTTGGATAGTGCGTTCATTGGTGCATGTCTGTCCTCTGTTCTATTGGGTCACAGCCAAGAGAAGGGAATTTGGAGTATTTAGCACTTTAAAAAACAATAGACTGTTAGGATACTTTGTTTAATACTGAGGGCATTGTGTGTTGTTGACATATTCTTCACAGTAAAGAATTAATAAATACACAACTATACTCCTATGGAAGGGAATTACCGCCAAAATTCTATGTATCTAGCTTTTATTCTTATTATGCTTACTTCTTTATTCTTCAGTACATTTAGACCTGCATGCCACTTTATTGTTTTCATATTCATGCTTATCTAATTTCACTTTGATTCTCTTTGATCCTTTATTGTTTGCTTAATTCTATGTTGCAACATTCTCTTCTTATTCGTGTTAATTCTCTCTGCTATCTCTGTTACAAACGTGAATTCAAACACGCAAACCATAAAGCACTTTCAATAAAGACGAATACAAGTTGTATGAATTTAATGCTGCATTATAACGCCAGGCGGCAGTTTGTGCGCTACAATTGCTGCTCCCGAAGATTTATTAAAACGAAACTAACACATGGCATAAATTTAATAAATTCGTGAAAACATCTCAAATTAAGGGCTTAGTATAGGAATATGAAATACATGTTAATATAGTCAACTTTTAACAAGCCACGATATACGCAGAGTAAAAAAGATACGGTGTTGTTTTTTTGTGTATACATGTAAAATGTCTCCGCGCGGTTCTAAAAAAAATCATAAGGGGGGGGGGGGGGGGGGGTCTGAGATATAATTTTGTATTAATTTTTTTATTGGTTGATTAACTAAGTGTGAATTTTCCATTGGGGTTGGGTGGATCTGATCTCATTCTAGATCCGCAATGCAATTTTTTGCAAATTATTTGCAGGAACGGTTAATTTTTAGAAGAGGAACATGTCATTAGTACTTGTCGACAGGACTTTATTTTCATTTGAGGTGAAAAGAGGTGGGGTGATGCACGGTTCTGTCCAGAGGTACCCGTGAAACATGTAGATGAAAAAGAAATAAATTTAAACCAAATTTAAAGATGTTTTTGAAAAACAATAAAAGGACTGGGGTACGAAATGCTTAGAAGTAGCTTTTCCTGTACTCTAGTACGTGTGCAAATTATCACTTGCATGAATCACTATGTACCTCTCGTTAGGCTACAGTACTGTGTTCCCCTGATTAAATGCGATGAATTAATATCCGCGTGAAATTCCGGGTTAAAAAACTTAAAACTGCAGGTTTTAAAATCATGGCTCACTTATTTTTCTAAAAGTTTTGAACTTGTGATATGAAAAACAAAGTTTGGTGCACGCGATTTTATATTCTTGCGATTCGGCACAGAACGGTCGAATCGCAGATGTAATTATACGTATACGCGGTAAAATTAAAGAATCTAAATTATCAGTGACTTAATTACACAATAAGTAAACGAAAACAAACCAGGCAAAGAGATTAAAATACGGTATGTGATATAACTGTTTATCGTTTTGGTTTAAAATCTAAATCAAATCTTAATTTTTTTTTCTCCAATTACAAAACATAAATAATGTATGCTTCTTATTTACACAAATTTTCGAAGTGATAAAAATGTGTATGTATCATTCACAGCCATGCTTATTGTAGGTTAACTTTGTTTATTTTAATATAAATCATGTACATGAAACTGAATGTCCATGTTTAGATTTGAAGGTGTTTATATAAGCTATGATACATGTAACCTAGAGAAATGAACCTCATACATGTCTACCTGTCAACTGGTCTTGATTAAATGAAGAGTTGAATTGACCGACTTCCATATCAAGCTTGCGATGATGATAATTATGATACGGGTGCTAATTATGAGAACTGTAAGATTATATCGTCTCATGTAAATACCGGTAACTGATGCGCAGACTTAGAATTTTATTTTATTTTAGGAGGGGGGTCTAGTCACCCCACCACCCTTGAAAATTCAAACTCTTCCTATCCACCCCTCCCCGGCAAACAAAATTATAAATTATCCCTTAGTACATAAACCTCCCCTCCATATCTTGATCTGAACATATACTAGTAAACATTGGAGCGAAATGTCATGGTGCGAAACATCCCACATTTAGCAAGCTACGTTTTTTTTTAAGGGAGCAGCAATTGTAGCGCGCACACTGCCGCCTGTTTGAATTCACGTTTGTAACAGAGATATAAGAAAGAATTAACACGAATAAGAAGAGAATGTTGCAACATAAAATTAGGCAACCAATGAAGGATCAAGGAGAATCAAAGTGAAATTAGATAAGCATGAATATGAAAACAATAAAGTGACATGCAAGTGTAAATGTAAAGAAGAATAAAGAAGTAAGCATAATAAGAATAAAAGCTAGATACATAGAATTTTGGCGGTAATTCCCTTACATATACTCCTTTCCGAGTGTTTACTTCCACCACTTTTCGCTTGATATTTCAATAATAGTAAATACCTTTGTGCTCAAACTACGTTCATCCACTAATATGAAAAATGTCCAGATAATCTGTTTTGAAACGCCCCCTCTACCGCTTCAGGTTTCAATACACATCCTAAAATTGAAAGTCTACGGAGATTTTGCATTGCATCAGCCAATAATAAGCCCGGATGATAATGTCAAAAAATTGCACGATGTATTCCGAGTGTATTCTGAATGGAGAAAAGATGTAAACATTTCCCATTAGAAATCTCCGTAAGAAATTTGTTTTCGTTCCTGTGAAATTTAAAGAGTGAGAAGGGATAATTGTTCAATAAAGATATCTTGGATATATTTCCTTTCATCGATTTCAATTGTATTTCTTTTACAGGTATGTGTATTTTTATTAAAAATCATCAAAAATTGATGGAATCAATAACTAGGGACAGACTATAATAAGAGTTAAATATTCAAAAGACTTTAAACTCTTAATTTCAACACTGTTATTAAATGTTGTTGTTTTAGCCAATATTGGTAAATTAAAGTGGACTTTATTATTTTGCTGATAATACAGCTAAATTTGATCTCAAGAATTATTTCTTAATTTCTTTTTTCTTCAAAATAATTTTTCATCAAATACAATTCCAGTCATTAAATTCATCACAATTTCAAAATGAACGTGCATAAATGCCATGCAATGCTTTTATTACACTAGATTGTGGGAAGTAATGCATTAAATTACCATTACCTGTAATGCTTAATATAAGACATTACACATTAATAGCATTACTTTGAAAACAAGTAATGCATTGCAATGCATTACCATTACATTTAGCATTCCTCCAAGCCAGACATGTAGCAAACAGCACATCCGGGTTCCAAAAGTAGTATTTTCACCACATATTAACAGTTTTTAAAATTTATCTTTAGATTACCTTTTTTCGAAGAAAGACCCTGTCCATCCAACGTCGCATCCTCCTTCACACTGACCAGTCAAGTGATTACACACATTAATATATTTACAGTGGCTAGTACATGTATTCAGGCAGTTTTGTCCGTACCTCCTATCAACACATTCTTGAGAACGGAAATAACATACAAATATCATCTAAGTATACTTCGTTTTAATGATTTGCAAGTTAAAAAAAAATCTTTTTATAATCATATGGTCATAATTTGAATATTAATTTGATCGTACTATTTGAGCAAAATGGTCCAGTCCATCCAGGATTGCATTCTAGGCAGGTTCCATAATGTATGTGACATGTGTTGTTCTTGCAATTTCGAGGGCATGACACATTGCAGTCTGCTCCATAAACGTTGTGTTTGTAACAACCTTTCCAATTTAACCAGTTTGACAATAATAGTACCTTCTTTAAAATGAATCATTAAGGCCAAAAAAAAGTCTCAAAACATCACAAAATAGAATCGCACGAGTATAAAAAAAAGTTGCTCATTAGATCAGTTAAAGTTTAGTAAACTGTATGAAACAACCGGCTAGTTTCTAACCGCGTCTGATGGAAATATAAATAGCAATAAATAAATCCCACTAGTTTCAAGTGCAATGAAATAGATTTATTTAATCTTTATTTTAGCTTTCTGGTTCGGCTTTTAATCTTAATTTTAGCTTTTTGGTTCCGCTGAACACTACTTTGCCCCCCCCCCCCCCCCCGCACAACCACACTTTTTTCAGGAAGGACGTCTTATAAGGCAAAAAATCTTTGAATTTATTTTTGTGAAAAGTATAACAAATCATTGTGTGATATTACTCTTCAGGCAATTTGTTACCATTTTCGAAATTGTTGAACTCATTAACCCCGAGCTTAAACTATGACAAACATAATGTGTTCAGAGTTTAGCAAGGGGTCAATTTTAGGTGCACATGAGAGTTTTGAAGTTAAATATTGGAATCGTGTTAATAAGGGACTTATTGAAAAGGATTCTTCAAAGAATTACAATAATTGTCATATATTTGCATATCCATTGCCCTATCCCAGTACGAGTGTACACCGAAGAGATGCATTTATTTTTCTATAATAGCAGTTGCTCTAACTGCATCCGCAATTGCCTCACATACTCTAAGATAGCATTTCTCTACAATAACAGAGAGATTTTTACTCGTTTATATAGTTAATATTACTAATAACAAAATAATGTATGGTTTATATATATTATTTAAAGTTTAAAATACCATGCAATGTATTCTTATTTTGTTCATGTTTTTTTTTTTTCATTAGTTACAAAGGTTATTTATTATTGTATAAAACAAATGTATACACATACAACGAAAGTGTTTTATTTTTATGTTTACCTGTACAAAATTTAATGTACAAGGAAATATGATTCTTCCTAACTATACCGTGGTTTATGTACCTTACTGATGGCGAACTATGACGTCAGAGCGAGCGCAGCTCGCCGGCGCGAAGGAGCTCTACCAGCAAGGCGTATGTGAATAGAAAATTGGGACTATAGTTGCACATTCATTCAACGAAATTTTTTGCGTCAGTAAGTCGGACCAGTAATGCATTGATTTTATCGTCCCAGTAGTTCCCTGAAATCATGGTAATTTTGATCACTTCACACTCTCACGATAATCAGCAAGACAATAAAAACAATAACAATGTATACGACGTACAGTCAATGTTACCTCTAAAGTTCACCTCAGTACACTCATCAAAAATAATCGAGTGACGTCACAAAGGTTTACACATTGATCCGATATATTTTTTCGGCGTCAGTTAATTTTGACCCACTATTCATAGTACCAATGGTTTCAAACCTCAAGTTCTTGCGAGAATCAAAGTACAGATAAGATGTGTAATTTTAAGAACATCATGCTCTCAAAATCTTGCAAAGCTATAGAATGAAGACATTTCTTCAGATATAGGAATCAGTTGTAACTTGCACTCATTTGGATGAATACTGACATTTATTTTATTCACTATAATTACGGTAACGTTAATTTCCAGGTACGTACACGTAGCATGCATCGTTTTTTCGTTTTTTAAAAGGGGTTGGGTAGGTGGGTGGCAGCCTCGTCCAAAAAATCTTAAGAAGCAAAAAAAAAAAAAAATGATAATTCTCAAAATCATGAAAGAAAATTCTAATTAGGCCTAATCAGCTATTTAGCAGTTCAATGGTTAATTTTCACTTCCATTTATAACATGCTCCCAATCCCAAGGTGGGGGGGGGGGGGGGGGGGGGGAATTCCATTTTCTTTTTTATAATATGAAAGCTAATTAAGCGTAAATTAAAAAAAAAATAAAAATTAAATTTTTCAAAAGTGGAGGAGGCAACTCTATGATAAGTAGAGTTTCCATGTGTAAATTGAAAAAAAAATTAACATGGGAGAGGGGGGGGGGGCTCTATGATAATTCAATTTTGTATGTAAGTTTAAGAAAAAAATTCTACTGCAAAAAAGGGGATGAACTGACGCGTACGTTACAATCACTTTAATAGAGGAGATAGAGTGCAATGAACATTTATATTAAAATCTCTTTTATTCAGCAACATTGTATCTGAGATTAAACTATTGTTCTACTTATAACAAATCTTATAAACTATGAATAATTATAATGTAAATTAACTGAAAAAATAGGTATGTTTTATTTTTTTTTTGCAATCAAATTTATTTACGTTGTTAATTTTATTTTTATTGATTTATCATAATTCATTGTTTGATCATATGCTGCGCTCGCCCCAACGGTTGCACCATAAACCATATTAAACATGTGACGTCATTTACTTTTCCATTACGATATAGATCATAACATAAGTCAGAGTATATACAATACTCGCTAAAATTAGTGCGTTTAAAACATGTCTTATATTAACATTTTAAATAAATTTCTGTTAAATAACATAATATTTATTCTGTTTACAAATCTATGTTAATTAAAAAATTTAAAAAAAAAAATACTTTACAGTTTAAACGTTCTTTTATGCAATATCTAAATGTCAAGGTCTAATACAGGGTATTTGAAAATGGTGAAATGCAAATATAACTAATAAACAACGAATATTTTGTTCACTAAATAACGTCGTTTATTTCTTAAATAAGTGATCGTGCATCCTTGAAAAGTCTTCATTCGAAATTATTGAAAACAGTACTTTTTAACTATGTTACAATATGATCATTTTGATATGTAACGGATATATGCCGAAAACAGTTCTGTACGAACATATATCAGACAGTTTCAAGGCCCGTTCGGGCAGAGAACTGATATTTTTCGTAAAGAAGCGTTTGAGGCATATATCGTACTTAAAATGCTGCCATTTTATTTTTATTGATGATTCACCAGAGACAGTCCGATTTTGAAGGATATCAGTACTGTTACCACTGGTAAATAGGTTTGAAAATATTAATTAATACATGTCTCCAGGTTTACAGGGGGAAAAAACGCTAAGGACTGGCGTTGTCAGATAGTTTTCTTGACGCAAAATCATTAAATAATAAAAAAAGAGGATTGCTATTACCTTGCACAATTACTTCACACAATTCAGTGTACAAATTTCGAAGTTGATAATCGGAAGGATAGCTGACTCCATGCAATCTTTCGTTGTAAAAAATGACGTAACGTCCATATCCTATACATAACGTGGTAAAGTTAAGTGGAGGTAACTGAGGTCCATCCTTATAACATAGAGTTGAGCTCATTCTTTCATTGGAGGTTGATATATAAAGAGAAAATCCGGCAAATCTTCCTCTTTGACGTAACTCTGTTTGCTGTATATTCTGTTCATGAAAGAAATACGGGAGATAACTGTTACACAGTGCATTTACTATGAAAACTCCCAAGAGTTCCGAATGTCAACATGGTGTAAAGTTGAAGCGAGTAAATTACGCTGTTGAAAAAGTGTTCTTTTATTCAATATTCAATAATTCTTCAATAATGTGAATAAATTTTCAGATAAAAGGTATTTACAGCCTCAAAATTGTTTGTTATGAATAATTTGACTGTTATTTTTAATGCAACTTCATTAATTTTCTCCAAAATCGTTTCTGAGCGGTTCTGTGGTGAAGACCTGTCCCGAGACACAGATTATTCTAAATAAGCAGAGTGTAGTGGAATTAATAGTATTTTTGTATGCTTAAGAGCATGTCTACGAGAAAACCATGCAAATATGGAAAAAAAACTGTGGTGGCAAGTCTAAAGAATGAACAGAATTTCACTTTCGCGTTTCCGATATAACTTGTTAAACAAAAAAAGGGCACAGTAGCACAGTTTTTCATATTATAATATGAATAAGGGGTTAATCTGTTAAATAAGAGTAACGGATTGGTCTTATCTTTTTCAACTATAGTCCTTACATGATAAATATATTAATTACTAAAGATAAAATCTGTATTAAAGTAGACATTTATGGGTTTACGTAAAACACAATTACCATTAATTTAGTTTTCCATATCTATAATGTTCTAAAATAGGCAAAATCGTAAAGCTAATTGCTACATCTTCAGTAATCTCAACATAACCAACTCATGATTTTTTAAATAGAAAAATGCTAGATAAAAGGACATTGTTTTGTTAAAGTGGCAATTACATTGTTCTATTTAGTACATACGATCAATTGTTATCTTATTTTTAAGAAATCTTAGTTTAAATTTGTCATTAAATATATATTATTTAAACTAAATTTTAAATGTATTTAGTCAAACTTGCGTAAAATTTTTGTTATGTTATACACAAATAGTCACGCGGGAGTGTTAAAGGGGCATGGTCACGATTTTGGTCAAAAATTATTTTTTCGATTTTAATACTTACAATGCTTCAGAAAGTTATTTTTAATAGGCAACCGATTTTGAGTGTCATTTGTTGAGTTATCAGCGAATTACAGAACTTGAAATTCTTCGCTGTGTAAACAAAGCGTTTGTTTACATTTTGAACGAAGAAGTAAATATTTCAGTTTTAAACCTAAAGCGAATGTGTTAAATGTTAGAAACTGTTTATCTATGCTTAGAATAAATAAAAAGATAGACAATTAAGCTGGAAAAAGACTTTTTACTGGTATATTAAACCTATGTAAACAAAAACAGGGCACGAGCCTTGTTTACATGACAAAGAATTGTGAGCCCTGTATTTTGCTTATAACTCTACAAATAACTCTTAAATTGTATTTGATAATTAGAAATGCATTTCAAAAGCATTGTAAATGATAAAAACATAAAAATAGAACTTGACCAAAATCGTGACCATGCCCCTTAAAGGAAGCAATTGGAATCTGAGTTACATGGAATTCCGTGAAATCACAAATCTTCCTAACTATGTACATATTCGAATATCTAAGCAACGAAACGTAGACCAAAAACAAATAAAAAATACTGAAGACAATTTTTTTTCAGAAATTTGTTTGTATTAGGCTACGTAGATTTACACATTGATGACGTCATTACTGAAAGTTGAATGTCGTGTGAATTTGATCGGAAAGCATTGTAAATACATTCATAATATAACTTTTCTAAAAACTGTAATAAGGTATTGTGGTGTGATTTATTGAGAATTGAACATAAGAATACTGGGAGAGATGTTAGTTTTATCAATCATTCGCTAAAAGGTATATAAGTTTGCTTTTATTTCTCGGCCAGGCTTTCCTCTGTCGTTGTTTACGATATAAAAATCCGACTAGAACAACACTACCCCGTATGTATTGAACTTGAAATTTTATACGTATCGTTAGTTTGATCAATGAAATTGAGAAGTGCTGCTAGAATCCCATGTTTTGATGCAACATTCCGTTTTCCGTGCAAATTTTACAAAAGTTGGGAAGGTTTTACGAGAGCCGGATAAATAACTATTCAATTAAGAAGAACATAGAATTCTAGCAGCGGTTTTAATTAAACTGAGATGTTTTGCCTTCACTTGGTATGTGTATTTTATTTTGGAAACAGCGGGGTAGTGTTGTTCTATCACATTTTATGTTAAGGAATATACGTAAGCTATTTATAGTTGTCACGTGATAATGCACCAATGTGGCAGTTATGTACTACCCGATTATATTGCACTGACATCTTTTTTAGAGGATAATACTAAGTTTTTGATCTTATTCATAATAGTTATTTAATTTCAAGATTTTGAATATTACAGTCAAAATAAGACTATAAATTGCCCACATGCTTCCTTAACACCCCCGCGCAATCATTTGAATTGATGTTATATCTTACAATGTACTAAACGATGAAGGAATCATGCCATAGAAAAATGGACTTTTAATAATTGTAACATACTTTGAGGATGATTTCTCTTAAGGTTGTCAGTTAATGGGATTAAATGTACAGCATTGCATATTTATAAATAAATGATTTTAGAAAACACATTTTACATATTTTTTAGTAACAAGCACAGTACTTCTTCGGCGCAAAGCGCCAAAGAAGATCTACTTCGTAAGAAAGTAGACAATATTAAACAAAGGACTATGTGTGGTATGGTCAAATATATGCCCCCGATTTTAACCAATTTTTAAATAGTGTCGTATAAAAATAAAAACTTCACAAATCATTGTATGGAGGATGCCTATAACTTTAATCTTGATTTTAGTCATCATTGCTCATTCACTATTTATCTATGACGTCACCTAAATGACCTAATTCCCGCAAAGAACTAAATCCACTAGCCACTGTTTAGAGGCCCTGTGTATAGTCATAATTCTACATAAAGATATTTGGTATTTTATATTCATAAATAAAAACATTGGAAACCCTAATTAAATTATATATGAGCAGCAAATTAATTTGGGCCATTTCAAGGAAGAATTGTAGTATCCAAACCCATCACGAACCCGGAATTGTGATGATTTACGTAAAAATTTCGATACAAATTGTGTTTTTTATACGTGGCCGCATGTATCGACCAAAATGAAATAATGAAAACTAAAATTAAATTTTCATAACATTTCGTATAAAGTAAGCCTTATCGTGTTCGAGGGCTGCGGCCCGTACGAAAAATTATAAAACCGTTGCATCTGTCGTCTGATGATATGCTCATCGTCCGGAAGATGGGATTGTTGCAGTGATTCACGCTGTGTATTAAGGCTTAAAATTTGTTATTTCTCTACCTTGGAGCTAAACAAACTAGACAGGTATGTATTATTTTCTAATCTATTTATATGAAGTGTAAGAGTTTATGGATTCGGGCGTTTTATTCATGCTTCATGGGAAATTTTGTTGAAATCGGGGAACATGTCGACAAGGGGATAACCCGAATTAAATTATAGATCGGGAATATCTTCTTGATTATAATTGTCCGTTGAAACATTAATTATAGGTCACAATTTGATACTGTAATAAAGTTTTCATACAGGTTTATAAGATTTGGTAGTCGAAATGCTGCAGATACGGTACTGCCATCGTGACGTCGTCAGTGAAAACAAACTGTTGTATAGGTGTAAGTTTAAAAAAAAAAACCCAGTGATTTCATCAAAGAAGCAACAAAATGATTTTAAAATATTTGTTTTGTCATTGATTATAACAACAAAATAAAACAGAAATTGCTTTAAAACGTTTACTGCATAGTCTTGCGATAAATTTACTCTTCGCATACATTTTATATACTAGTACATTCACTGATATTGTTAACAGTAGCGTAGCGGTATGTTTCCTCCGTACGGAATAAGCGGCCGGGGTTCAATTCTCCGCTGCCGATCTCTAATTATTTTTTATTTAATGAAAAGACTTATTTCTATCTTTAAACAGAACGTTTTAAAATATTCCATTCTACATGTAATATAGTTTTTTGGAAATTCACCAAGCAATGTGTAATTGTTTCTAAATGCCTTGAGTTTTAAATGTAAGAGAAGACAGGTTGGTTTAAAATGGAAGAAGGTTAATACCTTATTTTTTATTTTTCAAATCAGATCCGATGGGTGGTAGAGTCTGTGAATGCACGGATAAAAACATGGAAATACCTAGGAAACAGCTTCCAAACTCACAAATTCCTTGCATTGGTGATTTCGTCAGAATAGTTAGTGCCATTTGTAACAAATATAGGTAATTAATATCAATACTACTGGCAATTATTAAATACTATAATTTTTACATGTATATTCCGCTCAACAAAATGTCTTAATTTTTAACAAGATCTGATGCATATCAAAGGAGGTTTAGCCTTGTACATATTTTTTGAAACAGAGTGCGGTAATTAAATATCAATCAGTTTATGAAAACACCCAAAACCAAGCACAAAAACTCCGAGAGAATCAATGAAGTAATCAGTAATGAGTGCTTTAAGTTTAGTAATTTTACTATTTTAACAGACCTCCTATCAGTAAAGAGAATGAAGAGGAAGATTTGTGTATGGCTTCGAAAATGCGGTACCTCCTTTCAAGAAGCAATGTTTTGCATCATGAGGTGGAATCTCTAGGCCTAGACAAGAAGTCTCATAAGTGGACAGATGAAGCGGATGCGGATCTAGATGACTTTCCTAGGTACACAAAAGACGAGGTCCGGGAATTGATTCTAGACGTTTTCCAGGTGAAGTTGGCAAAACACTATACCGCAGAGCACACAAACCAGGATGGGACATATGAGATATGGATTAATCATTATGCTGTTATCTTTTATAACATTTTATGCCACCTACATGAAAGGCAAATGTTATGGCCGGGAGGGGGTGGGTATATTTGATTTGTTATTTTATTCTGCTCAGGAATTTCAATAAAAGAAATGAGATAACTCACATACATGTGTATTTAGAAATGAGAAAGAATGAAGCTGTGTATCAAAGTTAAGATATTGTAATAGTTAATTGAGTTATTTTCTCTTGTTTCTTCTTAATCGAGTTATTAATCATTGAATATAATGTATTTAAGAAGTGGTATGAAAACTAGATCTCGTTACGAGTAACGAGTAGGTCTTCCGTCCGATTTTGTTTTCATATGATACGATGAAGTATCGATATTCTCTGCCAAATCTGCGATCTTGGTGAATCTAGGTTTTTTGTCTCGAGACCGAAAACGGACGAACAAAAGAGGTTTATGAAAATAAAAGCTAGGTTTTTTTTATACATTTGTTTAGTGTACACCACTGTTAATCATGGAAGATGAAACACCAAAGATAATCAGTTAAACTTGTGAAAAAAAATGAATTGTTTGAACTCTTCTGGTGAGTACCGGAGGTGACGGTTGACAAAAGAAAACCCGTTAAATATATCTTCAATCGATTGTCTATCATTTATAAAAGTTTGTGTATCAATCACTTAGTGACTAAAATTTCGCTGGTATCAATTTTGTAAAAAGGCTAGGTACTAAATAACATTTTTAAAAGTACCGGTAATCGGTATTCATTTTTACTTAATGGCAATATTGGCCGCATCTTATGGCCTTTACACCTAATACCAAGAAACCATCAATTTTACTGTTGACTTTAATTTATTGTAAATAGGAAGGAAAATTTTAAAGATTTCCCCGGGGTTATGATTTTCTTTTCTATGTAAAACTTTAATCCTCCATAGCGGCGTCACACAAATCAAGGATTAATTATGATACTGTTGCTGAATTTCTTTAAATATCAAATAAAATAAAACAAGTGGCAGTCATATGTGTTTAATCAAGGTAAATATGGTAATACATTTACATTGATAACAACAAAACAAAAGGTCATACAATTGTGCATTCTTCAATTGTAGTGTATTAAATGAAATTGAAAGAGATTTTAAAAAATCATGTTCTTGTGATGCAAAGTTAAGAAAACCACTGATGTATGAATAGTGGTATATTCAAATAAAATTGGAAAATGCATGTCTCTTCTTGAGGCATATGCTCTGTAGGTACAATGGATGATATCAATCTTCATGGTCATTGTTTACCTCCACCCTGAAATAAATTTTTAGATATTAGATTTGAAAATTCTTGTTGATAGTAACTTAAACCGGAATCATAAATAAAAAGCAAGCTCTAAGGACCAGCGCATAGGAGAAAGAGCAAGCTAAATACAGTAAAACACGGATATAGCGAACACGCTTATAATGAATTGACGCTTACAGCATAGTGAATTTCATTCCCCATGTCTTTATTTCATGTTGTAAACTTGACGGATATAACGAATTACGCTTATAACGAAGTTAAATTGCCCGTCCCTGGGACTTCCTTATAAGCGTGTTTTACTGTATACTGATTCTTTAGGCAAATTTTTATTGAAGCATTCCTGCATGCTTTCTACCTCCTATCTGTATATCATTTACAGATTTCACAGAACTAATAAATTTTCCCTCTGGGTAAGGCATAACAAAAAAATAGCTTTGTTTCTGCCTTCAGGCTGGAAAAATTAGGGTTGGTAGGTCGGCTTTTTAGGTTTTTTTCCCTCTCCATTTGTTCAACTGTGCATATAAAACCATTTATCTATTAAACTGGGCAAGATAAAAACAAAAACACACATATATTGCAGTGTTCGCTCCAATGGTTGCATTTTAACAGTGTTCGCTCCAATGGTTGCATTTTAAACCACGATAGTCTTTTGCATTTTATGGAATTGAGAATAAGTGCAAAATATACTTACAAGTCTGTGATCACGCTGATGCTATAGCCATTACGATTTTCCCTGGAGTAAACTTGAAATTAGGAAAAATCCTTTCCATCAGACAACGGCTGATATTGAAAATGCTGTTTTCAACCATAATGGACATATTGTCGCTGAAAAAAATGACTTTAATTAATGAGTGGAATTAATGTATTTTTAAGACTATCTGCAGCTTTTGTGGCCAATTAGTTGTTGTTGAGAAGAAGATTTTAGATATGACGGAATTTTTGTGAATTTTTTCATTGCTGCGTTTGTGGGAATCACTGGTCTTGAGTGTAGAATAAATCAAATGCCTTTTTTTTAAAAATTAATTTTCTGTTAGATGAAATAATGGTATTCTGGTGTAGTGTATATATTAAAAGGTGTGAAACCCGTGACTTAGACAAAGCCTGGGGCACGTAGTGTACTTTGTTGCGCTTCATTGCGTTGACTCATTTTACAACTTCTTTGCATTATGGCAAGTCACTACTTAATTTATTAATGAACAAGAACACAATTTAAATATTATCTGCGTGGTATTTTGTTTCCTCATTCATAGTGATTGTGGGGGATAACTATATTTGAATATGAAACTATGTGTTGAGCTAATGGATGCCACACACCGTGTTTACACGTAGCTTTCAAAGTATAACTTGATCAAATGAAATCAAGCAATAAGGAATTAATAAAATATAAAATGTTAGGTATAATATTATACTTAGTCTTTCAGGCAGAACCTTGGAAATCGGTTTATCCCCCCAGATTGGCTAGTCTAAGGATTTTTCCTGAATTTTGTATGTCAATGAGCAATTCAGCCTATGCCTCACATCAATATATGCCGTGAAAAATACGGTATTATATCAAAATATTAATTAAGATATTTAATTTTACAAAATGTGAAATTAATACCATATATCTTGAACTGAAATGGTAGAGATGAAAATAATGAAAGTATAGACATACTCATCAAAACATGCCGGCTCCACTTTTCCTTCCAATGTTTCCAAGTCTTCTTTGACCTGTTAAGATTTTTTATAATAGCTAGGACAATTTCTTTAACTAAATCTTAAATATGTAAATATGCAATAAATTATTTAGAGATGAAAAATTTCTGTTTGTAAATTGTGCTAAAAATTTAATTGATGTAATTAACAAAACAAAGAAAAATAGGAATATAAAAATTATAGGAATTTTGAATGATAAATTGATTAGAGTAATTAATATTTAAATGCAAGAAGTGGACACTTTTTAATACAATATATACCTCAACTGTTGTTGATGGAGTTGAATTCAATGATGCTTTTCCTCCATAGTGGTCAACCTTTACTGATTTAATTACCAACATGGTACCTGCCTCAAATGGGTTGACATTCGTTTTGGTACTCCACAACTTTATGTCGATCTCTCCTGATGAGTCACTCACGGTGACTATCTTCCTTGACGATTGTGAGGTTTCAATTATTTTTGTGGCCTGTATACAGGAGCGAAATTTTTATGAATCATTAATCTGGCATTGTAAAATTAGATATAAATCTTAAACAAGTGAAAGGCTGTAAATGTGACAGCAAATTGGGTTTGAACTGTATCCATAATAATATAATACATATCAACCCTGAATTGATATATATTACCTATCGTATCCTGTGAAATGGAGTACCCTATATGCAATATTTTGCCAAAAAATGACTAAGTTCAAAAGCTGGTATTTTTTTCATAAATCAAAATCCTTGCAATATGCACACACCTCTAATACATGAACGATTGATCTGCAAAAGAACAACTGTATGAGGAGTTATCCGTAGGAGGAGTTATCTGTACAATGAGAGTACCCTATATGCAATATTTGCTAATTAATAAATGACTAAGTTCAAAAGCTAGTATTTTTTTTTTTAATAAAATATCAGAAATCAAAATTGTTGCAATATGCAACCTCTGATATATGTACAATTGACCTCCAAAAGAACAACTTCTTGTCTTTTAAACTGTAGGAGGAATTATCTGTACAATGAGGGTACCCTATATGCAATATTTTGCCACAATTGTTATAATATTTCGATTTATGGTATCAATGGTTGTATCAGCCAGCCAAAAGAAAAGGATTTATTTTTTGTAATAGGAAATGGATTAACCAATACAGATGCATAGGAATAACAAGACATGTGGTTGATTCAGAAGGGCTTGAGTTATGAATTTTACCAGAAAATGAAGTGTTTGAAAATTTTAATAAAAATCAAATTTTAATATGAATGTATTTATATGTATTGAGGCATATTATTAAATGAGATAAAAAAATAAACTCTTTTTTTTATCTTTTTAAATTTAAAGTGTGGGCAACTAAATGTTGATGTGGGCCCTTGGAATGACAAAGTTTAGTAGCCCACATGGCTAGCAAAAAATTCCAAGTTAGTTTAAAACCGTGACATAATGGGAAGTATACATTTGGTTTGAACTTGACCTATGACTAGAAATTTTTCAGGTGGCGTACCATTTTTAATTCAAAGTTGGTTTGGTTCAAAGTTACTGCAGAGTCTTTATTCAAAAGCTCTGTTTATGTGAAGTATGAGCCAGATAGGACTAAGTATAGAGTACATATGTTGAAAGCGACATGCCCAGCCTTGTTCGAAAGGGAGTAATAAATTATACTTATTGAGAAATACCTTTTGCACAATTCCTTGAAGGGAAACCCTCTCATTCTTTTCTTTTGTCTTGATTGTCGCAATGTCTGCAATGTCTGGGTTAGTATAGCGTTTTATATGTGGCCGACTGATGTCGTCTGTTGTGTCCATTATCTGTTGTAGAACATAATTATAGTAAAATCAATGATATGTAATATATAAAAATAAACATTTTAAAATACATTGTTGTAGTGTTTATATATATTTTTTAACAATTCATTAATGAAGATATGAATACATTTCAACAGCATTTACAAGTGGACGATGGGCCACATCACTCATCTGACAGACAGTTGCCATAATATAGAGGGTTCCACTTAATCTGATAGCAGTTAATTGGATAATTCAATTAATTTGATATAAAATCAAAACATTGAATCATTTCATACATATCCTTTTATATCTTTTCCTGATAATCTGATAGGAAAAAATGTGATTTTTGGTAAATCTGTTAGCATTGTGACCATGAAATAATAACTTCCTACCCCTTTAAGACCTGTATATTCATTTGTTTAATTGTTTGACTCCCCACTTGTGTACACAGTAACTCTTTACAGGGCATTAATTACAGTTCAACGCACACGGGTGGCTTCCTTCTTTGCATAGAGAAAGCAACCGACATCGATAGTTGTTCCAGATGACCACACCTGTGTACACATTTTATTGTTAGTTTATTTAGCAATTGCATGTTCTTATTACATGCTGGGCTTGCACCATTAAGAATTATTTAAACCTGTAATTTCTGGACTAAAATTAACTGACTTTGAAACATAATTGGCCTCATCCTACCTCCAGCGACTATAATTTAAACAAACTTGAATCTATACTATCTGAGGATGCTGCCACTCAAACAAGGGCACCGCTAAGCGGAGCATCCCCTCGCAACACAAGTTATTGTGTGGGGATGCATTATTAAGGAATATATAGTTATGAAAATGTAAATGAGAAAATTACATATTACTAACCCTCCATTACTTCAAAAACTAAATTTTCTTTACCTGTACAAGATATAAATCCAAAAAATATCAAGTTGTTGATTTGAATCGCTTACTTTCACTTTGGTTTCAAAGAAGTAAAGCGGAAGTAGTTATTGTCAAATCGTACATAAAATCTCTGTTTAAAAGTGTTTTATTTTTTTGTACGATATATAAAAAAGTAGTCAATTAATTGACTTGAAAACTACCAGGCTTTGTCCTTTTACATGTTCCATGCCAAATAGGTATACGAAGTTTGTTCGATTTCCGTACTGCAAGGGTTTTCTTTAACTTGCTTTCAAGCTGAACACACATACACATGCACAGCAGCGGTGCTATATCCCCTTCGCAACAAGTTGCGCGAGGGGATAATAACAAACATTCAAACACACATTAAGCTATTAACTCGGTCTAAAGTTGTTTTGTTATGCTACTTTAGCACTAGGTGATTGATAACTCTTATTCAGAAATTTCGATTGATAACTCGTATACAAAGTTGATTATGACATTGATTTAATGAAATAATAATTTGTAATAGCATTATTGGTTTGGAAAGGAACATGCATTTTTTATTTGTTATTTTACAGAAGTCTGCAATCTATGATAAACATAGTTTTAAACGAATTTAAAAGTTTTTGCATAAAAATTTGACCAATCAATATGACATTGCATTTGTTTTAATCTTTTACAATGAGGCATATTTGTGCAAATGTTGAGGAAATTCTATTGGAAGTTTTTTTTTTAATTTACTAGAAAATTGAAATGGAGTGCACACACACACACACATACATACATACACACACTCACGGTAGCAATGCTATATCCCTTTCGCAACAAGTTGCGCGAGGGGATAATTATGGCTTTCCTGGCCTAATAGTTTTTAAAAGAAGATTTTTGAAGATTTTCTCGATATATTCTAATATAAAACTTTGCCCCCCCCCCCCCTGCCATTGTTGCCCTACTTTAACCCCGGGGACTATACTACACTACCTGAGAATGCTTCCAAACAAGTTTCAGCTTGTCTGAGAAGAAGATTTTTGAAAAATACCAACAAATTTTCAATAATTCTAAATTATCTCCCCTTTAAAGAGGGCATGACCCTTTATTTGACCAAACTGGAATCCCCTTCACCCAGTGATGCTTTGTGTCAAGTTTGGTTGAAATGTGCCCAGTGGTTCTAGCTATTTTCCCCTTAGAGGTTTCTATCCTTTAACCCTTAATGACGCGTTTTGACGACCCTGGCCATATCCTTAATGACGACTTTTGACGCACCCTATATACAGCTCTTAATTAGACCCCTCAACACCTGTTGTTTATTATAAACATTGACTGGTATACACCTGGCCATGTATACGGATGGTTGTTCACTCATTCTAAATAAAGATATCACGGGATTTACCTGTGTATGGTGGCGTGATGCATTACTACAATAAACAAAGATGGCGGACTATGATGCGGACATCGCACATCTTTTAACTTTTTGTTTATAATCAAGTTTAGAGGCAGAATTTTCTAGATTTATTTGTAGTGAGATTGAAAGATGAAAGCCATATGTCAAATTCATACAAAATTTTGTGGAAAAATCTGTGTAGTTACAGAAAACGGAACACAAGGTGTGCATTACCTGCAACCCCTAAATACACGAATATACCGGTAAATTTGTATTTTTTCAAAACATCAACACACTTATTTATTTAACATGCTAGATTTATCAAATCCTCTTACACCATTTATCATGTTCATTGGAAAAACAAACGTAAATATAAGTCTGAAAACGATAGACATGAATTGAAAAGTCAGCCACAGGTACATTTAATTATTTACTATCAAAAAACGAATTCCATGATGATAATAGAATCTTTCTATAAAAAATATTAAATAATTATTTGTAATACATACAGTTTTAAATATTTTTATCAAGTGTCTGTTGTGAAATTATTCTTAATAAAGCTTTAATGTAGAACACTCAGTTTTATTTTCATATACCTGTTAGCACCTGTATTGCTTTATTAGTGACTTAAAAAAATGTTTTCAATGAATATTAAAATTTTAATTTATTACAAATCCATTGATATATAATTTTCTATGTGTTTGATTTGCTAAGTCCTGTAATAAGTCTATTCAAAAACACACACCAGCTGGTTTCAGTTCATCTGAAAACAGTCTAAGGGTAGCCCAGGGTAGAGTGTTAAGGATATGGCCTATGCGTCAAAAGGTGGCATTAAGGGGTAAAGAGCTAGAGAAGAAGATGAAAATGTGAAAAGTTTACAACAATGACAGACAACAAATTTTGATTAGAAAAGCTCACTTGAGCTTTCAGCTTAGGTGAGCTTATAATACAGGGATTATTATCAGCCTCTCTAGGAAACACCATTTTTGGGGAATTGGGAATGTACTTGTATCCAAATACAAGAGGCCAATTGGCCTTAACGGTGACCTGAGTAGCATATATCCAATACACAAACTTGTCATGGAGTCTCATATATGCATCTTATTAATTAGGTTTCATACTGGAGTAGAAAAATTATGAATTGGTAATGACAACCACATTTAATTCAAAAAGAACTGTGAAACCTATAATTTTGGTGAAAAACTAAAAGATCTGGTCTACAAAATAATGAATTCAGTTTTCCTTTCAGGTGTGTGGGAGTAAAGAAGATAATTTTGTAACGTTATATGCATTAACATCTATACATCCATTTTGGCCCTGCCCTAGAGTCAAAACCCATACACCCATACCCCAGGGGACATGAAAATTAAAATTTCAGTAGAGGACTTCCTGGTAAACATTAGTCGTTTTTTTTTATACAGATGTGTGAGAAGAGAGAAAAAGATTTTTAAACATTATATGCATTAACACTTTATTGCCATATTGCCCCCCCCCCCCCCTTCATGTCCTGAACCCCTGACCCAGGGGCCATGAATTTCACAATTTAGGTAGAGGAGATATCATAACCATGTATTCAGTTTTTTGCCCACATGTGTGGGAGTAGAGAAGAAGATTTTTAAAGATTTAAATCATTTTTACTATATGGCCATATTGGCACCACCCTAGAGCATGAACACCTAACAAAGGGGTCATGAATTTCACAATTTAGGAAGAGGGCTTCATGGACATCATAATCATGCATTTAGTTTTTAACAAATATATATGATTGCGCCCATGAGAAAAGGGTACTTATGACATTTTTTGCACATTTTTAGATTTTTACATAATTGAATTAAACACATCTTAAAGGACATATCGCATGTTTCTAAAGTATACGACATTTTACATTTTTTGGCTTCCTTGTGTATCTAATAATTACTCCTAACAGTTTGTTTACGGTATAAAAGCGGTAATTAGCCATAATATCAATTTAAATTATAGCCCCCATCGTTTAAAAACTCGTTAATTAGATAGCGTGTCACGTGGTACAGTGACGTCACATGTGACCTTCTTCGAACAGCTGATTGTAAACAAATTGTAGGATTAGCATTATCTTCTTAAATTTTGACATTCGTTCACCATGTAAGTTGGTTTTTTTACATGCTGACTAAATTAAAAGAATCTTATTATTCAGTCGTACATGTTTGAGCCACTAGTACGGATAAAAAACGATGATATTGCCAAAAAAGCGACGATGAAGTCGGCAATGACGATCAAATTGATCGACGTGTAAACATTGTAAACACAACTTAGTAAGGATTGTAGCTCAAATAAATCTGTTAAAGGTGTTTATTTATTAAAATCTACAACAGTCTTGGTTTTTGGCGTTCCTTACGACTCAGAATGTTCATTATTGTAAAACTGTGGTGCACAAGAAGTTTGTTTCTTCGGCAGTAACTTTCTAAGGTTGTTTACTCTATATTACACTGGATTATAAAAGCAGGCAAGAACGTTTTCCTTAATAATTGTTTATTTCTGTAAGATCCCATCTCCGTATTTTTTTTATCCATTTACGTATAAATGTATATCAACAAACTTTGTCTATTTCTCGCGTAAACAATCAATATCGACAACTCGATCCATGACTTCTCCCACAAAAAATAAAACTCACAGAAATCTCACCTACTGTTCTAAAATTATGATTTCTGCAGAGGTGAGCTACATGTATGAATGAAGAAATCATGTATACAAAACCGATGCATGTACATGAACGTATAGTTTAACAATAAGAAAAGAAAACAGCTAATGAAGCGAGGCGGTATCCAAAATGGCGTCCCCTCTCGTTATTTTTCTCCGATGAACTTGCGTTTTGTACACAGGCCCCTGTGCATAAACTTCTATTTTTTTCTTTTTGAGAAATGAATACGATTTATTTATGAAATTATAATTACAAAAATGTACCATATAATTAATAATATATGAATTGAATGTTTATTTATAAATCCTCTCGTCGACAGATAGATCCCTAGATTTCTGCATACTATCGTAAGGGAAACTTAAAAAAACAACAGTCAAATCCCCATTTTCGGTGGCTAAATCACCCGCAGGAGGCACAGAACACCATCATGTCCCGTTATCGGCAATTTAATAGGTGATAATTAGTTTAATTGTCGTTTAAATCTAATCCAATTACAAAGATGGCTAACAGCACCTTCTCGCTCGAGGTCGCATATGACGTCACACATCATGGCGGGTAGATCGAGAGAGAAAATATGCATATCGCGACATTTGAATTTTATCGCTTTCAAACTCACGAATTAGGCAGAATATTTTATGAAAACGTTAATAAACTTCATTTTTAATGAGACAGTATAGAATGGTTTTATTAAAAAGATTCCAAAAATTGAAAAACATGCGATATGTCCTTTAAAGTTGTTAAATCTAAAATTTTATGGCTATACGCTTATTCTAAGTAGAGTTTTTTGCCAATTTACAGTGATGCATTTTCAATAGGAAAATCATGACGTCGTGTTTCACATATGCAACGTCAACAATCATTACTGTCAATTAGTACGTAAAATACAGCACTTTGTTATCAGTATCTTTTCACATTGCTGCATATAGTTGTATGCTTGCATCTATGCTATTCATTTATTTCAGAAACAAAGGTTTGTTCTTATTTCTACTGTCAGCGCAGTTGTCTGCCAGTGAAAAGTGATTATTCCCCAAAAAAAGTTGTTTAGCTTCAGTTTATTTGAGGATATCAACGAGAAACTAGTTAGTGACGTATTGTTTGTGAACATATTTCATGTACATAAACACTGTCTTTTCCATATTAACAGTCAATAGTAAAATATATTAGTAGCTTTTGTTCTTAAACAACATAAATTAGGTGATTTTCGTGACATTATTAAATATGTCATATTTTAGTAATGCACTTTGAAAACAATATCAGAAGTAACATATTATTCGATTTTGTTTAATCATGATCCATTGTACAACTTATTGATACGATTATACATGTAGTAGCAGCATTGAACTATTCTTTTGAAGTTTTCACCACGGTAACTAGACTTTAACCTGTATATTCACAGATAAACACAATAAGAAAAAAAGGTTAATTCTGCCACTGCTGGGATCAAGCCCTTTACACCACCCTTACTGTTCAAAAGATTTTTTCCATTCGACTTAATGCAGAATTTATGGAAAAGAGCGCCCTTTCCCTGGATCGGATGATATTCACCCCCATCCTATATTGATAAATTTCACATAATTTAAAAAAGTATTTTTTAGTGTATGTGGGATAATTTTACTTTCCGGTCGCTTGTAGACACATTTTTTTCGAACTACTGTGACTGTTTTTCTACAATAATTGTTAAGCTCCCCCTCCCCACCGCCTTTGCTTATTCACATTTCGGGCGTACCCACACCTGAAAAATAACATCCAGACACTTTTCATCTGTGTGGGACTATTCCACAGCAAATACGTAGGTTTAGTATTATAGAGAAAACATGCAGTATGCAGAGATTGATTCCGTGTTTTGAATGTATATTTCACCATCGGTTTAAGATAACTTTCAACCGTCCATTACCCATAATTCAAAGCTTATGCATGCATATTTAAAAATACACCGTCAGTGCGCTGTATTCAAGCTGTATAATTAGTCTTTATGTATCCTACATGTACATATATCAAAATCATTTGTAAATTTTACACACTTCATTAAAGCCGTAAAAAATTTAATGAATCCACTCCATCGACTAAAATAAAAATGTGAAAATGAAGCCAAGGTTCGGGCGAGATCATGAAACCGTCTGATATTTTCAAGTTCTTCAGTAATTGTCACAAGAAAATGAATATATATCGAGATTGGTCTTGACGATTACAAAGTTATTGATTAATTAATGCTAATCGAATTAACAAATAAGTTCCGATAAAAAAAATATGAGGTAGGTTCAACGTTTATAATATTAAACAGTTTTCCGATCATGATTTATTGGTATTAAAGCAGAAAATAGCGAGTCAATAATTTTATGTACGGTAGTAAAAATTGGAGCTGTAATTATGATGTCAAACATTTTTAGTTATACATTATCACTAACTACTCATGTTTGGAAAAATATTCCGAACTCTTGCGACACCGCAGGTACTGGCACGATTCTTTTTAAAGCATAATGCGTGCGACTTAAAATAGGGTTTATTTTGTAAATAAAGCAATTTATGTTAATCCTTGATTTGTTAATTGTTATATCTTATTGTTTTTAATTACATACCATGTTATTTATACTTGTGTAACATTTTTTAGGACTTGCGTAGTTTTTTGTTGTACATCACCGTTTTTATCCGGTCTTAAAGATTTTTTATTACCGTATGCAAATTCTATGACCGATCAGCCAATCAGAAAGCCGCACACTCTGGGGCTATTTTTACATTCTTTGTTTATGCTAGGGGAAGCTGCACCGATATTTTTGATCGTTCAAGACAGAGCTTTAATTTTATTTCCATGCTTGTGCATGGGTGGAATTTGAGTTATACTTAGATACTCTCTATCTGGATACAGTATTCATTCGTCCTTCGGGACTTTCAGGTCAGTATTTTTGACTCTTTTACTCGTTCCAACAACTAGGCGTGTGTTTACGTCTTTTACCAAGATGGCGGGAACACCGAGGGCGAATGGTAGAGACCCCCTGCGTGTAACTTTGGTGGGTCATTCCTTCATACGTCGCCTCAGAGATTTCATGAACAATAGTCCTGAGGATAACAATCTACGTTTAAATCGGGATCAATATTATGTAACTTGTGTGGCAAGAGGAGGTTTGACAATTTCTAGACTTTGTGCACTACGTGAGTTTACCTATTTTGTTGCGCGACCCAACATTGTGTTCATTCAAATTGGAGGAAATGACCTGTGCTGCAGCTCCCCTAACATACCCAAATTGGTGCAAGAAATCCTTTCGTATGCGCAATATTTGTTGCACGGTTGTAACGTACAACATGTAGTGATTGGACAAATTCTCAGGCGCAATTCCCAACGCGTGTCAGCAGCATTCAACTCGGAGGTGATTTCTCTGAACCTTCAACTCGCTTCGGCGTGTGCATTACATGATAACATTTCCTTTTGGAAGCACCGAGGTTTTTGGGCGTCCCTTGATTTCCTGTCTTCCGACGGAGTGCATATTCGTGAAGACATGAATGGGAAATACTCCAGAAAGTATCTACAAAGCATTAAATCTGCTATTCTGCATGTTACCCAATACTTTTAAGTGGGGTTTTTTAGTTCACAATTATAGCAAACAGCTATCTTCTTGGAATATTATAAAGAAAATGCATGTAATTTTCTTGTAAATTGTTAACTTATTTTATGTGTAATGTTTTGTCGCATTACCCCACAAGTTAACATTAAGTTTTCAATACTTATATCACTTCACTTGTTTCACTTTATTAAGGTCTATTTGCCTTAATCTGACTTTGGACAATTATTATGAGTTTGTGCTTTAAATTGCAAGTGTGTGCCTGATTTGTTCTTATTACATTAAATTTATTTGCAATTCAAGTCTGCTGCTTGATTCCTATAATTTACTGAGTATGCGCTCAGTTGTTCATTTATGCGAATCCGAACACATTGGTTATGTTTTCCCATGCTTACTGAACTAAACAACTCAAAAATTTACTGAGTATGAGCTCAGTTTGTTTATTTGCACAGAGCTTGAGCTCTTTTATCAATTATCATAACCCTTATGAACTTTTGTGTTCGGTTATTTATCTGCACAGAGTTTGAGCTCTAATCTGAAGTGCCATTGCATTTAGGAACAAATTTGTTCTACTTATTATCATTGTCTTGAAGCAGTATCAATTGTTGCCAAATTTTTATTTTTTTTTTTGCATTGAAATACTAGATATCTCTGGGTATGAGCTCAGTTTTGTGTCTTCCAGCCGCTTTTGTTTATGTTTATATGTTCTATAATTTTGCGTCATTTTTTAATAAATGACAAAATTTTAACAATCAAGAGGTGTTACTGTTTTTATTCAAATGGAAACAAACAAGCGTCAATGTTGCCTTGAAAAGTAAAGGAGGGGTTTAACATAAAGAATCTTGTATTTAAAATCAAGCATGAACATAATGTACAATTTTGCTTATTGTCTAGTTTTTGTTTGTAACGTATATTTAGAAATCATGTCAATGTATAACTTGGAGGTAATAGTAATCACTCTTTCCTTTTATCTATTTGGTACTATTCCATGACCATTTTTGTTCTGGCTCTTTGTTTAAATATAAAATTGAAATAGGAAGTTTTAATTTTTTTTAAAGTATGAGTATGATTACATCATTTCTGAATCATTCTCAGGAACCAACATACAGATAGTGACTTTCTGCATTTTTAAATTCACTCGTGTTCATTACATTGAATCGGACCACTAAAGATTTTGAATGTTTAACACCTTTAAAACACATACAACAGTATAAAAAACAAAATCGCTGATAGGAACATGATAGGAACATGAAATGGTGTTTTTATTAAGTTGTACATCGCGTTAACTTCTTTGTTTATAATCAAATCAACCAAGTATGATTCCCTCTATTTCTATATTAAGAAAAATAATTGTAATTCATAGCTCTGTTGAAACTGACAGGACTGAAATAGACACGCTCCGTTTATCAATTGGTCGAAACATTAATCGACTTAGCTAGGAAAAATCTGGACTGCACGAAAGAATAATGATGATGTCAGACTCAACCTTCCATTTGAGATGATTTACCCTTTCCGTTTATTTAACATATTGATGTACATTAAGAATGTTTTAGTTAATTTTACCTACTCTTTACGAACAATTCATTAATCTGTTAAAATGAGGTTGTAAATAGAAACAACAAAATACTTTCATTGATGATTCATACGGGTTTTGACGGTAGCGATCATCGCAGAAAAAAATTACATAAACCGCTAGGGCGTGTTATGTTAATTATATTTATTTATTTATTTATTTTTAATTCTATTTTTTTTTTTTGCAATGTTGCCACCTTCATATCGTGCATAAACCACCAGAGAAAGCATTTATTTGTTTGATTTGGGCTTACTATACACACCCAGTTTTGCCTCTCCAATTCATTAAAAAAAACCCAGGTGTGAATCATAGCTCTATAGATACTGGCAGGGCTGAAACCCTCACGATCCAGTTCTCAACATTAAATCGATCGGTCGAAAAATCATGGGCAGAGATAAAAAAAATATATGCGGAAAAAGTGAGATTTAGCGCATTTTCAACAAATTCCCATAGTGCCTTCTAAAAATTGATTACATTCAAGACTACATGGGAAATCGGGGCCGTTAATATTTTTTTTATCTAAAAACAATTGATATAACAGTAAAACTTCAAGCAAGATATTTCATCAAAATATATAGGGTAGAAATAATTAGACTCGGCCTCCTTAAGAATACAGACAAGGAACTGTATTTTAAGAGCATATCCGATACATTTTGTACATGTAAATGCAGCGTTTTACTTTATATTAAGAGTGTGTGAGGAAACACAAACACTTGTTATGTAAACTTATGAGAAATTAAACAATACAAGTATTTACCGAATCGGTGAGATGTGTGCAGAACTGCAGACTTTCATCTGTCTTATCTTTAGATAGATTGTTACTGTCTTCTTTCAGCTTGTTTAACCAGAAATGTTTCTAGTTACTGCATTTTTAGTAATTTTTTAGAAAAGGATTTAGGAAAATAAGTTTATAGTTAAAACAATGCCGGCAACGGTACTAAAGTCTTGCTGAATTAAGACGATTCAAGTACATGTATTTGTTAGGTTCAATGTTTTTTGTTTTTGTTTGTTTGTTTGTTTGTTGTTTTTTTTGCTTCCTTAATCCACGCACTACTAGTGTAGATTTCTACATATATTTAAACAAGAGGAATTAATATCCGCGTAGAATCGCGAGAAGCGCATCTCGCGAATTTTAAAATCTCGCTTTTATATTTGGACATATGTAACCTACATTAAACTATGGTAAAAATTCGGCATTCGCGATTTTATGTTCTCGCAATTTGATGGAAAACTGCTGAATCGCGGAATTAAGTATTCGCGTAAAATAAGGAATCAACAGTATATGGTCTGAATAATGATTTCCTTTCTTTAAAATAAGATTATTTTTTTATTTGTGATGCAAATATGTTAATATCAATGCGCTATAAAAAAAAAAAGGGTGAAGCAGACACAGAAAATATTTCTGTAAAACTTCACCAAATCATAGCCAATTTGGAGCAATAAACTAATATTGAGAAAATCAGAAATACACGTAGTTAATCAAAATTGTGCGCAATTAAAGTATAATGAGAGATTATTTAAAATAATGTGAAAACTAAATTTAGAAAAAGGTATAAAAACTATACGCGATGAAAATGAGAGGTTATATATTTTACGCTTTTCAGACGACGTTATGACGTAACGTCATGTTTGTGACGTTATTTCTCTGTTTTGTCAAAAATACCATAAGCACCCTTTTCTCATGGGCGCAATCATATGGGAGAAGAGAAGAAGATTTTCTAAGATTTAATACATTTTTACTATTTGGCCATATCGGCCCCACCCTAGAGCCTGAACCCCTGACCCAGGGGTCATGTATTTCACAATTAAGGTAAAGGGCTTCATGGACATCATAACCATGCATTTAGTTTTTAACAAATATATATGGGAGTAGAGAAGAAGATTTTCTAAGATTTAATACATTTTTACTCTTTGGCCATATCGGCCCCACCCTAGAGCCTGAACCCCTGACCCAGGGGTCATGAATTTCACAATTTAGGTAGAAGGCTTCATGGACATCATAACCATGCATTTAGTATTTAACAAATATATATGGGAGTAGAGAAGAAGATTTTCTAAGATTCAATACATTTTTACTATTTGACCATATTGGCACCACCCTGGAGCCTGAACCCCTGACCCAGGGGTCATGAATTTAACAATTTAGGAAGAGGGCTTCGTGGACATCATAATCATGCATTTAGTTTTTAACAAATATATATGGCAGTAGAGAAGAAGATTTTCTAAGATTCAATACATTTTTACTATATGGCCATATCGGCCCCACCCTAGAGCCAGAACCCCTGACCCAGGGGCCATAAATTTCACAATTTTGGTAGAGGGCCTCATGGACATCATAACCATGCATTCAGTTTTTTCCTCACAAGGGTGGAAGTAGAGAAGAAGATTTTTGAAATTTTGGCTTTTTTTTGCATATTTGGCCCCGCCCGTGGCACCCCAGGGGTGGTAGAGCCATATATTTCACAATTTAGATTCTTCTTACCATAGAGATGCTTAACACCAAAAATGGTAACGAATGGCCTGGTAGTTTTCAAGAAGTTAAAAATGTAAAATTGTTAACGCACAACGCACGACGACGGACGAAGACCAATTGCAATAGGTCACCTGAGTGACTCAGGTGACCTATAAAGCTGAACACTGTTTGTGAATTGGCAGTCGCACAGGTAAATGGGGTCAAAAACATTATAACGTAAAATTGAATCCTAGATCTACCATTCGAGGTTCTATCCTAACCTGAAGATTATGTTGGCCCCGCCTGTAGTGTCAAAGGGGTGGTAGAGCCATGAATTTCATAACTGAGATTGTCTTACCATAGAGATGCTTCACACCAAAAATGGTAACAATTGGCCTTGTAGTTTTGAAGAAGTTAAAAATGTAAAATTGTTCACGCACAACGATGGACGAAGACCAATTGCATTAGGTCAGCTGAGTGACCCAAGTGATCTTTAAACCAATTGCAATTTTGCCTGAGCAATTGCATGATTTTATATTTATATTCTTACTGTGGAGGATTCAGAGAGAGATATTGATCCCTCCTCCTTTTGGGTATATTTTCTTATTAGGATGGAATGTTGAATTGTGTTGTTGAACTTTTTTATGAATCTTTGTGGGACGAAAAGATCATGTACTTGGGAATAGTTCGTAGATTTCGTTAGTACACATGTAACTCCGTAGGTTTTTCCACTTGCATTTTTACGTTCTTCAGTTGGTTCTAACAAAAAGACTTTCTGAATAGCTCCACCTATGTCCTGTAATGGAAACATATTATAGAAATAATTCTGTCTTCGCTGTGTTTAAATGGAGCAAATAATGGGCCAAATTCTAAATTCAGAAGAGGTTATTTTTCTCTTATCATATGTATTAATTTTCCCAGTAGTCATTCCCTTTCCTTTCCCCAATAAAACCATTGATTAAAGAAGCGCATGTGTCACTATGCTGTCCTGAATAACTAACATTTATACATTTTAATCAATATTTCAATTGTGTAAATGAGGTAAACACTTTAATAGTCCTGAATGTGTTAGTATAACAATATTTTATCTTAATTAGAAGTGTTAGTATAATAATATTTTATCTTAATTAGAACCCACCAGCAGTAAAATAATTAGAAATGCTTGTTACAAGTCGTAGAGGTTTGCTCCTCTCTTTTTGGGTAACTATTTTACGTCACCTCTTATCTAAAAAATGTGCTTCCTATATCAATTCTATTTATATATTCATATTTTAGAATGCCAAAGAAACCAATAATAAAATGTTTAAAAAAAAGTTATATATTTACAGAGTTTAGTGAGAGACTACGTATACATTTTGTGGTGGAGGGTTTTCAATAAGAAAATCAACAATTTTGATAACTCAATAGTTTTAGAATACTGTTATTACTAAGTTATTTTAGCCTCCTACTTTTCAACCCAGACTAAACTTCCAGATAGTTTGTGTTTTATGATATATTCATGTTGTTCTGAAAAACATTTCTGAACAATATTTTGATATTTTTTTTTCCAGCATGTCTTTTTACCCCTAAGAACTCCAAGGATACCCTAAGGGTACCCCAAAGATGCTGTAATAATAAAGATTTATAATTGTTGATCCACCATAGAACCCCAGAGTAGCGAAATAATACAAATTTAAAATTCTTGATACCCTTGGGGACTCATTGCTATCCCAGTAGCCGCAATTATAATTTAGTCGTCTCTGAATTTTATATCTGATGTTTACTGGAGAGGGCTACATATCCATAGGATCTCTGTAATGGTGGCTGACTTCGGTCTGAAAGATCGTTTTATATGGTATATATAAATGGAAAATTCAGATTTACTGTGAAATTATGTTTAAAGTAGAGAAATTCCTGTATTCAGTTCAAGATCCACTCCTGAATTCTCATTGGTTGTCCCAAAATAAAACCCATCAAGGTCAGTAAACATGGCAAATTAATTCAACCCCCCCCCCAAAAAAAAAACAAGTGGGAGAGGGCTATATTATTGCAGCTAGTGGCCTAAATGTCCGCGGCGAGGCAAGAGAAAATTGCTTGATTTAATAATATGATTTTGAGTTCAGATACGGTCGGTTAAAAACGTAATTGTTGATTTGTATTAAAAGAGTTTGTTTTCTATGTATTTATACGGTTCTCATGAAAATAGTGTTAGTGTTATAATTGTGAAAATGTCGGCGACAAGGTTTTACCACGTAATGACTTTTTTGAATAATTTAAAGAAATATAAAAATTGCATGTGTGGTGGTACACAATCCGGAAGTTTGTGTTTTGTTTTTGTTGGCTCCTTATTTAGTAACAAACCGGAAGTTGTTAGAACGTACTTGGAACGTAATTCAAAACATGCTGCTGCCCCCAGGACTCATTTTTACTTACTAAACTCAGGTGTTAGGCCATGCACGGAGTAAGTTTTATGTATATCTGTTCACACTAGTGCATATATATCATGTTTTATTGGTTAAAAACTTAAAAGTAATTTTCATGTAAATTTTATCGACAACAAACAAATGTAAACAAACACAGGGGCTTCAACAATTTATTTTGGTCTTGTGTATTGTAATAAGGTCATATATTATATTGAAAATCCAGGCCAGACTTTCAGAACTACGGAATGGCTGCGGGAGGGCATGCTACGATTACAGGCCTTAGAATCAAGAAAGAACCGGAAGGAGAAGAGAAAATTCGGACCCACACAGAACAAGTTCAGGAGAATGTTAGGACCCCTTCAGGAAAAGTGGAACCGAAACTGGAAAATCCAGCCACAGATAAAAAACCCAAACCAAAGGGATCCAAGTCATCAGTGAAGAAAGCTAAATCAGTGGGATCCAGAAAATCAGGACTTTCTAATCTCTCCAGTGTAAGTACTCAATATCTGAAGCAGAAGACTAAAGTAGAAGAAGCCCGTGTTAGACTGAAGTACGCCAAACAAGAAGCAGATTTGTTAAAGGAGAGGGCTGCGCTGGAAGCGAAGATGAACATTCTAGATAAAGAAAGGCAATTTGAGGAGTGCAATCAAGGATTAAATGCCTTAAATGAGTGTTTTGATTTAGAGCCGAGCGATGAAGAAGACGAAGAGGAGGAATCTAATGACAGTGATACTACCGACAACTGTGAGACTCGTGTTAAGCAATATGTTGAAGAACAAAATCGTATTGCAGGTGCATATAGTTCCCAGCCTAATCAGTAGGAACCTGTCTTGTATGATAGAACCAACAGTATTCATTCAAACCATGCAGTACCCTCACATACAGAAAGTGTCCCAACCACTACAGATCAAGGAAATATGTGTGAAGAATTCTCAAAGTTTATGGTGAAGAAGGACATGCTCCTGAAAAGAATTCATGAGTTTGATGACAGACCAGAGTTTTTCGGTTCTTGGAAAAACACGTTTTTGAACATTGTTCATGACCTTAATCTAAGTCCAGCAGAAGAAGTTGATCTACTTGTGCAGTATTTTGGACCAGAATCGAAGAGAGCAGCTCTAAGTATTCAGTCCGCAAACTACAGCGACTCACGCCGAGCAAAAGAAAGGATCTGGTGCAGATTGAATGAACGATATGCTAGACCGGAATTGGTGGAATCTTCTATCAAACAGAAGCTAATGTGCTTTCCCAAAATCACAGTTAAGGAAGTGAAGAAGTTATATGACCTTGTAGACATTGTTGTAGAAATTGATTCTTTGAAGAATGATGAACAGAACTCTAGTTTTTTTGCTTCCTATGACTCTTCAGCTGGAGTGAATTTGATTGTGAATAAGCTTCCGTATCAGTTACAAGAAAAGTGGACCAGTGAGGCGAGCAGATAAAAGAGCAACATAACTTGGCTTTTCCACCATTCCATTTCTTTGCAAGCTTCTTGGAGAGAATGGCAAGAGTGAAGAATGATCCATCTTTCGTTTACGAAGATACAAATTTTAAACCGTATAAGCCAAGATTTCAAACAACATCTCACTCTGTTTTTGTGAAAAAGTGGATGTGCCAGTCATAAACTCTTCAACAGAATCAAAGACTTCTTCACTTGTGCTATGTCCTTTACACAACACAAACCATACCTTGAATAAGTGCCATCAGTTTCGTGAGAAACCACTACAGGAACGATTACAGTTCCTAAGAAGTAAAGGACTTTGTTTTAAGTGTTGTGGTCAAAAGGGTCACCTTGCTAAAGACTGTCGCTCAACTGTAGTGTGTAGTGTATGTAGGGGAACCAACCACCCAACAGCGTTGCATGAAAACAAACTTGCCACCAGTGATCAAGATTTTGACAAAAACAATCCTGCGCGGATGAAGACTGAAGAAGTGACATCAGCATGTACTATGTTATGTGGACGGGCTGGTGCAAGCAAATCGTGTGCAAAAACAGTATTAGTAAAAGTCTACCCCAGGGGAAATCCAGAGAAAACCATTTCTGTGTACGCTATTATAGATGAGCAGAGTAATCGCTCACTAGCAAGGTCAGCATTCTTGGACCCTTTTGGTATCCCTGGACCTGAAACGCCTTACACTTTATCATCGTGCTCAGGAAATACAACAGAGTATGGCAGAAGATGTTCGAACTTTATTATAGAATCCTTTGACTCAAGCTACACGATTGATCTACCTACGCTCATAGAGTGTGACCAGATACCGAACATAAGGGACGAAATACCATCTCCAAAAGTAGCTGAAGCTTACAGTCATTTAAAAGACATTGCTGAGTTCATTCCCCCTGTTCAGGAAAGTGCAGAGATATTGTTGCTCATTGGAAGGGACCTGCTGCCCGCCCATCATGTCTTAGAACAACGCATTGGACCTATGCATGCGCCGTTTGCACAAAGGTTGCGGCTGGGCTGGGTGCTTATCGGCAACATCTGTCTTGGTACAGCTCATCAGCAAAACACTATCTCAGTAATTAAGACCTTTACACTGAAGGATGGAAGGACTACTCTACTTGAGCCATGTCACAATAGCATTCATGTTGAAGAAAATTGTGTTTTCTCCAGAACAAGTGAAGACAATTTACCTTGACTTTCTATAGACGACAAAGACTTCTTACATCTCATGGAGACAGAAATATATAAGGCTCCTGATGGATCCTGGACAGCTCCTCTACCCTTTAGAAGAAATCGTCAACGTTTACCTAATAACAAGTCCCATGCCCTAAGAAGAGCCCATTCCCTGGATGTCAGCTTAAGGAAGAACCCTGAAAAGATGGAACATGTTATCGCATTCATGAGGAAAATACTTGAAAACGGACATGTTGAACCAGCACAACACTTAGACTCTCATGCAGAATGCTGGTATTTACCACTTTTTGCGGTGTATCATCCGAAGAAACCAGGAAGCGTTAGATGTGTTTTTGACTCTTCAGCTAAATATGAAGGATTAGCCTCAATGATGCATTATTAACAGGACCAGATCTTGTTAACTCTCTGTTAGGAATACTCTTGAGATTCCGGCAACATCCTGTTCTAATGTTCTATCGTTTTTCAGTTCCAGAGAAACATAGAGACTACTTAAGATTTATGTGGTATAAGGACAATGACCCAAGTCAAGACCTGATTGAATATAGAATGACTAGACACGTGTTTGGTAACAGCCCATCGCCCGCTGTTGCTACATTTTGGACTTCGGAAATGTGTCAATGAGGCAGATGATGATGTGAAGAACTTTGTTGAAAGAAATTTTTATGTGGACAATGGCTTAATGTCATTTGACGGCAGTGAAGAAGCTGTAGACCTATTATGTCGCACACAGAAAACTCTCAAGGAAGAGGGATATATTCGTCTGCACAAGATTTCATCAAATTGTCTGGATGTGATTAAATCTTTCCCAGTAGAAGATCTAGCCAAAGAGGTGACGGGCATCAAACTTGATGTAAGTGAAGCACCACTTCAAAGAAGCTTAGGAGTCAGTTGGGACATCTCCAAAGACTCGTTTACATTTCAAGTCTCTAGTACAAAGAGGCCATTAACAAAAAGGGGTGTCCTCGCAACAATCAATGGACTATATGACCCGATTGGATTTGTGGCTCAAGTCACAATTCAAGGCAAGTTTATCCTACAGGATCTGATGTCATCCTCAACTGACTGGGATGAACCGCTTCCACAAACGTTGAAGTCCTACTGGAGCAACTGGGTGGAATCCCTTCCTGAATTACAATCTATTCTTATACCCAGATGTTGCATCAACTTACCTTCATCAGATGTGAAACGTAGAGTGCTCCACATCTTTTTGATGCTTCGCAGAGAGCTATTAGTGCAGTCGCATATCTGACGATGTACAGCAGCAATGGAGATCATGTCAGTTTCATTCATGGAAAAGCAAAGGTTGCCCCTTCTCAAGGCCATACCATTCCAAGACTGGAATTATGTGCAGCCGTGCTTGCCACTAAACTCAAAGACACCATTATGCAGCATTTGTCTATACCTATTGACTCTATCGCTATGTACACAGATAGCCGTGTCGTGCTCGGATATATAAACAATGAGCACAGACGTTTTTATGTATATGTTGGAAACCGAGTAGACATAATTCGTCATTCAACAACAGCAGACCAATGGAACTATGTATCATCTGAGGACAATCCAGCTGATATAGGTACCAGATCTATTTCTGCAGGCGAAATAGGACACAGTGCTTGGTTACAAGGACCGTCAATTTTGAAAAAAGGACGTTCAGAGGAACTTAGAGAAGCTCCGTATGAACTAGTAGACCCAGATGAAGATAGGGAAGTGAGACCTCTGGTTATATCTTCGAAGAAAACTTCCGCTGAACAACATACATCATTCGGTGTTCATCGATTTGAAAGATTTTCTACTTGGTGGAGCCTTCTTCGAGCCATAGCTAGGATTAAACGTTAGGCCTTGTCTTTCCAGAAATTTCAGAAAACTTCAGAAACATTTGTGTCTCCTGTCACACCAGATGAACTCTCTCAAAGTGAACTGTTTATTGTAAAGCAAGTTCAACGTGAATGCTTTCCTAAGGAAGTTAGTGCTCTTATGGAGGGGAGAGAATTACACCGAACAAGTTCTATTATCTCTCTGTCTCCAATATTCGATTCAAGTGGAATCATGCGAGTTGGCGGTAGATTACGATATAGCAAAGGAGCCAAATATTTGGAAGTTCATCCAGTAATTATACCAAAAGGCAGCCATATTGCTGATCTGCTTATTCGTCATTATCACGCTAGTGTCCATCATCAGGGAGGCCACATCACTGAAGGAAAGTTTCGAATGGCCGGTTACTGGGTCGTTGGTTGTAGGAGAAAGGTGACATCTTTCATTCATTCATGCGTTACCTGTAGAAAGCTAAGAGGAAGATTCGGAACGCAAGTTATGGCCGATCTACCCGAAGACAGACTTACTCCCTCTCCACCTTTTACATTTGTTGGAGTGGACACATTCGGTCCCTGGAATGTTGTAGCGAGAGGGGGCAGGCAAACCAGAAAAGATGGGCAGTGATATTCACATGCCTCGTGTGTCGCGCCATCCACTTAGAAGTGATAGAAGAACTGAGTAGCAGTTCCTTCATTAATGCGCTCAAACGCTTTATGTCAATTCGAGGCCCAGTACGACAATTCAGGTCAGATCGTGGGACAAACTTCGTTGGAGCGGTTAACGAATTGAAGATTGATTCAATATCAGTTGAAGATCCGCCTGTAAAGAACTTTCTGACCAAGAACCAAGCAATATGGATTTTCAACCCTCCTCATGCTTCCCACTTCGGTGGGGTATGGGAGAGGATGATTGGAGTTACAAGAAGAATTCTTGACGGTATTTTGTCACGCACTGACTCGAAGGGAATCAACAACGAAGTTTTTGTCACATTTATGGCTGAAGTATCCTCAATTGTAAATTCAAGACCTTTAGTTGCTGTTTCAACAGATCCCGATGACCCGTCTGTTTTGACCCCTAACATCTTACTTACTCAGAAAATGGACAGTAGTATGTTGCCAAAGGCCTTACCAGATATGGATCTCAAAGAAGCTTACCGATCTCAGTGGAAACATGTTGTTGTCCTATCCCAAGAATTCTGGAAGAAATGGCGGATGCAGTACCTTTCAAATTTACAAAATAAACGCAAGTGGACAAAAACGGAAGTAAACCTTACAGAAGGGGATATTGTGTTGTTAAAAAACAGTGAAGTAACCCGAGACCAGTGGCCCATGGCTGTTGTGGAGAGAGTATTTCCTAGTGCTGATAATCGTGTGCGCACAGTACAGATTCGCATTGCAAAAGACAGGAAGAGTTTTATCCGCCCAATCTATGAACTTATTCCACTGATGCGAGAATGAGTAATCTATTTGACATGTGATTTTTTGTATGATTGACAATAGGTTTTAAGAGTTGTGTAATTTGCATTGAAAGAATTATTATGCTAGAATCAACATTATATTCTTATGCATGTTAAGTGAAGTGATTTCAAGTAGAACTCACTAGGAGGGGAGTGTGGTGGTACACAATCCGGAATTTTATGTTTTGTTTTTGTTGGCTCCTTATTTAGTAACAAACCGGAAGTTGTTAGAACGTACTTGGAACGTAATTCAAAACATGCTGCTGCCCCCAGGACTCATTTTTACTTACTAAACTCAGGTGTTAGGCCATGCACGGAGTAAGTTTTATGTGTATCTTTTCACACTATTGCATATATATCATGTTTTATTGGTTTAAAACTTAAAAGTAATTTTCATGTAAATTTTATCGACAACAAACAAATGTAAACAAACACAGGGGGTCTCAACAATTTATTTTGGTCTTGTGTATTGTAATAAGCTCATATATTATATTGAAATATTAGGTGTATTTTGACATTACATGTAAATTAAATGGGTTTGATTCTGTAATATGTATCTAAATATTGTTTAATTGTACTTGTTACAGTTTTGTACCCTCTCCGGGGGTTTGGATCGCAAATAAAGTTTGCACAGCATGCACAATGCATTGTAATGTATTTCTACTTATTTGTAAATATAATAGATACTATAAAAACATCAAATCAATTTCTTTATCTATCATTTTGATACATTATGCTGAATATCAAGTATACAATTGAAATGAAATTAAATAATTGTTCTAAAAATGGATTTGATGTTGGCAAATTCACAAGTCTCTATTCAAAGGTCGCCCCTGTAAAGAGGTCACTTTGGGTGCCTCCCGCAGGTGACTGCTTAATTCAAGTTTGAATGTATTTACTTTGTTAACTTGCACATCGATATTTTCTTCAAAAGGAATAGACACTCATCTACTATAAAAAGAATTGCTAAAAGCATGGTACTATTTACACTTCCATCCAATATTATACTTTTTTTCATTTTTTTTTTCAATAAAATGTGTTTCTTGCAAAAAAATGATATCTGTAATTAACTCATTTAGCCATGCATAATATTTTCTTTTTACATCAGTATTCAACCCCCTTACATTTACCATTTAAAAGGTAAACAATATTATTGGTGTAATATACCGTCCATATGCAATGTCAACCAGTGCACGCACGGGTCAAAGTCTAGTGTTATAAAAAAATATCAAAAATGATTCTAAAATTAAGAAAAAATACAATTCATACATTAGAGATTGCTTTGAGATAGGATATATATTATATTTCATTGGATTGAAATGCAACTCAAGGTGATTATAGTAAAAAAAAAAATACAAAATTCCCATTCAACAATTAAAGTCTCAATAAATCAATAAATAAATAAAAAAAATCATGAACAAAATCAAATGACATGCATGCACAAATACACAAAAGGAATGCATATTTTTTTTATATCTTATTAGTCACTTTTTCTTAAGTTCTATGGTCGATATGACGCCCTTGTAAGCATATACAATCTTCCACTGAGTCGCATTCTGAGTGACGTTTTTCATACTAATTGTTAGACCATAATTATTCACCTAATTGTCTACGGACTTTTCCGATTTTTCCCAATTACGACAAAGTGCACATTTCATATAAGCAATACAACTATTACAAAACAAAATTGCTTTTATTAAAAACTAATATATTTTTTTTAAATCATTACAATTTCGACGTACCACAAAAATGCATTCACATACCTGACTCATACAATAAAAAAACACACTTTTTTATTAACTGTAACAAATGTTGTGATTGCTCATTACGCATACACCTAAATGCATGTATGTCCTAAATGCATGTCTGTCAGTTGGCCCGTCGGTTTCATTTCATTGAAGTTTCCACACATTTTCTTTGCTAAGGTTGTACATATTAAAATGAAATTTGGAATACAGATTAATCATAATAATGTCTACATCAAGTTTGTTATTTTAGTAACAATCGAGCAATTTTAGACAGAATTATGTCCCAATGACTTCGAAATATTCTATATATTTGCAATTTCCGTTCATTTACTTCATGGATGTTGCAAAGGAGGGGGAATTTATAAGTGTTTCACAAACATCTCTTGCTTGATAGTAAATGATGTTGTTTTCTTGCATGAACTATCACAGTTGCGGAATAAAACTAATTACTTGTAGTTATATTGATGTTATCTTCTTTAATTGTGAAATTTAATGTCCATGGGGCAGAATGTGATTTTTTTGGACTGGGTGAAAAAAAGATGACCGTATAGCAAACATGTATATTTCTTCATCATAAAAACTACAAGGTAATCAAGGTGGCACGTGACATTTTGAATTGAATGTTATTTCTATTATAGTAAATCCTATTTAATTTCTTTTGCCCCGTGTGTTTGTAGAAATGTTCTGTGCATTATAAATGAAATTAAAAGTAATGAAATATTGACCATTGCAAGCTCTTTTTTGACCAGCATTTTACAATATGTGGCCCATTGAGCTAGGGTTTAGAAAATTTGAGATTCCTCCGGCTATTGACCCCCCCCCCCCCTCCCCCTCCAATTTTCGTGAATAAATAATTTAATTAAAGAATTAAAACCGGGGTGACAGTTAGATGGATCTTAGATTAGGGTTTAAACTTCTACATTTTGCTAAAAGGAAAAAATGAGACTGCCAGACATGACACTCATGATACTCAGGTGTAAAGCAAGGCATGTATGCTTCTAGTTTCAATTCTTATTAAAGATATTTGCTAATAGATCATACTATCAGAAACATGTGAGGCTCATTTTAACTGGGCGGATGCGGCATTATATGCGGCATGATTTAGTATCGGCGTATCGGCGATTTTCGTTGATCTATCTTTGATGGAAATTGTCATTAAAGTATCACAATTGTGAACTTTAAAGACAATCACGTGGGCTTGCTTTTATTGTAAAACTATCGAAAAAACAAGACCTCAGGATACGACATTAATGTTTAATGGCATGAATTCAGCACTATGCACATCAAATTAGGAATTTAAATATAAAGATTCGAAAACAAATATTCTAATTTCACTTAAAGGGGAAGGAAACTAAAAATATGTTGTACAATAAATCAATTATTTATCATCTACTATAATTGTAAATCGTATTTATTTTCATTAAAAACCCCGGAACAATGAATAAATCAAGAAAATCTATCGCTTAATTTAAATTTCCCGCCGCCATGGGGGCTTCCATTGAATTTTAATCTATGACGTCACACCATCTATTCCGCTTTGTCTTATCAACATAACATCAGTATTAGTAAATCATAATATTCGCTCTAAATGACAAGTTCTGGAAAATTTGAAACAATATTGATTTGAGACCGTTCTTTTACCTTTGCAAACTACAAACTAACGTCAAATGGAGCATGTTCGTTGAAATCTAAAAGCGGAGGTTAGTGTCGGAGAAATCTCCGCGTAAATGTGGAAATTGTCAACAGATGCCAAGTATCATAGAAAATGTCTGCCGTCGTTATTTCGACATGGTAATTCCGACTTTAAAGAATGAATTTTGAACATCCCGATTACAATTATAACATTTATTCAGTTAGCGAAGAACTTGACTTTGAATAAAAAATTTAATCGAGGTCGTTTTCAACTTTGAATGATAGCAGAATAACAGCTGTCATTTACTTATAAAAATGCATATATTTATGCATACAATGATGCATGTATTTATTCTTTAGATTGACGTGTGAACTCAAACATCAATTTTGTTTATTCGATTATTTGAGTAACAGAAAGGCATAAACCAGCGTTAATTATATTCAGAGCACTGTGTACATTCATTTGTATATGTAAACCAAACCGGAATAGATGGTTTGACGTCAAAATAATTAATTTTTTTTGGTTTTTAATATAAAAGAGTTCTACATCATGTCAGCCTCCAGTAAATACGATTTCTCCAACTTCAAACGTTCATTAAAGCTTAATTACGAATTTTATTTTCAAAACAGCATGACCACATGTGATAATTTACACCACTTTATTAAAATAAAAAAAATATGTTTTTGACTTTCCTTCCCCTTTAATGTATATTTTTCTTATAACTAACAAGATACATTAATGATTGGACATAGTACAGTTTACAGTATAATTAAAACAACTATGAAATTTGTGAGCTAGGATAGGTAAGTATATCTAAGGTTAGACGCAATTGAAATGGTTTTTTTATTTTATTTTATTTATTTATTTTTTTTTTTTGGGGGGGGGGGGTTGTTGGTTTTTTTATATACTTAATTTAATGACATCCAGGCACAATCAGTTTTAGATCCCACTTCTTTTCGTTGTGCAAGTATTATTGTATTGTTGTATTTTGGTACTGGATTTCGTCTCTTGATAGATCGAGTTCCTGATAAGTTGAGTATTCACTGGTTTTACATGTAACATTTGTATCTGTGTATACGGACTTCTTTGAGCACGACATTAAATCTCTGGATATCGAAACCTTCTTTGTGTAAATCCCCCTAAAGTTATAAATTTATATCAAATTAAGAATTAAACAAGACTATATTTCAAATACAATACCGGTAATTACAGTACGGTTACAGTGCAGACAATAAAGTCAATGCTGTTATTGAAAAAAAAAATGCCATATAAACTATGGATTTGATATAACTGTAACGTAATAAAACCGGTCTTTTGTTTACCGAATTACATTATTATACTACCTGCATAATAGAAAAGCACCGCTGATAAGAACACAGTTGATAACGAGGGAAACTATCAACGCGATGTTACAACTGTTCGAACTTGGCACATTTTGATTCAGCATAATAGTTGCTGCAAAAAAAGAATAATATATTACATTAAATTTAAAAATATGTTTCAAATAAATGCTGGTGAAAATGTTTGCACGAAGATGAATTTCATTACACAATGTTAAACACAGTTCAAAAGATTTTATATTCTATTATTATGCATGTACCAAATTCAACACATTTGAATGAAAAAGAAAATCAATGAGTTTAACTTGTATCACAAAGCTCACAATAGAATCCGTATGTACAACATTAAAAGCATTGTAATATGATAGAATCCTGGGCTGCGTTTTACAAAAGAACTTACGACTTACAATCAAATTAATGAATGCTTATTATTCACAAACTAATCAATATTTCAATTTAATGGCTGTAAAATAAAACTGTAGAAATCAAAATAGTTGTATATAAATGGATTTATATAAATTTGGTTCATAAAAAAGCAATCCATGATACTTAAAATATGGACGACTTTGTAATAAGTTCTTTGTTAAAACGCAGCCCTGCATATAAGTCAGATAAAAAAAAACACGTACAAAAAAATTTCTTTCGAAAACCTTGTATAACTACCCATAGAGCAATGACTTTCCCGACCTGCTTTACAATCGTAACATGACCCATCATTAGGTTGACATGTCCCATTACAACTTGGAGGACAAGGAAAAGAACAGTTTTTACCGTAATATCCAGTTGTGCATGCTATAATAAATAAATATCAATTGATTACAACAAAATTTAATATTTAACACGTCATTAAACTAAAGTTGATCAGTTCTTACAGTTGAAGCATCTAGCCCCAAGATAACCATCCTGACATCCACCAGGACATTCTCCATTGACATGGTCACATGGTCCATTGTTTATACAATGGTCACTGCAACGTTCACTGCAATCCACTCCAAAGTAACCAGGGGGACATTCTGATTTATACAAAACTATCAATAAATCATTAACAATAAATAAACATTTTAGCATGTACCCATGATAGAATATCTTATTGAATGCCTAAGTGTTATATATTTGTATGCAACATTTATATACTCTTGCTGCAGTTTCTGTCTTTATATCCCGGGATACATCCCCCGTCACAGTCCCCAGTCTGTTTGTTACATGGAGAGTTCTTTAGACAGTGACCACTGCAGTTGTGGACACAGTCATATCCATAGGTCCCGTCATCACACTCTAAAATAAATTATAATAATACAAAGCTAAGAGGTAATTGGTGCACGCACTATCAAATGAATGAATGTTAGATTAAGAAACCTGTTCAAAATCCCATTGCCTTTTTCATTACTTTTGTCTCTCAAAATGTACTCTTTTTATTGCAAATATACAGTTTTATTACATCATTACACGGGGCGTTCTACAAATTTCATGTTTACCTATAGTTACATTCAAATCCATTATAACACCAAAATTAAAAACAACATATAATACTAATATCGTTGGATAACGCTCTGAAATACAAATAAATATATTGCGGGTTTTTTTCTCTACCTTCTATAGCGCATAAATAAAAATATTTCCCCTGTTCTAGTTGTCCATGTAGTAGATATGGATTTTTACTCCCCTACCGGTTTTCACCGGAGGGAACTATAGCTTTCCTCTGCGTCCGTCAGTCCGTCTGTCTGTCTGTCTGTCCGTCCCACTTCAGTTTTCCTAATTTTTTCCTTAAAGCGTTTGGGGGATAATAGGAAATTTTCTGAACAGCTTCAAAATGTCAAACAACTACAGATCAAGTTTACACTTTTGTAGCGTCTAGTTGACATATTTTCGAGAAAAATATTTTTTATATTCCAATTTTTTGATGCTCGGGCTCGATATTCTGCATAACAGTGCATTGTTTTCACAATTTCCACAAACCGGTAGGGGACGTGTATTGCTTATGCAATACTCTCAGAATGCTTGTCATATTTGTTTCCATACTTGCATAAAGTTTTTAATCAAGTCTTAAAGTCATCTAAGTCACTTAGGTGACCTATTGCAGTTGGTCTTCGTCTGACATCGTCAAACGTCCGTTGTGCGTCGCGCGTAGTTTGTTAACAATTTCCCAATTTTAAATTCTTCTTGAAAACTACATGCCCAATTGTTACAAAAAAAATTATAATTGCATAAACATAATGTCCATGAAGCCTTCAACTTAATTGGAAAATTCAAGCCCCCGGGGTCAGTTGTTCAAACCAGAGGGCGGGACAAATATTGGCGTATAGTGAAAATATATTAGATCTTTAAAATCATTTTCTCTACTCACATACATGTTTGTGGAAAAACGTATTGCATGATTATGATGTCCATGAAGCATTGTAATTCAATTGTGAAATTAATGGCCGCTGGTTCAAGGTTCAAGAGTTCAAGCCCCAGTGCGGGGCCAGTATAGCCATATAGTAAAAATGTATAAGATCTTAAGAAATTTTCTTTTCTACTCCCATACATGTTTGTGAAAAACTCATTGCATGGTGATAATGTCAATGAAGTTGTCTACCTAAATTGTGAAATTCATGGCCCCTTGGTCAGTGGCTCTATCCTTAGAGGAGGACCAGTAAAGCCTCGTAGTGAAAATGTATATCTTTAAAAATCTCCTTCACTACTCCTATACATGTTTGTTATAAAACCTATTGCATTGTCATTAAGTCTATGAAGTCCTCTACCTACGTTGTAAAAATTCATGTCCCCTGGGTCAGTGGTTCAATCCTTATGGCGGGCCAGTAAATCCATATAGTGAAAATGTATTAGATTTGAAGAAATCTTCTTTTCTACTCCAATACAAGTTTGTGGAAAACTTACTGCATGGTTGTAATGTCAATGAAATCCTCTGTCAAAATTGTTAAGCTCATGGCCCCTGAGTCAGGGATTCAGATCTTAGGGGAGGGCCAATATGGGCAAATAATAAAAATATGATAAATATTAAACAATCTTCTTCTCTACTCCTATATATATTTGATTAAAACTAAATGCAAGGTTATGATGTCTTCGAAGTCCTCAACCGAAATTGTGAAATGCATGGCCCCTGGGTCAGGCGTTCAGGCCATAGGGCTTGTCCAAGATGCCCAAATAATGAAAATGTTTTGATTTAATATTTTTTCCTGTACTATCACAGTAATGGGAGATAAAGTAATGCAATGTTATTGTGTTCATTTAAACAACAAAATGCCTTTTTGGTGATTCACCCGGAAATGAAGGTGGCGACATTGCCGAAAAAATACATAGCCCGCGTCAGGTTCAGCCGCTGTAGATTTCGACCAGTCGAAAAACGGGGCGTGTTGATTTCAGTCTGGCTGCTTTTATAGAGCTATGAATTAAAAATAAGTTTCCTTAAGTAATAGTGGGAGTCATATTCGGTTGTTATAAATATAATGTTTTAATGTTAAATTTTGAAATTCACTGCCAAGGCCATGGGTCAGCAGTTTGGGCCTTTTAAACTGGGGTGGGGATGGATAATTTAATCAATTTGACTTTCATCTTAAAATCTACATGGAAAATTGTCACTTCGCAATATTGAATTAAATATATAATCTATTTTAGGAGATCTACTTTAATATACTGTTCATTGTATACTTTTAGAAACAAGCTGTATCCATTTCGTGTGCAATATAAATGAAACTGTTAATATAATAAGATTGACCTTTGAAAGCCTGATGGTCTCTTATTACCAAATATTTTCCCCTTGAAGCTAGGGTATAGATAATCCGAAATTCTTCTAACTCTTAAACTAGCAATCAATTTTTTATGAATGAATGAACAATAGAAGCATGGTTACAGTCAAAAGACTCTCAGATTAGGGTTATACTTCAAAATAAAGTTTAAATTGCAAACATTGGACTCTCTGACAAGTCAATCTGGGGGATATAGGACTCAGGTAACCGTCAAGGCCTGACGGCCTCTTGTTTGTTTATTCATATGTCTTTATATTTCGCTTCATTTGACTAGAATTTATTTTTTAATAGGGTTGTATTATTTATTCATTATTTTAATAGCTTACCTTTGATACAGAAATACCCTATCCATCCTTTATCACACCCTCTGTCACATTGACCAGTCACGTGATTACAGGTAGTACCGTCTCTACAATGTCCTGAGCATTGTTGCGTACAGTTGACACCGTACCACTCATCAGTACATCCTGGTTATGTTAACAATTTATAATAACATTACAAATTATAATGGCAATGCGTTAGTTTTTACCTAACAAAGTCCAGTATAAATCCAAATGCAAGTATGTGTGTTAAATGAATTTTCCGATATGGACTAAATCAATTTTGAATTAACTGATATACGTTTGCAAAATAAAATTACAGATACTCTGTTATTGATAGCAAAAATACATTACGAAACCAGCTATTTTGTTTTTATCTTGATTTCATATATGGTGAACAATATTACTTGTTTTACAGTATATTCCTGTCCATCCAGGTTTACACGTAAAACATGTTCCGTTCTGTGTATGGCATATGTTGTCCTTGCAGTTGGTTGAACACGTTAAATTACAATAGCTGCCATACAACCCAAGTTGACACCCAAAACATCCTCCATTTTGTATGTGACATATGTATTCTTTACAGGCGACGGGGCAGGGAATGTCACACGCGGTGCCATAAACACCGGATCTTTTACATCCTATATTGTATTAAAATGACAATATTACATAAACGTCTTTCAAAAACATGTAAAACCGTTTTTTCCTTATTAACCTTTTTGTTTGTTGGACGATATATTTATCAAATATCAAATATAAAACCAAATCAATTAATATTTCCCCACCGTGTTTTTTTTAAAGCTATATATTCCGTTTTTTACTTTTTTTTCAAAGTTGTTCAGTGAAAAATATGACAGTTTTATAATATATATCATATTCTGTCATATTATTTTATGAACAGGAAAAGAGATATTTTCTTATGCAGTTTTATTAACGATTCACGTTTGTGCTGATTTGTACATGTGCATTGTACAAAAACGTCTTTTTTTAAAGCGTAGTCAGCGAGTACATTATTTAGGGGATTGAAAAAATAACTTACTCCTTCAGATCTTTGCTAATAAATAAGAAATATATACCACCGTAGTCGCACCTAATGATCAAATAAAACGTAAATATTTACATTCAACTGTGTTTTTCCATTAAATGTGGTGATTCTTTAAATGTCTCTGTATGCAACAGCTAATCACTGCGTGTAAATTTATATGTAATTAACATAAGTAGTTCCCAACACCACGTTTTACGATAACACTGTGCCGGATAATTATGCCAGTGCCAAGATGGCATTTTTGCACCCGCTTAAGATGCAGTTTCGGAAAAATCCATGTATACCAAATGATAGACCATTGTCTAGAGAGTAAATAACCACTTTTGATTTTTAGTGTGTTTTACCTGACAGGTGTGATATTTACCTTTAAAGATTAATATTCCATCGGAAAATGATAATTCCCATCGGAGAATTGACTCTCCTACAGGAAATATTGGCAATCCTATAGCATTTTTAAAATTCCTATATTTTCTATAGGAGAATGGTAATTCTTGTATGAATTTTATTCCGACATGTAGTTTTCCTATAGGATATTAAGTTTTCCTATCGGATTTTATCAAATCATATCGGAATTAAAATTCCTATCGGAAGTTCTTGTATTCCGATAGTAAATTTCAAATTACCTATTGGAATATCAATTTTCCTATGGGAAAAATTATTTTCCTATCGGAATTTATTTTTGAAAGTTAAATATCTTACCTGACAGGTGGGATACACTGATAACAAAGGTGGTTGTTAACTCTTAAAGCAATGGTCTATCATATGGCATATTTGAATTTTTCAATATACGAGCTTAAGCGGGTGCAAAAATGCCACCTTTGCACTGGCATAATTATCCGTCACAGTGTTCAATGATTCACAAAGAACACAGGATGAATGGCCATCTTTAAGTTCTCATTAAAGATAACTTAAAGGTGCTTAAAGGTAGCTTAAAGCGATCTTTAAGCTCCGGTTTTTATATCCTATAAATAAGTGGCTATTGAATCAATGTAATGAGTGTGTATGTTTTACTTGGAAAGATTTTGACTTCCACTCAGTTTGTAACAATCAATTATATCTAATTTATAAATTACATGCATGCATGTATTTAGAGTGAAATACGGAACTTGGTCTTCAGTGAAAAAAAATATATTATACCTAAATGAAAACTGTTAGGCTTACTAGTACTTATGGTTAATAAATTTTAAACGGGTAGATATACGTTCACCTAATTTCTAGCTAAATGAAATGCAAGGAAGCTATATGGGTAATACTTCTACGCAATTCCCCGGTTTTCATGATCACGGTGCGGTCCAGCATGTATAATTTTCATAATATTGATTATTATACATTTACAACAGATCTACAATTTCAAATTAAATGATATAGGCTATGTTTAAATATTTAATTGTATACATGATTTTTAAACTATCAATTCTATTAGAACCAATTTTACCAATTACCGGTGACGTATTTACTGCATGTGGCAATTGCAAATGATGTGTACATATGTACATGTACATACAATTGTATGATGTACCCGGCCGGGTATGTGACATATTTACCCTTATATATATATATATATATATATATATATATATATATATATATATATATATTTAAATAATTAACCCCCATTTATGATCACACGTACAGTAATTAATTAGCCTCTAGATTTTACTCTTACATACATCTTTAATTTGTAGACGTAACATTTTAAAAACCCAGAGTTAGGAAATAATACTTTGAGAATGAATTACAACTGTAAATAAACTTTCATTCACTAGATTTATCGTATACACGTACATACTAAGACTTCGACGCCTTTAGAAACCCTGACGTGCACCTGGGCACACGGCACACCTGTTGTGTATATATTGTATATTCTGTGTTAGTTCTAGGGGTTTTCTTAGGTTGGACAAACAATAGGCTCTAATTAGATACACTCAGACGAACAAAACTATGTCTAAACAAACAAAGTAGTAATATCCCGCCCGATATAGGCAGTCTTTTCAATTTTCACATGTATGTAGAAGATCTAGAATTAGCCCTATGTAACGTACTTGATATGGTTGTAAATATATATGTTTGAATTTCCCGCTTTTCTTTTCACTCTCTAAACCTGTCACTGGAGTGACGTGTACACTGCTAATTTTAAATACCGATTTTCAGTCCGTGCAGTCCAGCAGAGTGGGCGTGTGTCTATTTAGAGGCACGTGGTAGTCTCCAAGATTGGGAATCTTCTACCTACTATGTTCATATCTGTGTGTTTGTCACCAATTTCAAGGTATTTTTTTTAATTTTATCTATGTTTAATTGGTTTGTTTGCTATATAAGAAACCTTAGTTTTAAAAGCACGTGTTCGAATGGAAAAATGTCATTTTAGAACTGAACACTAACAATAAATGGATTCAAGTGTATTCCATTCTATGTGAAATGAAATGATTTTAAAGGGGATGACGGTTTATACCAGCTGAATTATGACAACAACGTTGGAGACGACTAAGGAGCGCCAGACCCGCCATTTTTCATCCATTTCGGGGACACGTGGCGTCGATGTATGGTGACCGGGAGCGGTCTACGCTAGAGACGTTTGTATATGTGTGTTGTGTTGTGGTGTCCTTACTGTCTACTACCGGAACAACGGTTGTGTCACCTGTCCGTGTGTCTGTTTGTCCATGTGTCTGTCTATGTGATGTCCGGGGTTTTGGTGTAAAGAAGCCGGAAATATACATAGGAGCCAGGAAAACGGAAAATTGACGAAATCTATTGAAATATCACTTTCATTGTTATAAATATTTGGTTCTCATATAATTGTAGTGATATTTTTGTGAAATTGATTTGAAAATTGATAAACGAGTTTAAGGAAATTATTTGAAAATCTAAATATATTTGAATCAATTTAAGTGTTTAAATTTTGGAAAGAATAGTTTGTTTTGAAGTAAATTAGAGTCGGCTCTCTCTTTTAGAATCTGGTTTAATATTTCTTTTATTTTTTTTTTTTCTTATATATTTTTTTTTCTTATTAAATATTTGTTTATTTTTGGTGTTTTGGTTGTCTGATACAGACATCGGGCAATTCCGAAGAACTCGTCTGATCATTATATCAGTTCAGAATATATGATTCATGACACCCTATAAATGATTAAAATAAAAAAAAAATGCATATCTTAAACCGATTATAAAATTAAATCATGCATTATTCATTTTCTAATTTTTTTTTATAACCGGATGAACAGAGAGAAAGAGAGAGAGAGAGAGGGGAGCTATAGCTTTCATCTATTAATTTATAATAGGAAACATACTTTAACATAATTTCATGCGCAGATGTGGATATAGAGACTGCACTCACCCCTACAATAATTTTGATCCCCCCACAAAAAAAATAATAAAGAATTTTATAACGGCAATCTGTATCCATTGGAGTGGTGTTGATGATAGCGATCTGTGTTTAATGGAGCGACAATTAAAACCGCCTGAAACACCCCCCCCCCCCCTTCCTTTGAAATTAAATTATCACCTGGATCACCCCCTCCCATCCCTATTAAAGAGCTTTTGCATTTAATTTATGTATTCAACCTGAGTATGTTCAGCTTTATCAAACTTGACTTAAAGGGAACTTAAAGATTGTGTAAAGACAAGATGCTTAAAGGTGGCTTAAAGATTGCTTAAAGGTGACTTAAAGAAGTTTGGACATTATGGACCAATACGCATTGGAAGGTGACTGAAAGGTGGCTTAAAAATTGTATATCCTTTAAGCCACCTTACGCCACCTTTAAGGCACCTTTAAAGACTTGTTTTTCGTCCTGTGAAAGTTGATAATATTGTTAAAAGCAAATTTTTAGGAGTTATTTTTCATGGATTATATTTTACTGCTCATCGATCTGAACTGAACAGTCTATGTATTGACCAGTTTAAACCGATTTCTATAAAACAAGTGTTCTTGCTGTTACTAGTTTACTCCCTCTGTGGTTATTTTTGACGTCGTCGTTTTAATAACTGACGTCAGTTGAGCAGACGCTAACGCGCGTTATTCAAGTTGCCTGCTCACCTGACAGCAGTTATGGACACGACGACGTCAAAAATAAATGTACCAATGCTGTAACAATAACACTTATCGGTGGCCCTCACTCAGTCACTCAGAAAGTATTTCTTTAGAGTACATTTCGTGCTTTTTTTTCCTTTGCGTTAGCATCCACCTAACTTTTTACATCTTGAAAACGCTTGCAACATATATATATATATATATATATATATATATATATATATATATATATATATATATATATATATATTTATATATATATACATATATATATATATATATATATATATATATATATATATATATATATATATATATATATATATCACAATGTCTGCATGAAACAATCAATTAGATTATGTTTGTAACCTCAAACTGCTTTCAATAATGTATGATTTGCAAAAAGCTAAAGAGTGTCGAAAGAAAATCATAAATAAGTTTTTCAAAACATTTCTTAAAAACGGCATATATACATGTAGGTTTTAGTTTTATTCATGGTTATTGTCAATATTACAGGTTTCAATTATACTTAAGATAGTTTGGTTTTTTATTCACCATAATAATAATCGGGGGGGGGGGGGGGGGGGGTATGGAAAACAACCTTTTATACTCAATAAACAGAGCTTATTAAAATCTTCTATACAATCTTTTTATAATTTCTATTACTGGTCTCCCAATCATCCTTGAAAACCAATGAACATTACACACATTTAGACAAACCAAAAACAAAACAAATTACTTACTGCAATTTAGATGAAAATTATTTTCAGTTGGTTTAGAACCTTCGCCCAAAGAGTGCAAAACACAGATTTTTATGTAACGTTATAAAGACGTTTTTTAATTGATGGACAAGCAAAACTGACCCGATTAAAATTAAATTAAAAAAATTCATGTCACATATATATCAACAGAAAGAATAACATTGGAATTTTGTCAATATTTAAGAAAAATTAAGAATATTTATGAATTAAGCATATGTACTTTAATGCTAGTATTAATTTGGCACTCAAAACATGAGGAACGTATACAAAAGGATGCCTTTACATTCAGTAAACAAATGCATTTTAGGCTCCCCTTAACAACAGAATGCAAAATAAATCAGCCTATTTAATTTCTGTATATTTTTATGAGGCAGCCCTTTGGCATCGTTTTATTGTATTTTCAAGATATATTCGCCAAGGTACATTCGCCAGCATATTTAATGAGGTATATTACCCTAAAAAACTTCATGAAACTCTTCACGCGTAAAACCTTTCTTTATTTTGGAATCATAACTTTCATGTGTACCGCATTAAAATAGCAGGAAAATCCCTACGTATACCAATCTTGCTTTTTCCCAGAGAATAACACACCCCCCCCCCTGAATTTTATACGAAACTAAGTTTAGCTACCAAAGCAAAGAGATCTTCAATGGAATATAAAAGGACCTATTTCTATACATTTGTAATTTTTTAAAATTTATTTTGTCTTTCAAATGTTCAACAATCTAATTATCAAATATAATATGTAAAGAAAGATATATGTAGAACTTATTTCAATATTGGTAAGTCGAATTTGCTTATCCTTATACTCACATAAATTGTACCTACTGGGCTTAAGCTGTGTTTTCCGTGATTTCAGCTACCTAATAAGGAAATAATAGCTAAACAGAATTGTATCATTGTTTGTGAGCTTTTCCTTTGATGTCAGCAATTCATTTTTTCTTGATACACAACAGTTTTATGTAATGTATCTGTGATAGATCACACTTTTTTTTCCATGATAGATCACACTTTAAAAAAAAAAGAGAAGCAAAAAATAAGAAAATTGTATTTATCATTTACAAATTCATGTGCTTCATGAAGTTCAAAGAACATACCAGTTTCTGTGAAATGTTTTAAGCGGCTATAAAAATTATTACAAGAAAACTTATCATTTTTTACTGCTTAAACAGCCACTTAATTATGGCTCGAAATGAAATACACAATTATCTAAATCCGGTGTACTCCACGAGTCCAGATTTTTTCCCCATCTTCCGGCATTATATATCGAATCAACTTGTCGCACTTTGGTACCTGAACCCTTTGATAATAATTCCTTCATGCAAACATCTAAAACTTTGCGGAAAACAGCAATAACGTCGTCATGTTCATCAAGAAAATTCAAATTGAATGTTTTCCTCTCGCAAATGATGCAGTAATCCGCACACAACGAATAGAGGACGCGGGGGTAATCACTGCCATTCTGTTTATGTACCTCTAACACAAAGCGCCGTAACCAGTGATTCTATTTAGGATCTTCGTCCCGGAGATGCATATCAACAGGTTGTGAATGTTCAGGTTTCCTTTTCTATCTAAGGAATTCGGTTTCAACTATATCCTAAGAATTGCGAGAGCATAAAATCACAACCGTCATCCATGGGATTTTTGCTTAAAAGGGCGAGGTAGATGGAACTTTCATAAAATGTATTACGCTTAACTTCTAGAATCACGTGCTCTTTTTTCATTGGTCATATAAAATGGAACATAATAAAATTTTGAAAGATCATGGGCAACTCAGTGCATTGAAAACAACGATACAAAACATAAAGACTAACTTTTTGACTGGTGCATCTTCAGATATCAGATTCGGGGGACAAGCCCCCTCGTCTGTTATCTGAAGATGCACTCGTTAAAAAGTACTCTATATATTACTAACATATCATTTTAGGCACCGTTCTTTTTCTTTGTCAAGAAATGCCAAAATTAATAAAAATTGACAAATATTCTGATCAGAATCCTTTCTGTCTCTAATATGCTTTGATATTGTAATGTTTTATCTCTCATACTTGATTTCGACGATTCTGCGCGGGTATTTAATATTTTTTTAAGCGAATGAAAGACAGTTTCAAATGAAAACATATATATGTGTAATCACTGTATGTTTTATATTATACAAGGTTTAAGGTTAAAGTTAAGACAACTTGTTGAAAGGCCAGATACACAGATAATTGCACATAAGGGAAGATCATCATTTTATATCGCCTCTAGAACTACACTGGATGCAAATCTATATATTATATTTGTATCTTATTACGTTTTGGTAGTTTATCTAATTGATGACATACTTGCACTTTTAACAAAGCTATTATTGATTAATAGCGAGCGCAGCTCGCCGGCGCGCAGCGCCGGCGCGAACCGAGCTCTACCGGCAAGGCGTGTGTGAATAGAAAATTCGGACTAGTTGCACATTCATTCAACGGATTTTTTTGGCGTCAGTAAATCGGACCAGTAATGCGTCGTTTTAATCGTCCCAGTAGTTCCCTGTAATAATGGCAATTTTTATCACTTCACACTCTCACGAGAATCAGCAAGACAAATTTAGACAGTAAAAACAATAACGATGTAAGCGACATACAGTCAATGTTACCTCTAAAGTTCACCTCAGTACACTTTCAATCAAAAATAATCGTGTGACGTCACAAACTTTTACACGTTGATACAATATATTTTTTCGGAGTCAGTAAATTTTGACCCACAATTCATAGTACCAATGGTTTCCAACCTCACGTTCCAACATCACGTTCTCCCGAGAATCAAAGTAAAACCTTTGAAAAGCTTATAAGATGTGTAATTTTAAGAACATCATGCTTTTTAAGTAAATAAAACAGTATACTTCGATTACTTTTATTTCTCAGGGGAGTTTTAAAGAGTAAGACGACACTTAACCAACGTCAGCTTTGACATCACAATAAGCACTGATTAGGGGAAATTACTGTAATTGAAGTTATTGTTAATCTGCTGAAATGACCAAAATCCTCTTAAAATCTTGCAAAGGCTAAGATAAAGAACAGCTGACGAATAAGGACATTTCTTCAGATACAGGAAACAGTTGTAAATTGCACTAATTTGGAGGAATGCTCACAAATATTTTATTCACTATAATTACGGTAATTTCCTGAAACGTAACGTTATACGTAGCAGCGCCTTTATTTTAAGGGGGTGGGTGGGTGGATGGCAGCCTCATCCAAAAAATCTTTGCAAGCAAAAAGAAAAATAAATCATGAGAATTCTAATCCTTCAGTTCAATGGTTTCTTTATTTTCACTTCAATTAATTACATGCGGGGGGGGGGGGGGGGGGGACAACACCATGTTCTTTTAACATGATAAGCAAATATTTTTAAGCGTAAATTAAAAATAAAATTAACATTAATTATTTTTTTTTAAGTGGAGGGGCAAATCCATGGTAAGTCGATTTTCTATGTATAAATTGACAAAAATGAAAAAAAATTTAGCATGGGGGGAGCTCTATGATGAGTCAAGTTTTATATGTAAGTTTAAGAAAAAATGTCTACTGCAAAAAAAAGGGGGAAATCAATCAATCAATCATAATCACAATCACATTAAAGAGGAGATGAATATTTATATATTAAAATCTTTATTATTTAACAACATTGTATCAGAGATTAAACTATTGTTCTACATATAAATAAATAAATTATAACAAATCTTATAAACTATGAATAATGAAAATTTACTGAAAAATAGGTATGTTTTATTTTTTGGCATTCAAATTTCACGTTGTTAATTTTATTTTAATATGTTTTACGGTGTGACCGTTTGGGCTAGCGCAGAAGGAACCACACATCTGTCATCATTGTTAAATGCAACCCGTGGACTTGCCCTAACCAAAAAACTTTGGCTTTGTCTCGAAAACTTTTACCACCGCAAGGAACCCGAAGTTATCCAATGGCCCCTTCCTAGTCTTATACACTTAAACAAACTACCACTGAACATTAATAAAATGTTAAACAGACTTACACTGTATTAAAATATTTTGATAAACACAACGCCGTTTTTTTATGTAGATACAATTATGTTTTATCTTTTCTTTACCTTTTAATAATGATCATTCAAATCAGTAAAAAATAAATTTTGTCTGTTAATTCTCATTTTGTTCCTTGTTGTAACCTGTGTTTTAGGTTTTTTGCTCTGTGACATTAATTTTGTTTTAAATCTTTTTAATTTTTGTACGCTATATTAGCGACGCTGCGTTGTAGACATGTGCCCTCATCCCTTTCTTAGTGTGTGATATCCAGTATTATTTGACCACATATGCAACTATATAACAAATAGATTACATGTACCGGTAGATATTTTAACAGTTTAATTCTTTTCTTTTATCTATTCATTACACAATGACGTGGCTGCATGTAGATCTAATAATGATTAGACTTTTCTTTCTTAATAATTTTTTGTCACCTACCTAACGTATGCATATATGACTGGATCAATATGACAATAAATTTAGCATGGAACTTGCATGTGTATTTACTAAGCAAAAAAAAATCATCAAAACAAAACTAATCAGCCAAAGAGTCACCGTTAACACTGATACTGAGTACTTCCTACATGATCCAGTACATATGCTTGATCCACCTCTAAATGTATCGCGGGAAAATTAAAACGCGAGATCTTTGTGACGTCATAGTTCACATTCTTTTGCGCTCGACAGTTTTCGTAAATTGTCGGACAAATTCGGAGAAGGAAATGACGTCATATAAAGTTCAGTTTTTTTACGTAAGCTTATTTGTTTACTGTAATGTTTTTAGAAAGATTTTTTTATTGTTAGATGAAAATGATGTATGCGATGTAGAGGCAAGAATTTTCCGTAGAAACACTTCCTGTTCCACGATGTTGCTATGCACCGCAAAGGATCACTGGGATAGTAGAACGTTTTCACGCGGGTCCACAACATTTTCTTGAACAATGTGCAGATTTAAACTCGAATTTCCTCCGTTCGTACACGTTGTCTATGGAGCTTCGCGCCGCCTCGCTATTAATTTATTATAATTCATTGTTTGATCACATGCTGGGCTCGCCCCAACGGTCGCACCGTAAAACATATTAATGTACATTCAAATTTTATTTTGATTCATTTTCCTGAATTATTTATATAATTTATAACAAATATTGAAAAACCGTATCAATATAGATTGTAAGTTATAACCACAGTGAAAATAACTTGTGATACAATATATACAATGCCTGTTTACCTGTAACAATGACTTCACAGAGCTCTGTAAACATTGTCGATAATTGATACCCGTCAGGGTAGACAACTCCGTCCTTCCGTTCGTTGTAAAAGATGACATAACGTCCGTATTCTGTACATGTTGTGGTAAAGTTAAGGGGCGGTAACTCTGGTCCGTCCTTGTAACAGAGTGTTGAACCTTCTATATCACCAGTGTTCGATACATATATGGAGAAGCCTGCAAATCGCCCTCTTTGACGGTTTTCTACAACATGAAATTCAAATATCAGGTCACTATTATTTTAGTTGTGATTTGAAAAGCTGTCGAAAATGCGAGGAAAGCCAAATGTTACCTTATTTTACAGAGTTTTGTTTAAATAATAATAATAATCTATAAAGTATTTGATATGCATCCTACAAAACGTCTGACATATTTTGCTAAAGATCTAACACATCCTTTAATTTTCTCTTCTGTTTCAGTTCAACATTATATCAATACACATTTCCTGTGTTTACAAGTGAACATCCTAACATCTCCCTTCCTGTAAAGTTGAATCAATGAGTGATAATCATGTTCACACACAAACATTTATAAAACTATAATTTAATTATTTGAATTTAAATATCCATATAATTATGCTTAGATTATAATTCAAGAGTCGCTATTATGTGATTTTTGATAAAATTAAAATTAAAATATATCATTTTAAATATAAAATCATAAATCTTAATACAATTCAGGAAGAAAAAAAAATCGGCACTCATGGACTGAACCCGGGTCTGCTGAGCACATGTCCGCCACTCTAACGACTGAGCTACGCGGACTCTCGATTTAGGATATTGGAGCGCAAACTGTTTAAACAATTTTTTTTCAGAAACTAAGAAAGCGTCCCTATTATAATAAAAAAAAAAAACTCAAAACAAAACAAACAAATTTAAAAAATATTTTTATTTGTTTCCTTTCGGTGACGACCGGAATGCTGGCGGGTGTACGAGAGGCACTACGGCTAAAGACTCTATACCACACCTAAAATTTGAAAATTCTCTAATGCTTTTGGAAAAAAATCGTGCACCACAAAGTAGACAGTAGGGATAGTTGTTCTTTATATATAATTTCTTAACACTTCACCAAATTCCATTGAACTCTCTATTAACATTTCAATAGACATTTAATTATACTTAATGTATACTTTCAACAGTCGATATTATTGTGATTTCTGATAAAATTAAAATGGAAATAAGTAAATTCTATCTTTTCAAATGTAAAATCATAAATCTTAGCAAAAAGTAAACGTACTTTAGTGATAGTTGTTCTTTTTCTATAGTTTGTTGACACTTCATCCAATCCCATTGAACCCTCTATTAAAATTTCAATAGAGATATAATGAAACGTATATTATATTTCAAAATGTCGCTATTTTTGATCAAATTAAATGGAAACAAGTAAAATCTCTCATTTCAAATATAAAATCATAAATCTTAACATAATTTAGGATTAAAAAATATTCTGCCCTAGGGAACTGAAACCGGGTCCCCTGGGTACAGGTCCACCACTCTAACAACTGAGCTATACGGACTCTTTCTTAAGGACGATTTTAAAACAAATTTCATATTCGGAAGTTTTGAGAGCGTCTCTTTCGTATTAAAACATAAAAAATTCAAGTAAATAAAATTAAACAAATAAGGTTTTTCAATTCCTTCTGGTTATGACCGGAAGTGACAGTGGACGTTTGGATGTGCAAGAGACACTGCGGCAAAATAATTTCTACCATCCCTTAACATTTTAAATTTCTATCTTTAACACTTTTGGAGAAAAATCGTGAACAAGCAAAACCTAAAATCTTTAATATCTCGGAACCGGAAGTGACAAACAAAAAAATTGTTCGATAAATTACTTACAAATATTGTGCTGAAAAAGATCTAAAAGTTTCATTTAATTTGGCCAAAGCGTTTTTGAGAAAATGTAAAAAAAAAAACAATAGGGGAAAAGAAACAAAGCAATAACAATAAGATCTTTCCGTTAGAAGTGTTAGACCTTTATAATAGGGAAAAAGAAACAAAGCAATAATAAGGTCTTCCGTTGAAAACTGATTACCTGAATTATAATACTGTAAAGAAACTACACATAAATATAATTCAAGCCTGAGAATTTCTGAGCTTAGAAATGAAAAAAAGATAACAATTATCAATGTACATCATACATTCAAAAGAATGCATTAACATTTTGCAACAAATGTTCACATGACATAGTTATCAAATTTTCTTGGAAGTGTGTGGTCCCGCGAACTTGTACGGAGCCTTGTATTTGGATCACTGGAACTTTCACAGGTCAGTCTTTCAGATCCGATTTTTCGGACATGTCTGGTGGTGGATCTACCAAAACGTTATATTCTGGGAGAGGCTGGGTATTGACATTCGGAGGTTCCTTTGTAGCGCGAAGATCTCAGCAGTTTCTACGATATTTTCGGTTCCTGACCTCAACTAAATACGATCGCTTTCCGATGTTGTCCACGCAAGTTCCATAACTCAATTTCTTCTCTGGGTCAGTGGTTGCTCTCATTCTGACCGGTTGTCCTATTTCCAGTTCTGGAAGTTCCTTAGTGGTTCTATCATAGTAGAACTTTGCCTTTTGTCTCTTAAACTTCACCTTGTCTGTAACATCATCCAAGAGTTTTGGTTGGAGTAACTCATGTGACATTGGTAATGAATGACGAGTTCTTCGTGACATCAGACGTTGTGACGGACTGCTGGCCATGTCAACCGTTGGGGTGTTCCTCCAATCAAGGATGCTCTTCCAAAGGTCATCTTGATTTTTGTTGCATTTCTTCACCATGTTCTTGGCTATTTTTACTGCTGACTCGGCTTTGCCGTTGGACTGGCTGTGATAAGGGGAACGTGCTGAAATTCCCAATCACATGCAAACTGGTGAAATTCCACTGCTTTGAACTGGGGCCCATTATCTGTGACAACAACTTCCAGAGTTCCATGGCGCGCAAAACGTTGTTTCAAACAGTTGATGACTGTGGCTGCTGTCGTATCTGGGAGTAGGTCAAGCTCAAAGAAATCTGAATAATAATCGACTGTAACAAGGTAATCATCAGTCTTCACGGAAAAGATGTCGATTCCAAGTTTCAACCAAGGCTGCTCTGGAATATCATGTGTCATTAACGGTTCTTTCTGTTGCTTATGTTGAAATGTGCTGCAGGTGCTTCACTGGCTTACAAAGTCTTCGATCTCCTCGTTCAGTAAGGGCCAATACAGTGAATCACGAGCTTTACGTAGGGAAGCTTCGATTCCTACGTGGCTTGAGTGTGTACGTCGAAGCATTTCTGGACGAATGGCTTTCGGAATGACAACACGGCTACTGTGGTAGATGATACCATCTTGTACTGTGAGGGTGTCTTTGACGTTCCAGTTTGGCCGTATTGCTATAGGTACGTCGTCTTTAGTATCAGGCCATTCAGAGAGAATCACCGTTTTCAATGACTGGAGATTGTCGTCCTTGTTAGTCAAGTCTCTGATTTGGTTAAGACGCGAGTCAGTAATCTTTCTAACCCACTCTGCATGTTGGATTTGTGCAATTTCCTCAGAAGGTTAAGAAGGGTGCTTTCCATGATACTCTGGAGTAGCGCGCGACAGGGTATCTGCTATGTACAACTCTTTTCCTCTGGTATATACAACATCTAAGTTGAATTTCTGAAGGCACAGTAACATCCGCTGGAGTCGTTTCGGAGCTGACAAGAGAGATTTCTTGAAGATAATTTCAAGCGGCTTGTGGTCTGACTGCACAGTAATATGGCCTTTACCGTATATATAATGGTCGAATCTCTCACAAGCAAAAACGATAGCAAGACACACCTTTTCTATTTTAGCATAGCATTGCTCTGTTTTCGATAAGGCTCGGGATGCATACGCAACGGGTTGTCCATTTTGGAGTAGTGTGGCTCCTAATCCAACTTCACTCGCATCACACTGGATTGTGACTTCTTCATGGACATTGTAGTACTTCAGTACTGGATGACGACTCACAAGGCGTTTTACGCTCTGAAACGCTTCTTCCTGTTGTGACTGCCACGACCAAAGGGCTCCTTTGTCTGTGAGACGTCGCAGAGGTTCACATGTCTCTGATAAATGAGGCATGAATCTGGACAAATAAGTTGCTAGTCCAATAAACTTCTGTACTGTTTTTACATTCTCGGGTCTTCTCATATCTGTAATGGCTGTCACTTTGTCCGGATCAGGACGGATGCCATCTGCGGTAAGTATGTTGCCCATATACTTTACTTCAGTCTGGCGAAGCTTGAATTTGTCTTTGTTTAGCTTTAGTCCTACCTCGCAAGCTCTCTGTAGGACGGCTGTTAAGTTGCGGTCATGGTCCTGAATCGCTGATTACATGGTCTGTCCACAACCGTAAACAATGATATCATTCATGACACATTCTGCTCCTGTTAGTCCTTCTAAGACTTCATGTTGTCTGCGCTGGAATTCTTCAGGCGCTGAAGAGATTCCGAAAGGTAAGCGTAACCATCTAAATCTTCCAAAGGGAGTCCAGAATGTAGTCAAATAGCTGCTATGTTCATCTAACTTGATGTGCCAAAATCCTTCTCTTGCATCAAGAACTGAGAATACTTTGGCATTGGCGTGATTTGGTAAAATGTCTTCAAGAGTAGGCATGATGTAGTGTGATCGCTTGATCGCTTTATTCAAGTCTCTTGGGTCAATGCATATGCGTAGCTTTCCTGGTTTCTTCACAATCAGCATGCTGCTTATCCAGTCTGTTGGAGTTGTGACTTTCTTGATCACACCTCTGTTTTCAAGATCCTTCAACTTTGTGTGTATTTCTTGCTTCATGGCTTGATGAACTTTTTTCGGTTGGTGCTGAACTGGTTTGACAGATGGATCAGTTTCAATCTTGTACTCTCCAGGGAAAGATCCTAGTCCCTCGAATACATCTTTGTAGTCATTTAACACCTGACTGCGTGTGAGTGGCTCATAACTGTCTTTGCAATTGGTAGGTATGTCAACACTGTTCACAGTATTCACAGTTAACAGTCCTAGGAGTTCACATGCTTCAGCCGAAAGTAATGCAGTCTGATCTGTATCAACTATGTAATAGTTCAATGAAATGATTAAAATAAATTTTTGTGTTAAGCATTAAAAATATTTTGATCATAGCCACATAACAAAATGTTTAAAATAATTATTTCCCAACTAGGAAAAACATGAAGAAGAGGTAATATTGAAGGAGGGAGAGACAGCAAGTCTTCAATTCTCACTGCTCGCCCATGGCTCATACTGCAGAGCAGAAGAGGCTTCAGATGACAACGAGAAAGATCTATGTGCCATCACAACAGATACAACAGATGATGTTAACATTCATCTCACATGTGATTCAGGTGAGATTGGCCTAAATATAATTAAATACTAACAATCTATGCAATTGTAACAACAAATTGATATAACCTTTAAAACTGAATTATATGGTTATCAGTTGACATTAACTTTTGTGAGGTTAAAAATTAATATTTATGTAAAATGATATAAGTACTAAAATAATAGACCTAATTATAGGCATGCAGTGTGAAGATGACCCCCTCCTCCTCGAAAACAGGCACAAATGGGGTGTGGAACGCATCAAAGACAATGATGGAATGACAAAGTTCTACACAGGATTATCGTCATTTGCCATCTTTTTGTGGCCGTTCAAGTAAGAATAATTTTTTAAAATCTGCATGTGCTCCATCAATGCAACATCAGTTAAACTGATTGTATCAATTCAATGTAGAAATGTCATTTGCTGGTAATATTAATTGTGTACCCAACTACAAGTATCGCTTGGTCATACTGATCAATGACTTAATATTTTTTTACTCTGCTATACTCATTAAAATGTGCTACTATCAAATTTAATATTGTTGAATTGAATTTGATAATTAAAATTGAGATACATGTAGGTTTTTTTTTTATCTCATCTGTCAGTGAGAAATTTAAACATCTTTATTTATTACAGTTACCTTGCACCTAAATGCTCAAGAATGACCTATTGGAGAGGACAGGGCCGAACTACTGCTAGTGATAGGGTGAGGATGTTTTCCTCATATCTTAGCCCCATTGACCAATTCTTTGCAGTTCTAATGAGATTGAAAGTAGGACTTTTCATCCAGGATATTGCAGAAAGATTTCAAATAAGTTCTGCCTCATTTTCGATGATCTTCACCACTTGGATTAGTTTACTACATGCTGAACTGAAGTTTCTAAATCCCTTCCCAAGCAAAGACATCATAAACAGGACTATGCCCCAGTCATTCAAAGTAAAGTACACATCAACTAGAGTTATCATTGATTGCACAGAACTGTTTATTCAAACTTCAAGTAGCATTCTAAACCAAAGTTTGACTTTTTCTAATTACAAACACCACACAACTGTCAAATATTTGGTTGGAATTAGCCCGTCTGGTGACATCACATTTGTTTCTGAATGATGGCCTGGGAAAACATCAGATCGTCACCTGACAGAGAACTGTGGGCTGATTAGTTTGCTTGAGCCAGGTGATTGTGTAATGGCTGACAAGGGATTTACCATTGCTGATTTGTTAGAAAACAAGCAGTGTTTTCTAAACATCCCACCATTCAGAGGCATGATGCAATTCTTAAGGTATCCGATCCATATTAGGACCCAATTTTTCCAACCTTGAATACTCACCATGTATTTAATACTTTGATATTTATTTATAGCATGTAAGATTAGAAAAAGATTTACTGAGAGAAATTTTCAAAAATATTATCAACTTAGCAGTAATTAATTGATGAAGGTTGCATTACGGTCTATGGAGACAAGCACATTTTTTAAAATAATAAAGTAATTACAAGAAATATCTCAAAAAATGCTCTGGTGGAAAAATGTATTTTATCATCAGGAATACAAAAACCTTTGAAAAATGAATTTTAGACCGTGTAGATTTTTTTAGATTTAGTTTTTATAGAATAAAAGCAAAGGGGAACAACTCTTCAAAAAAAAGGAAAAGGTCATTAATTAGGACACTTTCCACTCTTACATATTGATACTCAAAAAGGAAAATTATGTCCAAGTATACTGAGTATTAAACCCATACATATCTGTTATGGACCCAGATTCATTGAATCTGAGGCTATTATGGATCAAATACCTTAAAATGAAATATAATTATGTATATTTTTTTTTTTTTTTTTTTAAATTTATCCAAATTTTTGGGGAAAATGTACCGGGGTATACATATATATATATATATATATATATATATATATATATATATATATATATATATATATAGTTCAAGTACATAAAGAGTATCTTAAGGGTTGAAATTCAATTATATGTATATTTCAAGGCATGCATGTTTATCAGAAATTTAACCCTTTCATTTCAGGTAATGCGAATCAGTTTTCTACTGACGATGTCTATAGGACCCAAGAAATAGCAAAGCTTCGCATACATGTAGAGAGGAGCATTGGACGAGTTAAGAATTTCCACGTTTTGAAAGGAGTGGTCCCCTTTAGCATTGTGCTTCTCATCAATGAAATTTTTCAAGTTTGTTGTTGGTTGACAAATTTGGATTTGCCACTAGTTGATGGAAAAAAAGCCAACTTCCGAAGATTCTTGAGTAAGTGATGAAAACTTAATATATATATTTTATCAATCTCATATATTTACATTGCATACAATCATACATTTAGTTATTTCAAATTGAAATACATATGTATATACTTTCTGTAATTTCCACAATAGTGAATAAATATGCCTCATGTAAAATTCTATCAATTTTGGTAGCATATTTGTTACATATTGTTCATTGAAGTAAATCCTCTCAATGAAAATATTGTCTGACTTTGCCGCTGTCCATACTACAAAGTCCACCCAGGGGAGGCCGATGATGGCCATTTCACCTTGAACCTGTGTATAGTGCTTATGCGATTTTTTCAATGTAGGACCCAATTCACCAAATTCGAGACAAAACTGTTTTGAGTTCATATATCTGATATTCCCAACAATGTTAAATTTTGTCCTGAGATGGAGTAGGGGCATATAATTTCTAGCAGCCCAGTGCTTTCATTATCAACCACTCTTTCATCACTGGAAGCCCCTAGAAAAGAATGGGTTGAACATAAAGTAAGACCAGACTCTTGTACATCAGTTTCCACTTGAATAGCTCTTCTGATCTGTAGGTAGTCTTCCTTAGCATCCATATCGTGGTAAACTCCCCACTGGACTGCCAGAGGTAGTTTAGAGCACCTAAAATCATAGAAATTAGTTTCTTTTATCAACATTCACTAAGTTTTTTGTTCTATTTTTTAAATAAACAATGTCAGCATTGTGCTACTTGGACAGTGAGGAAAATTTAATTACTTGTCTAGATTCGATCCATATAAAATCTATTGGATAAGGGATGTGGGTTTGTCTCCTGATTGAAGAACATCACCAAACATGGAACTAGTAATCCTTCCGAGATGAAGCTTTTTTCCAGAGGTCACTAAGTCGCTGTGCTCTTGTGTGTTTCTCTATATAGCTCACTAACTCCTGGTCTATCATAGGTGGTGGCACTGACAAATTACAAAAAATGTCATTATCAAGCTTTTTAAAAATTCATGATTGTTTGCATTAAATGCATTTTTTTAAATATAGATTGTTTATATTATTGTAGTGTTTATATCTTACCATTGCTTTTAGAGAATACCATTTTTTCCATTTTCAGGTGGAGTGGATGGACAGAAGATTCTACCTCTATTTCATTCCCAACAGCAGTTGGTGCTCCTAAGTCAGGAACATTCCATAGATGTGCCATGCCTATTTATTTAAATCAGTTTTTCATGATAATTGTTCTTTTTGCATTTTTCACCAAGGTCAAAATTTAATCATTTTTTAACTTGTTAAGATCACTTCAAAGTTTTATGTCTCATGTTATATATCTTCATCCCAATATGGCTATATGTGTACATATATTATGAATTTAATGAATTTGATCAGTAATTTAATTGCAATTCATATTGATTTTGATAAACATAAACTTGCAATATTTAAATAAAAAGGCTAAGAACGTTATAAGTATGCTCATTTAAATACAAGAAAAGTTGTGTCTTAATACCTGTTTGAGGGGAAATGACCTTCAAATCTGCAAGCTGTTGTAGGGACCAGTCAATGTCATTTTTCCTACCTTCTGAATGACGAGGATCGAAATTAGCCATTGCAGATCCATGTGGTAGAGGGGAGGTTGCTGTAACATTATCCTTTTCTAACTGAGGCTTTGATAGGTTTAGGTTGCTAAGTGGTGTTGGTTTCTGATTGACTGACCTTGGCATCTTCCATGTACATTATGTTGATGTACAGCTCTAAGACTGATCATTTGATGATGTGAAGACACCATTGGATATTGCAAAGAGCAACCCACCAATATGGCTACATGCCTGAGCTAACCTACAGTCATATGATAAGATGAAAATGATTGTTTAATTATTTTCGAAATGCATACAAATTCAATGACTTGAATTGCTATATGACAGAAGATCAAAGGATTGATGTCGGATATAAAACAAAATTAAATGGGGGAAGGGGGGGTGAATAAAGTGTACCAAAAGTTGCTGTCCACCATTGATAACTATCCAAAACATTTCATTTATTTTAATTGTATTTACTATTTGAAATAAAAAGTATAAGCTAAATATATTAACAGTGTACAAATTCAACATTTCATTTAGTTTTGGCAATAGGGCTTGTTGAAATTTTTAGATAAAAAATACTGTTTTATAAGACATTGGACTTTTTGTCTCTCCACTAAGTCAACATTTATTTTCAATATTTACCCAATGGGGCACTGACAATATGCAAATCCACTTTGTTTGTGATGCCGGTATTGGTTATGCAAAGGTAAACCTGATATCTCTGCTTTTTCATTGAAGCCAACAGAAGGCTCTGACATACACTGTTGTGCTATCAATCTAAAATCAATGTAACAATCTAAATACAATGTCATTGGTTGTAGCAGCACATGTTATTTATCTGTAATACATGACATTGTATATTTTATAACAAAATGAGTAAATAAGGACAAATTACATCATATAAATTCTGTAAAACGATTGTAGAGGAAGCGTTCTACTTACGTTGGCAATGCTTAATTCTTGGATTTCCCCAGCATCAAAGTGTTTCAGAGATTTATCCAGTCCTTTAGAATTTTGAACACTCTGACCCCCCTGCCTTGTCCTCGAGATCATAAACTCATATAAGGACGAAAAAGAAAGAGTAGGTGTGTGCACATTATTTGATGGACCCAACAGCTGATAAGTGGCCTTGTTGAACGGCGGCAAATTTTCTTTAAACTGCGTAAGTGTAGGGTCAATTGAAGAAAATACCTCAACAACGGGACACAGGGAATCTATGGACGTACTGTTTACAAGGATATCGCAAATTAGATCATCTTTTTTCTTCTTCTTAATATCGATGCCTAGATCTGTTGCTATTTTTTTCAAAATGCTAATGTTTTTTTTCTTTAAATGCTCCCGCGTCGCCATACTTGTTTGACACATGTAACTAATGTAAACTTGGCGACGATAAACAGGAAGTTAGTAAAAATATTATGAAGATTTTTTTATTTCATTTTAAACGATTGCATGGTTAGTTTATTTAGCAAAAATCGTACTTAAAATGTAAAATATATTTTATATATTTCCCACGCGGTTCACTTCAGGTTCGTATCCACTCGGAAATAGTTCTGCGCATGTCTGCATATATTATTAATGGGGTCTATTTTAACTTTATCTCTGGTTTAAATTATAAAAAACTACAGGCGAAACTCTTCTAACTGAACAGATCTTCGATTTCTCAGTATAAAGTATAATTATAATTGATGACGTCACATGCATTTTAAACAGAAAGGATCAATGTCGGGAGACAAATCATCGGAATGCAGCGTAAACAATGCCGAAATATGACTAATTTCATACTGATACACAAGATTTAGATGAATTTCAGTTTGGGTATAATGCGGATAATACGGGCATGGATTATTTGTTTTATTAGCTAGTGTTATAAGGTAAGCAGATATACATTTATTTGGCTTGGCCGGACTTTCCTTTGTCAGTGTGTACAAAAAAGGCAGAAGTGTGACACTAACCCGAATATTATGAAAGTTGAATTTGGCAAATATCAAAAGCATATAACATATACTACTTGAAAAGTGCTGCTAGAATCCTGTGCTTCGTTGTTATAAATAAAAAATACGTAGTTTTTTTTCAATGAAATTGAAGAAGTCGAGGGGGTTTCCGATAAATAATGAAAATATTTATCTTATGCAATTAACAAAAGTATTTTAACAGCAATACTAATAAACATGAACTAATTGCCGATCGAATTATTGTATCATACAAACTAATGAACTTCGGGGTAGTCTTACACTTTTTGATTTTTTGTTGAAGTTAAAAAGTTATCTATTTTTAACTGTTACGTAATACCATGGCACGGCAGCTTCAAAGATTTGACTCGATTCCGAAGAAGAAAAATTATATCATGGCGAACACATTTACTTGATCTTAATATTCAGCACTGTTTTCATAAATATAAACTATTTTTAAATTGGTCATATTTGCAACGGTCATAAAACTACTATTAACCTACCCGCGTTTTGATCAGATAAAAACAAAACTCATTATCTTGCATAAGTTTTCTAATATAAAATTATCTAAGGGATAAAAATACTTTGGATTTACGTATCAGGCATACATTTTTTCGCTTTTCTTCTTATATTTTACGGTGCGACCGTTTGGGCAAGCGCGGCATGTGATCAAATAATGAATTATGATAAGTCAATAAAAAAAAGTAGCAACGTAACGTAAAGGATTTTGAATGCAAAATCAAATAAATACCTATTATTGTTCAGTAAAATTTTCATTATTCATATTTTGTAAGATTTTTTTAATTTATTTACATTTACATTTGCAAATATGTTTCCTTATATGAACCCATTGAAGAGCGAAAACGTTCAAGTTTGAATGAACTTTTTCATGACGTCACAATGATCATGCGCTTGTTGCTTGGATTTTTATAAGCATAAAATATCGCTAATATTAATAGTTCTGAACGATTTCTTTTTTTTTTTCAAACGTAAATATATGTAATACACAGCAATTTAAAAAGTTCACCGGGATATGAAGTTGGTTGGTCGCGTGATCAAATCCTGTGAAACCCGATGATACATGTGATAAAATAATGAATTAGGAAAAATCTATTAAAAAAGGAATAAGGAATCATTCTTTGAGTATTATGAGGTGATAATTTCAGTCGAGGCGTGATCAAATCCAATAAAGCCCGAAGGGCTTTATGATAGATTTGATCACGCCCCTACCGAAATTATCATCTCATAATATTCAAAGAATGATTCCTTTTTACTAATATTTATATAATTTTAAGCCATCGTACGATTAAATATAAAAATATAAATAAGCAAACCCCGCTGGCGCCTCAATTTGGCGTCATTTGTATTACGGGTTTTATAGTACAAAATTGATACGCAGTGTTATCTCAGGCAAAGACACTGGAAAATGAAGATATATAAAAGTAGCAACGTAACGTTAATGATTTTGAATGCAAAATAAAATAAACATACCTATTTTTTACAGTAATTTTTCATTATTGATAATTTTAAAGATTTATTTATAAATAGAATTTATCTCAGATACAATGTTGATGAATTAAAAAAGATTTTAACATAATGTTAATTGCAGTGTATTTCCTCTTTCCTTGCAGCAGACATATTTTTTTACATATAAAAAGTTGACTTATCATAGAGCCCCCCCCCCCCCCCGTTTAAAAAAAAGAATAACTATTTTTTTTAAAATTTCGTATAAAAATCACCCCCCCCCACCCGGGAGCATGTAATAAATGGAAGTGAAAATAAAGATACCATTGAGCAGCTAAAGAGCTATAGGCATACTACGCACTCCCCATTCATCACCAGGATTATAATACTTCTGATTTTGAGATTTTTTTTCCTTTTTGCTTGTCAAGATTTTTTGCTGCCACACCCCTTTTAAAAACCTTCCTAGAATTAACCGTAAATATAAATAACAAAATTTGAGCATTCATCCAAATGAGAGCAAGTTACAACTGTTTCCTATTTCTGAAGAAATGTCCCCTGTAGTTAGCTCTGCTTTTGCGAATTTTTTAGAAGAATTCGGTATTTATATTTCAGCAGATTTACAATAACTACTAAGAATAATTTCCCCTTATTGTGACCTCAAAGTTCACGTTGGCCAAGTGTCGTCTGTCTCTTTGAAAACACCCTAAAACAAGCATTCTGAGAGTATTGCATAAGCAACACACGTCTCCTACCGGTTTGTATTAATCCAGAAAACTTTGAAGCATACATCTACTTTAAAACTATTATAAACGAGATGCTATGCTTTTATCAGAGATAAAAGAACAGAGGAAATTCAAACTACATAGTTGACATAGAAATTAAATAAAAATGGGTAAACTGATACTCTTTATTTTATCTTCTGTAATTTCGCCAGGTCCATTAAGTATTTGCTGGTAGAAATTTGTGAAAACAATGCACTGTTATGCACAATATAATTCCTTACCGTCTTCTTTACTCCGAATCAACAGACGAAGCCGATTGTCATAATACAAAAAACCATGCCGAATGAATTAACAACACAATGCTTGACACTATTTTACAGAACTTATTTGTTAGAAACAATAACAGGAATAGTTCAAGAAATGCGAGATATTATTACTGACTGCATACTGGCCTCGTTTATTCAATACACACAGAACCCAATAACAAACCCAAACACTAAACAATTGGAATATAAACAATTAATTTTCTCGGAAAAATGTCAACCAGACGCTTCAAAAATGTAAACTTCATCTGTAGTTTGTCATTTTGAAGCTGATCAGCAAATTTCATATTATTCCTCAAACGCATAAAGAAAAAAAATTGTGGAAAACTGAATTAGGACAAACAGACGGACAGACAGACGGACGGCTACCTTTCTTCTCTAACTGGCATACAACCCAACAATAATTAGGCACCTGTACAAATGCTCTTGGCCTTTCTTCCTTATCTGGCATACAACTCCACAAGAATTGGACACTTGTCTAAATCCTCTTGCTTACCTCTTTTCCTTAATTGGAATACAACCCAAGAAAAGTTGGACACCTGTCCAAATCGTCCTGGTTACATTTATTCCTTTACTGGAATACAACCCAATAAAAATTGGACTCCTGTCCAAATGCTCTTGGTTACTTATTTTTCTTAAATGGAATACAACCCAACAAGAGTTGGACACCTGTCCAAATCCTTTTGGTTACCTTTCTTTCTTTACTGGAATACAACCAGATAAAAATAAGATATCAGTGATCATAGAATAAAAATTCATAATCCATATTTACGATTTCCCACTTTCATAAATAGTATAGTTTTTAATATATAGTCCGCTATAGTGTTAAATCTAGGATTTGAAAAGGGCATGTTAAATAATGGTGGAAAGGGCACTAGTAAATATTATAAAACCTTGAAAGAGGCACCTTTTTCTGTGGAAATATTATAAATCATTAATCCTTCAAACAAGCGTATTTAAGGAAAAATTTGCATTGTAATCAAATGTGACCTCGAGATCTGTAATGAAACAAGATTATTGTACAATAAATGATTTGCTTTTGCATTCACATAAGTCTTATTCAATATTTTATTTTCAATCTTTTTTTTTCTTTCTTAAGGTCAGACGACACGTTCCTCGAGAATTATTTTTGTATCTCTGCGTAATAAAGAGTTCAAATCGGAAATATTAATTCTATAATTATTTTAAAAATGATTAAAATTTAATTGGATGTGGTTATGTGTCTAGATGGCCGAGTGGTTAGAACCGTGGCCGCTCACTGCCAGAAGCATATAGGATTTAGAGGTCGTGAGTTCAAAGCCCCGCCCCGGCCGAGATAGAGTTCCAATATAGTGAATTTTACTGTGCTGTATATGTATATATTTTTATATCAGCAATTCAAGTGTATTGAGGAACGTGTCGTCTGACCTTAAATTGATTTACATTTTTTTCATCCCTTAGAACAGTGGCATTGGTCTGACTAGGTTTAAAGTATAATGCATTAAAATTTCTTTATTTCATTCAGGCTATGTGTAATATGTGAACTTAAATACATCTGTATCCAGTAATGAACATATGGCATGTATAATGTTGACAATATTCTATTTTGAGAAGTGGACAGGCATAGCATGAGTGTAGCCTATGCCTGTCCACTTCTCAGTGAAAAGAGAATAAGTAGACAACTGATGGCAAAATTATTACACCCTTTTTACAACAGAAATTTGGATATTAACATTGTTATTTTAGGCTTTTTAAAAATAATTGGTATTAAAATCTGCATAACAATCTTTTATTATGAATTAAGTTTCTCCATTTTTTAAGAAAAAGAGTCACGTTTTTTTGGGAAACAAAGAAAATGCTGGTTAATCTGACGATAGTTTAAAAGTTTAAAAAAAAGAATAAGAAAAGTTCACATCTAGATTTTTATTAAAATGTTTCATTAGTCAAAACATGGTTTTAGGTACCTGAGTGTTAATATTTCAAATTATCTCCTTAAAATATATTCTTTTATGTTAATTCAATTTTGTAAACAACCTCACGATGTCTCAATGATAAGCTAGGTTGTAGAATTAGCCTACTAATTTCAAGGAGATAATTCAGTTGTAATTTATCAAAAAGTCTAGCGAGTTCGGGATTAACTTTGCAAAACAGAGCCTAGGACAATGGTTTTTTGAATTAAATTTACTTTCAGTAAAAAAGGGCATCCACATCTTAGCTAAATTTAGTGTTCCGAAAGTATGATATAGAAGCAAATACATGGTGCGTCCATAGAAGCAACTTTTTCAGACACTTTATTGGACAAGTCGCAGTGTCTAAGTTTTGTTGGGTACTAACTTTCATGTACCCAATTAATGCATTTTAAGTAGATTTAGCGACACTTCTCCTTGAATATAATAAGACAAAAGTACTCAATTAGTATCAATTTAGTTTAAAAAGAACCCAATACATGCACTCACGGAAACGGACTGACGGACGCAGAAGAAAGCTATAGTCCCCTACGGTGAAACCGGTAGGAGGCTAAAAAAATACGCGAAATATACTGTTTTGATGTTCTTGAAATTACACAATTTATATGTTTCTCAAAAGTTTTACTTTGATCCTCGCGAGAATGTATCCAGTCTATAAAGATCGACCGCCATTAATGAATTGTATTGTGGGTCGAAACATTCAGAGGGATCAATGTGTAAGAAATCCATTGTGACGCCACTTTAAAAGACGATAACTCCGTTAGTCTTATGTAATGGAATAACGTTGTGTAAGCAGTATATTTACAATGCATGTACATAGTCTTTTATCTTGTTTTCGTGAGAGTGTGAGGTGGGAAACCATATTTACAGGGAACTGCAGGTCCTATAAAAATATTGCATTACTGGTCCGAGTAACTACACCGAAAAAAATGCGTTAAATCAAAGTGCATCTAGTCCGAAATTCTAATCACACGCGCCTTGACGATAAAGCTCGCTGTGCGCGCCGGCGAGCTGCGCTCGCTATAATTAGTAAAGGCAATATCTGATTGCATTATATCATATGAAGCATGTACAGGTTCCTGATAACATTTTCTTTGTACGCTATAAAACGTGAAATTTTATCATATTTCGCCGGGCTATGCTCAAAGCAGAGTCCTGGCTGTAGGCAGGCAAATCGCCAAATGTTACCATAAATAGCACAACTTCAAAAGTAAATAAAAAAAAACCTTAACCATTAAAAGCATGAGAGAGAGAGAGGGGGGGGGGGAGATAGAGAAATTTTCAGTCTTTACTGCACACTATTTTCAGTCTTTACTGCACAATATGCAAAAAGACGCATCAAAAGAGTCCGGCTTTCAGCACTTCAGTACTTTGATTCTTATCTGTTTTAGTTATGAATTGGTTTTGTCCTCGTATATATTGCAAAAAAAAAATATTTGTTTATTTGTAATGTGATTTTCCTTTTTTCTCCAAAATACCCTACTAGGTAATTTACTAGGTTGTATATATATATTTTTTTTTGGGGGGGGGGGGTACCAGTCAGGTGTTTGGCAGACATTCTGAATTTTTTTTATTCACAATATCTGAGAGGAAGCTGCAACTTTTGCAATATAGACATGTTAAGCAAATATCAGAAACTACCAGTTAAACATTGATAAGTTTAAAATATGGGCCAATTTTATAAAGGGTTGTGGTTTATGAAAATAGTTATCTAATATAAGGCCATGACTGTGATGGAATGACCTGAAGTAGCTAATCTCAAGGAAATGATGGGGGTGTAAAGATTGCTTATTTAGCACAACAAAAAAACTATAAATTGAATTGATGTAAGATATTCAAATAGTAATAAGGAATGTTGAACAATTTTATATCAATACCAAATTTAAGACTATAAAACCTTTCATTTATTAGGTTACCATGTAATATGGTCGTTACAAATAAACTCCTTAATTTTTGTTCCATATTATTCATTTTCTGTATGAAATAACATTATTTAAATTCCGACCTTTATTGGATTTGATTAAGCCTTGACCAAAATTATTACTTCTTCATAATACTCAAAGAATGATTCCTAACGATGTATCGGTTTATGTCTATAACAAAAAAGCAGTACCTTTTTTTATAAAGAAGACGATATTGTTTTTTTTATTAAGGAATCAGGAATCATTCTTTGAGTATTATGAGGTAATAATTTTGGTCAAGGCTTGATCAAATCCAATAAAGCCCGGAATGCTTTATGATAGATTTGATCACGTACCGACCGAAATTATCACCTCATGATATTTAAAGACTGATTCCTTATTACTGATTTTTGTAAAATTGTAAACCACCTAACGATTGATAATTTTAAATTTAAACAAGCAAACCCTGCTGGCGCCTCAATTTGGCTTCATTTGAAGTTATGAGATATACAGTACAAAATCGATACGTAATGTTATCACAGGCAACGACACTGGAAAATGTAAATATTATGTTTAAGAGTCGCAATTTATTGACGTCGGCGTGTACATCTCCCCAAAAGAGAAGAAAACTGTTAAAAAATCTCACTGCATAAGTCTTTTGGATAAAAAAATAAAGTAAACTCTTCGGGATGGAAATGGTCTTTTGAATTAAGCTGATTATCATATTCACACATTTCTAAAATTGTAAATAACCATTTAAATCAATTTCGTTCAGTTTACTAGAATTACGTTTCTGAGTTTTTATGAACAATCACATACATACCAAAATCCCTGTAATCTTTAAACAAGATCTGTATGCTGTAAATGTTGTACACTCCACCAAGATCTACTTTCCACCATGTGGACCTGTGTGGTGATTGGAGTCCTATATCATCTGTCCTCATACACGTAGCTGTATTTCTATCAACTGCATTACTCGCTTTATACAGGTCATAGAATCCAGAAGTAGGGAATTCCGGTGACAGGTAGGCGGATGTTTGGAAGGATAGATCATCTGAAGAAATTTTAGGTACGTGTTTCAAATTGATGTGAGTACTGTTCTTGAAAACAAAAAAAGTGTATACCTTTTTCAAATTAAATAACCCTAGTTTGGAAATAAGCTATAATTGTCGTAAGAATTCAAAATACCAGAGATTGGATGATTGTTGTATTGTTAGATATTATTCAAGATGAACACTGGTGCTTAGCTATATATTTTTGTCACGACCAAAGAAATCCATTAATATATATATATATATATATATATATATATATATATATATATATATATATATATATATATATTAAGAATATATTAAATGGCCCGCCTCGCGAAGCGAGGATTAATGGGAACACGTATAATAAAAAAAATCATTGAAAAATGAGAGTTTCATCAGGGGTACTATGGACTTAATAAAATCATCCAGCCCCGGGCGCCGCCGTATTAGCCGTCATTTTGTTTATTAAAAGTTAGTTTGATTGACTGGCACTTACAGATGATTATCGCCCCTAAACTCGATCGAAAAATTTCAAATGTTTCAATTGTAGGTTATTTAAATTCAAAAAAAAAATAAAGTTAACAACCAGATACGTTTCTACAGTGCTTCAATCAAAAAGCAAAAGCAAAACGAGTACAGTTCTTCGTATATCTTATCAAATTCAATTTTATTACAGGTAACCTACATTTGAATTAAATTGATAAATAATGGGAAAAAACATTTTTGTCGGAATCACGCAACTCTCTTCGGCTATTTCCGATGACAAAACTTGAACATTTTACGTACGAAATATGGCGTCATTATGTAGACTGAACACGCGACTTTGGCTAACGATTTGAGTAGGCGGATCCTCTGTGTGCGTTTCAAATAAATTGTTGTACACATATAAAACTGCACTGTGTTAAATCTGCACTCGGTCCAACGGTCACACCGTTCACATATTAAATGCTATCATTCTGTTTCTGTCTGCACACTAATCTCTTTCAGGTATACAACGCACGTGTGTAGACTTTTATTATTCAGTTCCAATTACATGCTTTACATAATAATACATGTGACAGTGTAATAAAACATTTGGTTGACAACGATTACATCATGATTAAATAATACTTACTCTCATATGATTATTTATATATTTAACTTGTACTTTAAGTATGTCACAATCCTTTCTTTTATGTCGCATATGAAAGCTATGATATCGTATACAAATGTTGAACCTCTCTCATTCAGTCATATACTATACAAAAAGGTTCACGATTTTTAAAGAAAATTAAATCCCATTCAAATTTTGAACTCTGAACTTCAGAGAAAAGTTTAAAAAGTGTAAATAAAAAAAAGGTTGTTTGTGCACGTATCTACCAAAAAAGAAAATATTTTACTAGTTTTAATTCTCTACACCATTACAGTGTACTCAAGTGTAAAATGTTATAAAAGTCTTTCTTTTAGTTATTCATTTAATTCATTTAGTAACTTTAATAAGACACATAAATAACAGAGATAGGCAAATCTGCCATTAGCCTGTTCTGTTATTGAAAAATGGTACGGGACCAACCTTTCTTTGAGAACTACATTTCAGTAATCTTAAAATAAAAGAATATTGTTTTGATGAAACGTTTGCATAGGTTTTAGACATTTTTGAAACAAAAAATTTTTAAAAAAACTAGACACGATCTCGTTGCGAGCAACGAGGAGGTCTTCCGTCCGCTGAAGACGGAAGACCCTAATAATAAAACACTGTTTTTGTCTAAATCTTAATTAAAGAGTGGTTTTTCAACTTGTACTACAGTCAAACACCCTTTTATGTTGAATATATATATATATATATATATATATATATATATGTATATATATATATATATATATATATATATATATATATATATATATATATATATATAATTTAGTTAGAAAATTAGACAAAAAGGAGAGAAAGAAATAGAGAGAAAGAACAAATCTTGGCTCCGGCGAGATTAGAACACACAGCTTTTGCTGGTGTCTGAAAACATGGCTGACGCGAAATAATTCCCGAATTTTTCTTTGAGTTTTGGAAGTTTCCGCCCGGGAGAGGAGCTGAGTTTTTGTATGAGATGAAAAACAACGTGTAAGATGTCTGACTATTCAGGTTTGGTAACAGTGCGAGGTCATTTGAAATATTGATGCGTGTTTGTGTCTGGAGGGCCCGGGGGGGGGGGGGGGGGGGGTGAAAAGACCCGAGCTTGATTTTCGTCTTAAATAAATCGAAAATAGAATTTTGGGGTGTGGATCTCGGATTCGGTTAACAACAATTAGGGGAAGTCCTAAAACAATGACTGATGCATTTTACCCATGTATTTCAGTGTTGAGAATGTTTTTTTCGTGTCGTTTACTATTATGTTTGACTGTTCTATTTCAGCAGGATTGAGAAAATCTTTATAAATGTAGAAATAACGAAATCAGTAACACGTAAATTTATTCGGTAAAAATTTGATGACAGTAATTTCCACAGTTCTAACATTCATAAGTAGTTCACACGCTATCGTAGATACAGACTAAACGGAAAACAAGAAATATACATGCAACAGAAATATTACGCGGCTGCTTACATCCCTTGTACTGTGTAACTTTTAAGTCCCCGTACAGGCTATACTCGACGTTTGATCTCAGAAAGTTTTTCTTAATTGTTCAATCCGCTGCATATTTCACAGACAATAAGAATGGGGTCCAAGGTTCATTTTCACAAATTAAATTTTCATTAGGATTGAGTGAAGGGCTTGGAAGTTAGAATTTTTTTTATAGTACATGTCAAACACGACAATCGAAACTCAAATGCCAAAAACTTCATAACTCTGTTATTAATGAACGAATTGTTCTGGTAATTAGTAGTTATCTAGAATGGTAATTAGTTAAAATAAAAGGCCCAAGATCAAAAATCAAGTAAAATCGGGCCAAAAAAACTAAATGATTTTATGAATTGGGAGGGGGGGGGGTCGGTCGTTGACTGCTTTATTAAACGTAGAATATTAAATTCTAAATATCACATATTACACAATTTCTAAATAAAATACATATGTTAGAACAATGTATAAGCGTTGTTTGAAAGATGTAACTATTGATTTTTTTTACATCTATTTATTCTTAGGCTCAAACACTCATAAACGGGTGGTCAGTTTTTAAACCTTGTCGCAGTCACCCGTTCGTTTGTATTGTTACGTGTATAAACTTCGGAGGCTTTTCTTAATCCCGACAGGCAACAGATTTGTATCAGTATATAGACATGCACAAAAAAGGAAAAAGTACGCCATCTTTAATAAAAATGACTTTTTAGCGTTGACTTCCAATCAGTAAGAAGACAATCACTTAACAATGAATTTCAAATTATTTGAATCCATAGACATTATCCCGTAACTTGATATAAAATATGTATAATTTTTGGACGCCAATGTACATTTAGCTTCTATTCAATTTACTCCACGTTACCTGTACTAGTTCTTATTCAAATGCTAAAACATTTGTACTTGAGCGAGAGATCTTGAGAGAGAGAGAGAGAGAGAGAGAGAGAGAGAGAGATTCTTAGGCTCAAACACTCATAAACGGGTGGTCAGTTTTTAAACTTTGTCGCAGTCACCCGTTCGTTTGTATAGTTACGTGTATAAACTTCGGAGGCTTTTCTTAATCCCGACAGGCAACAGATTTGTATCCGTATACAGACATGCACAAAAAGGAAAAAGTACACCATCTTTAATAAAAATGACTTTTTAGCGTTGACTTCCAATCAGTAAGAAGACAATCACTTAACAATGAATTTCAAATTATTTGAATCCATAGACATTATCCTGTAACTTGATATAAAATATGTATAATTTTTGGACGCCAATGTACATTTAGCTTCTTTCCAATTTACTCCACGTTACCTGTACTAGTTCTTATTCAAATGCTAAAACATGTGTACTCGAGGGAGAGAGAGAGAGAGAGAGAGCGAGGGAGAGAGAGAGAGAGAGAGAGAGAGAGATCTAGAGAGAGAGAGAGATTACATAGCGTTTTATAATGTTCAGGAAATCAATATATAAGCAGCCTTTGTCAATAAACGCATGTATACATGCATGTGTGTATCTATATATGGGATTAAATACTAAGCAGTCCTCCTTTTTAAGCCGAGTAGAATAACGTGGATGCATTGCTAAATGTTGTGTGCATACAGTCATTGAGATGGCGGCATTTCTTTGATGCCGGCAAAGCGACCCAGCGAACTCTAATGCGGTCGAACTGCAGGGGCACTTCGGCGGCATGTCTTTGATGTCGGCGATCCGACGAGCGTCGTAATTTAGAGAGCTGCTGACAGAAAAGAGCTCTATATTTGTACTAAAAAAAGCCGCTATCTTTTTTTATTTATGACAAAAATAAAACGGAAAACATTCAAATCCTTCATTTTAAAGATAAACCCATTAATCAAAACACAAATGAGAGAGAAAAAAGATTCGGCACTCAGGGACTGAACCCGGGTCGCCTGGGCACAAGTCCATCACTCTAACGACTGAGCTACGCGGACCCTCGCTTCAGAACTTTGGAGTCCAAAATCTCAAGAATGCGTGGATTGATTTTAAAACGAATTTCATATTCTGAAGTTTTGAGAGCGTCTCTATCGAATGAAAACCTAAAAAAAATTCAAATCCAAAAAATTAAAAAATTAAGGTTTTTCATTTCCCTCCGGTGACGACCGGAAGTGACGGCGGACGTTCGGATATGCGAAGGGCACTGCGGCCGTTCACTTTCTACCTTCTCTGAAAATTTGAAAGTCCTATCTTGAATACTTTTTGAGAAAAATTGTGAACAAGCAAAAACATAAAATCTTTAATATCTCGGTACCGGAAGTGACGACCAAAAAAATCTCGTGTCATTTTCTTACAAATTTTGTCATGAATAAGATCTGAAAGTTTCACGAAAATCAGCTGAAGCGTTTTTGAGAAAACGTGACAGAAAAAAAAATTAATAATAATAATAATAATAGAGGAAAAGAAACAAAGCAAAAACAATAAGGTCTTCCGTTTCCAACGGAAGACCTTTATTAATATATAGAAAATATATAGGCCAGCTATAAAACATCGGCGAAATCTCGGACGACGGGTAGCCAACTGCCTCCTAAAACTCCTCCTTTAATATTGTTTATATGACATAAACTCATGAAAATATAATATTTTGACTGTTTTGGTAATAGGTTTTAGCCGTTTATATTTCGATATATTTGTTTATAGCGAGCGCAGCTCGCCGGCGCGCAGCGCCGGCGCGAAGCGAGCTCTACCGGCAAGGCGTGTGTGAATAGAAAATTCGGACTATTTGCACATTCATTCAACGGATTTTTTTGGCGTCAGTAAATCGGACCAGTAATGCCTTGTTTTAATCGTCCCAGTAATTCCCTGTAAGTATGGTTTCCCATTTCACACTCTCACGAGAACAAGATAAAAGACTATGAACATCATGCGTTGTAAATAAAATAATTCCATTACATAAGACTAACAGAGTTGTCGTTCCTTCGAGTGACGTCAATGGATTTCTTGCACATTCATCCCACAGAATTTTCGGAGTCAGTAAATTTCGACCCACAATGCAATTTATCAATGTCGGACGATCTCACTAGACTTGATTCCTTCTCGCGAGAATCAGAGTAAAACTTTTGAGAAACAGATAAATTGTGTAATTTCAAGAATATCATGCTTTTTAAGTAAACAAAACAGTATATTTCACTTAGTTTTTTTTTCAGGGTTTTTTCAAAGAGACAGACGACACTTGACCGACGTGAACTTTGACGTCACAATAAGGGGAAATTACTCTAAATACATGTAGTTACTGAAATATAAATACCAAAGTCTTCTCAAAATCTTGCAAAGCTAACGAATGGGGACATATTTCCTTTTTTTTTTTTTGAAATAGGAAACAGTTGTAACTTGCTCTCATTTGGATGAATGCTCACATTTATTTTATTCACTACATATTTACAGCATCATTCAAAAAATATTTTCAAGCAAAATGAAAAAGAAATTCTCAAAATCAGGGAAATTCTAATCCGGGTGAGTAATGGTGAGTACGTAGTATGCATTTAGCTCTTTAACTGCCCAATGATATCTTTATTTTCACATTTATTAACATCCTCCCGGGGGGGGGGGGGGGGGGGGGGGGGTCCAAAACCGTTTTTCTTATATGAAGAGCAAATTTTTTTTTTTACGTAAATTATATTTTTTTTTAACGGGGGGGGGGACTCTATGATAAGTCAATTTTTTATATGTAAGTTTAAGAAAAATGTCTGCTGCAAGAAAAGAGGAAATAAACTGCAATAAACATTATGTTAAAATCTTTATTATTCAACAACATTGTATCTGAGATATATTCTATTGAAATAAATAAACAATCTTATAAATTATAAATAATGAAAATTTACTAGAAAAAATAGGCATGTTTATATTTTATTTTGCATTCAAATTCATTTACGTTACGTTGATAATTTTATTTTTAATGATTTATCATAATTCATTATTTGATCACAACCTGCGCTCGCCCCAACGGTCGCACTGTAAAACATATTAAGAAAGATATACTGATTTTAACTGGGAACACTTTACAATAGGAACCGCAGAATTTCGCGAGATTTCGATCAGATGCCAATCTCTGTTATTTATGTCTCTGCTTTAATATAAGTGCATTTAATTTGAAAATTTTAATGATGTAATGTTGGCCTATGTTCCGGATATTGTATCTTTCGAACACTAAATTGATTGACATCAAATTATGTAACTAGGGTCTTAATTAAATTTTTATCAATTTGAATTGGTTTTTTTATTGGATAATCAAGGGATGGGTCTACAGATTTCCAAATTTGAATCGTGCACTCCCGTCAGGTTTTTAGTTACAGGCATTTTAAAAACGCTGTTTTATATCCTTAATAACTGGTTCAACATCATAACGTCACTTAAACTACCTTGACTTTGCGCACATTACAAACATATTTTTTTATTCAGATATGCGCTTAATTAATTAATTTTCTTTAAGTTGTATATTTCTAGAACTAGATAGCATCTCTTTTAAAAAATATTTTTTTTAAAATTAATCACATTTGATCATTCCATTTTTCTCTAAGTAGTAATATAAAATATACACAAATAATCATAGAATAAGACATTTTGAAATGAAATGACTGTAGTTTCATCTTCGTTTATCAGAAAGTTTAGTTGTTTTGGTTCTCCATTGGAGCGGATACAAAATATATATTTCCGAAGTCTCTGAAAGTACATTAGGCCCATTTGCCGCGATGATGAGGAATACATACATTCTGCCTTAAGTCAGAAGTGAAATGGACGAATCTGTCTTGTGAATGGTATGTGTCTCGGAACATTTTAACACAATCGCTTTACACTTTCCTATCAGCCTGTGCATGTGTGATATGTTCCTGCATCTTTCTTGCTGCTTACAACTTTTCCTCATTTGAAACTGTATCTAAAACCCAATTTGTTAACTCGTAGCACATGCATCGTCCCTTTGTTTGGCTATTCTAATATGCAGAGGACACTGGTTCCAGATGTTGCAAAATGTGGAATACATACAAATCACAGAATCTGGTCCATGCGCTTGAATGACTAGGTTTCTTTCCAAGGTTTCCATGCTTGCATGGCGTTACTCCATGCGTATTTTATAACATACACATGCAGGAACGTACAGTGGTAGCAACGTTATTGTTGACAAACGAGACGCACGATTCTGATACACGAACGATCACGCACGATACACGAACGATCACGCACGATACACGGACGATCACTAACTTACTGAATTTTCACGATACACGAACAAAAACGATACAACACGCAACCGAACGATTCTACACCATTAAACACGCAAAATCAAAATTAATTTTTAAGATTAGAATTAAGAAAACGTATTGCTTTAATTTGTATCGCTTTATGTTTGTGTTTTATTGAAAAGCGGCATGTACAGTAGCTATGCACTGTTTTTTTATTTTACGAGTAAACAATTTACACATCCATACAAAAAGAAAAATATGATTCATACACAAATTAATTTTTTTGTCTCCATAACGAATAATAACTTAAGTGAAAATGAAATGAAGATAATGCATCAACTATACGAAATTATTTACTTACGAGTAGACTGTTTATGTAATCCAGTTCCCTTACGTACGATTTGATTATGCGGGATAGGTAAATTTGTAACCTTGTTTCGATTTTACACATTGAATATTTTCATTATTTACAGTACATAATTGATTCATTTCTATTTATTCTAAATTTTAAAGCGTTTGTAAAAAAATTATTTCAAACAAATGTTTACACTATGTACCAGATAGGAATGCGTATCGTATTTTCATTTGAAAGAAAAACGTTGTGGATAATCGTTTAGTTTAAAACGGGGAAGTGGTAAGCTTGACCACTTTCATTCAATGTGTTGCTCTTGCTAATATGAATAAAATTATGTGTCAAGACACAATGGATGATGATATAGGCTGACTATAACATTATGCAAAACTAACTCGACCGAACAAAGGACTGAATGAGCTTTGGAAATACTTGATAAATGTATTTAACCACGAAAGATCTAGAGAGAATGAATGTTAACATCTGTCAATGTTCTTTTATAAAAGAAAGTTTAAAATTCACATAGTTTTACAATAAATACTTGTCGTTGTTTTAAGAATAAATCCCGACATTCCGTAAAAAAAGTTACAAAACGAAAAAACCGCACGATCACGCACGAACACGCACGGTAAAAAACGCAAACTATTTTTTTTCTGATACACGCACGATCCCGCACGTTACAAGAACGATCACCCACGTTACACGAACTATTAAACACGATTGGCTTGTCAACAATAACGTTGTTACCACTGTATTTCTGCAAACCTTTTCCCCAGAAATGATGTACATGTCCTTTTCTTCCGTTGACATTTGTCTCATGTTTAGGATGTGTGGGTACAAAGTATTGCCGTTGAAGATGGAGACGCACTTGTTCTCACAGCTGCAGCCACGAACCTTTATCGCTCTGATTTTAAGCAGATCAGGATCATCTTGGGCTAGAGGTGCATTCGCTGAACTTCTCTGGTATTCATTTTCATTATTATCCCCATTTCCATCATCTGAATTTAAACCCGACAAGACAGCATCATCAAGAAACTGCTATCCCGTCGATCTAAACCAAAAGTGTCATCAGCCGGTCCATCTTCGTCCGCGTCATCAGATGAATCTTCATGATCAGTGACCTGGGATGCTTCAAGATTTCTGTTTTAGGTCCATCCAAAGTGCTCAGAAAAGAAATTTCTCAAGCCCCTGAACAAAAAAATAAAAAAAAAATGAATATTTTAATGTACGCAACTTAGAAAAAATAATTTTGAGACATTGTAATATTAAACGAAAAACGCGAGTTCTATTTTTTTTTATTTCTTTCTTTCTTTTTTTTATAGTGTACATTAATTTTTTTTTTTTTTTTAAATTGACTTATTAAACCAAAAACAATTTATACTCAAAGATAAAAAAAAAACCTCTGCAAAATATAAATACATGTATTTAGATTGTTTTTGTCATTATGATATTCAGAATATATACACAATACTTCCGTCAATAACTTCTTTTACCTAAGCTTGTTTACTTGTGTTTTGTTTTAAATGTTGACATAAAAGTAATCAGAAATAGGTTTACCTAAAAGGTTAACATTCTATTTCATAATTGCTATTCCTATCATTAAGCCATAAACAATACTAATAAACACATTTTTATCTACTCATTTTACCTTAAAACACCCTTAAAGTAATATTCTAAGGAATACTAATGCTTGTACACAAAGCAAATACACAGACAATGCATAATAACACATTTCGGGTTGCTACCGGAACACCATTTTTCTTCGAATTTTAGACACGCCGAAATATTTTGGTAGCCATATAAACTTCCGGTTTCCTAGCTTCGAAGCGGTAAACTAATAGTTCGATAGAGTTGTATTTGTATAGAGTACCAGTATTGAGGGAAGTTTTACATGAGAGAGGAGTAAATTGCTCATTAAGCCAAAAAAATTGAACTTGTTTGGTTTTGTGAACTCGCTGTAGAGCTGAACCTAAAAATAATTGCCAAATATGACGTTAATGATAACAAGGTCATGGACTTGAAGAGGTCAACATTCGAGGTAAATGGTGTTAATGTAGTCATACCATCGCCTACTGAAGTGAAAACCTGGCAAACGCATCTCGGTAAACTTACCAGACATACACACGTACGACATTCTTATATTCGTAATGACATATTGTAAGTGGAATAATCAGAGACTGCAGACCTTAAAAAATGACAACGGTTTTCGACTGTTTTCTGCAAATCACATTTACATTGACCAAGTAGTACATTTTAAGCAGAATGGAAATACACAAATACATGTATGATATATTCTCCGCCCACAGACAATATATCTAAGGCACTGTATTTATAAATCTTGCCAAAAGCATTTGGATAAATTCAACTTGGATGCTGAAGCAGCTGATTGTAATGAGTCGCTTGAGCAAACAGCACATAGAATCAAACACAATGGCACGGGTAGACCGCACCTGTCACCTCTTCTACACAACACAAGAAGTATGGGAGCCTACAGCGAAGTACATCTATAAGCTACGGCGTAAATGAAATCATCAAATTACCAGTTAAACCTATTAAGACTTGAACTCAAATTTTATGCAGCGACAATACTGTGGAATCATTAGATTTCGTGGTGGCTCAATTTTTGTGGAATTCGTGGGTACCTCTCATCCACGAAATAACATCGTCCACGAATTTATAAATTAGGGTAATAAAGTCATATTCCCTTTTGTAGATATATAAGAATACACGAAATTACGTCCCCACGAACCTGTAAAATTTAAGTCATCCACGAAAATTGGCCCCCACGAAATTTAACGATTCCACAGTAGTTAATCTGTATGCAGTCTTTGAGGCTGGCGATTCATCAATAAAAGTTTGGAAGACAAAATTCGCACCACATATTTTGAATCTTCAATGCTATCATTTTATTTCTAGGTTATGCATTCCATTCAAAATTGTACAGTGCTCTAAGTAAAATCTTTAAATCGGAATAACCGATCAATGAAATGTTTTGATCAACCCTTGTCATATTGACAGCAAGGTGAACTTGCATGATGCAAGTTGAATGCAGGTGATGACGATATAGTTGTAGCTTTTAACAATGTAATGCTACCTAGCAAGGATATTTGTATTGCTTTGAAAATGTTTTAATCATCTGAAAGGACAACATGCCTGACCAACAATTTCATTTGAAAATTGTTTTAAAAAATTAAAAAAACTTTAAAACATGATCATTTTGATAGTTAACATAGATTAAGGAAACAGTACAAAATTAGAGATTTTAATCCCCACAGCAAGCAATACTTATTGTATCATCTTTTTTATTCTAGACCCTAATTTATATTTTAACTAATTTTGACACAGTTATAGTCAAATTAATTTAATTCTAAATAAATGTTAAGGTTTCTAAACTTCAATGTTAACAAGCTGAGCAGTGCCATTGTTTTAAGCCACATGGTTCAGTAATCAGAAGTGATACTTTAGAGCATTTTGTCAGAGTAAAATTAATTTCTTGTAACTATTGTTCATGCAAATATTAACAAATTATCGATGTCATGTAATTCTTTAAATATATAATGTATCCCATGTATATAAACCAAGTTGACAGAGACTTACACGGTTGAACTACTTCCCAGCTACATTGATTCCATAATCAATGTGGAAGGTTGTGAATTCATGTAAAATCTAATGTCTGATGGTAAAAAGTGCTCTTAGAATATTATTTAGAGCAATATATAATATTGATATATCATCTTTTGTGTAACAAAATGATATGCTAGTGCATTAGTCATATTGATTACGAAAAAAATACCTCTATAATTATTACAAAATGTTGTCGTACGTAGCAAAAACACATGGTACATGTACATCACTTTGTGGTTACAGCACACACTACTGCATTTGCAATCCTTATCAAATTGTTTGCGTGAGTTTATAGAATGATTTGTCCAATGCTTACCATATTTCCTGCATACTTCGTCATCCACCCGCATAGTATCATCACTCAACAACATTTCGGCGCACTTGTTTACATCATTGCCTGCCATTTTGCTAGCAGCTTAAAAAATAGTCGCTGCGTCACGGATCGATACAAGCGTCGGAAGGGAGCGGATCGGAACCAAACGACAATTAATGTTTTCATTGAAAATATGTAAATAATGACCCTTATTACACCGATAGGAGTTTGATTTTTGATATAAATCTCTTCAACGAGAAATCAAATCCAAAAAATAATCAATTACTATTAATATATGTTATTTGTGAGTTTATATTTTATCAATATAAGTCCCACTTCAAAAATCCAGCCTTAACTGTGCTGAGTAATATTACATAATTCAATAGCTCTTGACATGAAGCCGCAAATGTGGTAAGGAAATCCCAAATCAGTGTGAAATCCCAAACCCGCATTCTTTATCCCAACCCCATTAGGTAGGGGATAATGAGGTTTGTCACTTGTATAGTGAGTGACCCAATGTATGTTCAGCTTGCAATACAGATCTCTTAACAAACTCTACAGGAGCAGCTCTTGAAGGATAGAGGGATGCCATTGTATGGTCGCTGCTTACAAGTAAAGAGATCAAGGCGCGTGTCATTATCTCCATTGACAGTGCTGGACCGAACGTACATTATGTCTACAAATTCTTCTAGCTTATTGATTATATGTCTTGTCACACTGTCACAAGGAAAATTTAAGAATCTTCTGAATTATTTAATATTAGTTGTTCTGGGAATAGCAAATGTTTCAAATCCGAATTATTTGATTCATATATTGAATGAACCTCAAATTATATCATACAACAAATTCCTCTTCATAATTTTACAGGAAATGAAATATTACCCGAATATTTTAAATATCGTAAAAACATTATAAAAAATTACGCCATTTTAAAATAACAGGCGGCCATCTTGAAAATAACCAAAACATGAATGGGCAACAATATTTTTCAATCAAGTAATTTTAAAGAAACCTTCATGGAAAATTTGGTGCTTGTCTCAACAAGTGAAATATCTTTCTGAAATTTTGACCTAAGCCGCTACACTAACCCCAACTTAAAAATCCTTCCAGCAAATCTCAATAACCACTGAGGGGTTTTTTGTGATTTTTACTCATGAGAGCTGATTTGTAGCTTAAATGTATCAAAGACTATATCAAAATTCATTCAAATACTGTCTACCGTGATAATACTATGACATGAGTTTGTCTATATAGTTTATATTTTCAATCATTTCGGGTTTTAACTAAAATTGGTTGCGTATTTTGCTATTCAAATGTCTTATATAAAAACTAGAGGTACTGTTAGCAATCTCACAAATGATACCACCCGCTAAGAAAAAAACCATAACACAAGTATTTTTTCTATAATAGAAAATAATGGATCTAATCTACCGTCCATATTCTGTAAAAAACATTTTTTTTTTTGTAAATGTAAATTGTAAATGCAAATATGAGCACAAACCAATTTCTATTCATGAAATTTCATTTCATTTAATCTCATCTATTGTTTAAACAAGCTACAGCTGATAGGATTTATATTCGTAAATGTCATAGTTAACATAAATTTTTTGAATACGGAAATATATTTTTTCATAGTACATTATATTTCATCTTGAAATTGCCAAATATTCACTTATAGCCGAAGAAGTTTTTAGTTTTAATTCATTAAACACAAACACAGAAATGCACATTACAAGGGTCAAAACTTTGTCAGGTCAATGTACAATAATTAAAATTTGGTACATTCAAGACAAGGACTAATAAATTGTGATAAAATCTAAACATACCAAATGCAAATGCTCCAAGTAATCCTGCTGCATATAGAAAATATTGACTTAAATCCATTTTTTGTTTGTTATCTAACAATCGTTAAATCCGATACTCCTCCAGGAAGTATAATGATAAACATTGCTATGGTAAGCACGTCTTGTCATTTTTATACACTTAACACCATGTCTGGGGATATACTGGTCTCATTCTGCAAATGTGTCCGTCCTTTGGCTGTTCACATTCATTTGTCACTTTATGAATTTTTAAATTGTTTACTAGAATAATAAAAATATTGCAAAGTGTGGAAATATGATTAACATAATCTGAAGATGTGCACCTGCAATATTCATTTGGGTTAAGCAAGATTGGATGGTTTATAACATTTTTTCCGTAGTCTTTATATTGCACATTACTGATGACAATTAAATGAGGAAGGGTATCCTTACAAATTTGTAAAATCTATGAAAAATAAATACCCTAATATTTACATAAGCATTTTCAGATGTTGGTTTGTTCCTCTTTCATTACCACTTATGTTTTTTAAGTGTAGCCAGTGGTGAAATAAAGCAAAGCTTGGGTGACCATTCCAATATATATTTATTTTACAGAAAAAACGCAATTTTATAATTTTACAAATAACACAAAAACATAAAAATGACAAGACAAATGGACATAGACAAACATATTAAGCGATTAAATGGAACAGTTAATGTACAATTTAGTAAGAACTTTAATTTCTCACACTAATTCTTACCAGAACAAACTTGATGCTTTAAGTAGGGTATATTGTTAAACTGTATGTATCGTCCTGACCTGGTCATGCCAGGCAAAACTGCCAATCCTGTGTAAGATTTTGGCGGGGAAGAGTGATGAACAAGACAACCTTTATATAGTCACAATCTCAAACGACCCCGCTTCAGTGGTGAGGAATAGGATGAACTGAACTTCATAAAACTTTGCTTTAATTTTGGCCTATAACTTTAGAATTTTCTAGCTGGCACAGAACTTCTGATTCAATCTTAATACCACTTACATAAGGCATGTTTGTTCAAACTGAACAGATTAAAAAATGGAAAAAATACTATGGTCCTACAACTGATTATAAAGAGATGTGATATGTCCTTCATATTGACTTGGTTTAAGGTCACTGCATGTCATTAACCAAAAAGTTCTTTTAGTGTAATCATTAGCCAAAAAGGGTTAAGTGTAGAAGTGTACAGAATAAATATGAGCTCTTAAAAAGGGATTTTCGTGTTATTTGATAATATCATGTCACTTGATCTACAAATATCATTCAATGCTACTGCATTCCTTTTGATCAAAGGCACCATGTGGATGTACTAATTGAGCCCGATTTGAGCAAAGGGAGTGAAACTGTTTTTCATATAATTCTGCTATGATATTAACATTTGACCTTGAAAATGTGTCCAAGGTCACTACATTCCTGTTATTCATAAACTCTGTTCATGTGAAGTATCAGCCAAAAACTGATAAATGGATAATATGGATGCTCTGAAAATAAGAGTGCTTCATGGTCATATATGATCTAGACCTACCAACTTCATTAAATGTCACTGTACATTCTTTGACCATAGACACTCTGTGAGTAAAGTGTGAGCAAGATTGGATCGAGGTGATATAAAATATGCCCAAGACAAGGATTTTATTGATTGTTCTTACACCTTACACACTCAAATGTTTACGCAGACCGGGGCCATAATTAGTCATGTGAATCTATTGTCCAGTTCTGTCATTGTCCACACTAAAGATGTTAATCTCTCAAACAGAAACACTCACCTCTATACTTGTATACACATCAAACACCTAAGCCAGCGCTGTAAGTTGATACACAAGTAACATAAGTGTCCCATCATTTTTTAAGTGCAGCACCATTGTTACCAAATTGGATCCCAGAAGATAATAAAGAGTTAAAGACATTCGGGATTGAGTCCATGTGTATACCATTGGAAATAATTTTAAAACCATTTTTAAATAGTGAACGTATAGGGACAATTATAATTTCCGGATTTGGTCATTTACAAAGCTTGACTGCGCGTTTTGATAAGCCACAACGCCGCTGTGTTGTCACAAAACACGAAGTCGCGCTGACACAATTTCACACAACTTGTTATCGCGATAACGGAACTTCACACACCTCACTGTTGCGCTAACGCATAACACGGTTACGTCGACTCGATAAATCCCAGTGAAATTGAAATAAAAGATACCACAGAGGCTGTGTCATCTGTTTCATATTTGGATATTTTACTGGAAATGGACATTGATACATGTAGTAACCCAACAACAAAACTTTATGATAAACGCAATGACTTCAATTTTTCTATAGTCCACTTTCCTTACCTATGCAGCAATATAACTTTATCACCTGCATATGGTGTTTTAGTCTTAAAGTTAATTCGATACTCAAAAGCATGCTCTTCGTATAAATGTTGCTAAGGCAAGTCAAGCTACTTACAAACAAGTTGATAAAACATGACTATCAACAGTCTCGTTTGAAGTCATCTTTTTGTAAGTTCTATGGTCGATACAACGACCTTGTCAGCAAATACAATCTTACACTGCAATCTAATTTCCTTCTACATACCTAAATCAAAGTACTGAGGTACTGACAAGAGTTGATTTTATTGATTATTATTTATTATAAAATCAACGATATCTTATTTTGCTTGGCAAGTAGTTTATAATCTGTATATAAATTACGAACATTTTTATGATATGAATTTGCAGACTTTTTCGACAGGAATTTTGAGAAAACCCCGTATGAATCGTGTTATAATATATTTAAAGATAGAATCCCATCAAACTATGTACCAGTAATCGAAATATTTCAAAAAATGTCCAGAACCAAGCCACAATGAACATTAGTCTCGTTCAACCAGATGCTCGGCTGTGTACGGTAATCTCCGACAAGCAAGAGATACTGCCAATGTGTAATACCAGGTCATGTGATAGCTTGAAGACGCGACCTCTAAATATAGATACAGTTTCTGCTTGTCGGAGATTTACGGAGACAGCCGATGGTTGAACGAGACTATATTGAACGCTTGCGTAGGTATACATACGACTGCAAAAATATCTACATTATTCGTACTATTGAAAATCTAAAAAAAACTTTAAAAAACAATGCTTCAGCATACATTACATCGAATTTATCAATTAGTTTCAAGAACGAAGTCTTTTCAGTGGTGATGATTTGTGCTTAGGTCCAAACACTGTTTAAGTTTCGGTTTGCCAGAGTTATGCAGAGTAACTGCATTGGAGAGTTGATTAAGATCAACTCTAAAAATGCATCGTTAGTATTGATAGACCAATAAAAAATTAATGAACCCAGTTCATTTGAGATAACGACAATCTCTCATTCTTCTTGATGCTAATGAATTCCATGATATTCATTGTTACAAAATTTATTTTCTTGCGTTTGATACAAAGCACCGCTTGCAGTACAACCTGTTTCTACCTAACCTGACAAATATATGGTTTGTCATACTCTGACGTTTGTGGGTTGGTTTTAGCTCCTTTCTACCTAAAAATTTCCAATCTTGCTGATAACGTCAATCGAAAATCCAGTTGACTGTATCGGTTTTGCAATGACAGGCCACTCTTTGAATATAATAAAGACATCAATGATGACCACCTTAATAATTAAATGTAGCAGGTATTTCCACCACTTCCGGCTCTGTCTTCCTGTGCTCTACTTAGATCGGAATTGATTAAAAAGGTCAACCCCTTGAAAATAGGTTCGTTAATTTGCAACAGACTGGGGTCTGCGAACGACAACAGTAGACCCGTTCTCGAGTCTCCGTGAGACGGGGGCACTTTCCTGTAGCGGCGAGGAATTTGTGGCTAAATCGGCCACAGGTCTAGTATCCATCCAGACAGTCGCCGTCAAATTTTAATCCTGTCTGTAGATATATAAATATATATTAGTCACTGAAACTGATTGAATATACCTGAGCGAATACCATTTACAATTAATTGCTGGAATAATTTTACATCGATTCAAAATTTATAATTAATACATACATGTATATTGCGTTCTGTTGACATCTTGTGAGGATATCCCCTTTCTTGAGTGGGGGAGCGACTTTGATACTTGGAAAACCTTTTCTGTTCCTTACAGTAGTTCCACAGGAGAGGATTCATTCAGGTAAAAGAGCTTTAGAAAGGCTGACCAATGTGAAAAAGCTGTCAAAAAATACCTGGAAATTCTTGCCAACCAGACTCTCTGTAAGTCTTTCTACCACACCCTGGCCTAATGGAATGCTTTGTTGCTGACCACGTGCTCTCCTCATGCACTATTCAATTAAATTCCATGTTTTCGAAGATAAAATCTTTTTAATAAAACGAAATGTCGTTTCGATCAAATGTCAGCAATTTTGTGCTGATGTGTTATTCCACCTTATTGTCAGTGAAGGAGAAGGGTGGAAGGTACATGTAAATTAACCTCTCTCGACCCGATATCTCAAAATTGAATAAACGATAGACAGAAAGGGGCTTTGTAAATAACTCAAAGTGTTTTTGGTTATGGTTTTTGTTGCATGTCAGAAATATTTCAGCAATAATTATTCAAATGGTTTATAATTATGATTTTTTTTTTACAATTAGGGGTAGTCGCAACGGAGGGGGGGGGTAATCTTTGTGATTTTTGTCTCTCCCTCCAGTAGAATGATTTTCCACATTTCCAAATTTTATTCGTTTTCATTATTCATAGATTGCTTTTAGAATTATGACTACGCATGTTTTAATAAAGTCAGTAACAAATAGGAACACATATGATTTAATAGCATCAAATTTAATAGCAAAGTTGCAAAACAAAATTAATAATTGTTTCAACATTTTTTTTTCAAGAAGGAACTTGTCCTTGCCGGTTGCCATGGTGTAATTAGAGTGACGTGGTTAAACATGCTGTGAAATTTCCAAAATATGAGATTGACACTTAAAAGGTTTATGAAGGTTTATGATGTTCAATACCGAACCTAACCCTTGTGAAATAAGTAGAAAGTTGTAGTTTATAAAACTGGGACGATTAAATGTAGTAATAATTAGGACTTGCAGTCATCGGATAGAATAAACAAGCGTCGTTATATCTTACTCTAGACGTGTGACTTCTTTTTTTTTATCAGACAATAAAACATTTACCCTTGAAACGGTAACATCATATAATATATAGTAGCACAATCAAACACCAACACTCCAGTAAAATACAAAAAGGAAGCATGTAGTACTGGGTAATATTAGGGAAATATATGTTAGATTGTAGAAAGCAATGATTAAGGTCAAATTTAATGAAAGAAAACATTAATAAATAGGGACATAAATTACCAATGTGTTCTTCATAACACAGGAAACAACGATTGATATAAACCTGGTACAGTAAAATGTAGTGATAAATAGGACTTGTATCCATCAAATAAAATAAATTGGCATTGTTTTATCTACACGTGCAAACTTTTAAAGCAGGAACACTTGAAACTGATCTTTGTATAACGTGTTTATTTTCACAATCGAGCTTTTAGAAAACCCGTCACACACCAATAAAATACAAAAAGGAAGCATTCGGTATTGGGTTAACTTGAGGAAATACTTTGATTGATGTCAAATTTACGAGGCGAAATAAAAAATAGCGACATAACCTATGAATGTTTTCTTCATAAAACAGAGAACAGCACTTGATCTTCAAACAAAATGATATTTTTATATACTTTTTAAAAAAGTTATGGTATGTTGCATCTACCAAAAAATTATAATTTGGCAGTAAAGAGAAATTTAAATCACTACCATGTTTTCATGGTATATGCGTTCGGGAGTTTTTTCGTGACTAGACCTAGTAGTTTCCAACAATTAAACCCAGGTAATAACAAATGGGTAAATCAATAATCGATGGTTTTTACACGACTTGTTAAATTTGGAGACCCTTGTCTCTGAAAATGCCCTGATAGGGAATGTTTTTTTAAATATTTTGATAAAGATTATATTCACCCCTTAACAAACTAATGTGCTACATCTACATCGAGTTTATATTTTCTTTTTGAGAGTTGCATGTATTTTTTAACGAAAACCAGTCAGTATGAATGTGTCCTGTAATATATCGAAATAATGACGCAAAAATAAGACCTGTAATATTTGCTACTAGCTGATGATTTTTTCCGTTGTCGGATATATTTTTAATAGAAAAGTGATAAAAATCATACACAAACCACATATCATGTGAGTGAATTAATTTTACAGAATTCAAATATAAGATATACAAAAACAACTACCTGAATGTTGACAGATAAAACATATTGCTTTCGAAATAGGTGCGATGCGAATCCATATCACCCCTTCAGCCATATAATAGGTATGTATCTATGTTCGTATTTTTTAAAGATGTATTGGTGTATTTCTCTTTTGATTTATCGTTTATAATATTGATTTTAAAAACTGTATTAAACTTCAACCCATTCAACACTTTCTTACTGAACAAAAATTGTTTCGGAACATAATTAAATCAGATTTTGTTATCTCGAAGAGTTAATGACTTCCCATTTTCAACCCTTTCATGCAATGTAAAAATAAATCGTAGCGTCTCCTTTACTTATTTCAGTTTGGTGTTGTGATATGGAAGCTCTGTTTTATGTAAAGTTACTGCGAGTTCTTGGTAGGTTGAAGGTTCATCACTTGCAGCAGTTGCATCCTGGTAAATTTCAGAAGACTTCCAACAATACAAAAAATTACAGGAAACAAAATTTTTTGTTCTGTATTTTCCCCTAAAATGAATTCCAACAAAAAATATAAAAAAAGTTAATTGAGTTTGTAGCTTATTCAATGCAGTTTGTATATATGTACATAAATACTGATTGATCTTATAATATTGTTTTACCTGCACATTACACAGATGCAAGTAATTAGACAGATGTTAGCTGCAAGAGAGATTGATAGCCCAACAATCGAACTGATAGATGATGACGTGATTTGTCTAAGCATTTGAATATCTGCCAAAACATATATAAAACGTCTTCACTAACAAACTTTTGTGATATAAATGAACATTTCTCTTTCCAACAAATTACTATGAGATGGTTCACAATTTCATTTTGTTATTTTTACGTTTCTTCTACAGAAAAAAACACAAAATAATAAATTTCTTTATATTAACAACAGAGTTTCCGAATTGCCGAATAAAGAAATTTAAGCGTTAACAGAATTCTACTATTGAAGTGTAACTTAAAAAGTCTTGGTCTTGATGAAACGACATCCAAAAAATTTGAACAAGTTATAATAAATCGAACCTTGCAAACTCTTAAATCATATATTACTCTAATGATGTTTACATATAATTGGTACACAGTGAGAGCACGTTTTAATTATTTGTGGGGTTTTTTTCGGGGGGGGGGGCGCATGTTAGTATGTATCAACAGATGGTCCGATCAATTTATTAGAATGTATATTAATTCATTTGTTTTGTAGTCTTCCAAAATTTATTTAATGTTTACCTTTATCGCACCGTTCATCGTAAAGCCCATCTGTACAACCAGTTAGACAACTTCCGTTATATCTGTCACAATTCTTATCGTAAAAGTGTTGACTGCATGGATAGTGGCAGTTCTCTCCATATGATTGAAAACATTCTATAATATTAAACCCTCAGAATTCTCACTGTATTTCACATTTGCATCACAATATTATAATATGAAAAGAAGTTAGTTCAAATCAACACGATAACAACTCGAAACATATTATAAAAAAAAGAGAAAAACATGGCATTGGGTAAATATACCTGTGGTACATCCGTACCCTGTATAACCAGCAGAACAACTACAATGTCCGTCTATGTGTCGGCATGTCTTACAATGTGCTGAACAAACGGAGGAACAGTTTTTACCAAAGTAGCCTTTCTTGCAAGCTTAAAAGAAATATTTTCGTAAATATAGGTTTTACATATTTTAGTTCCAGAATTGAAAAAAAAATTCTATCCTTTTCTTACAGTTGTTACAGTACTTTCCAATGTATCCATCTTGACAGCCAGCTAAACAGACCCCATCAACGTGAGAACATACTCTATTGTTCATACAATACCAATTGCAGAGTTGCCCGCACCGAATACGATAGTATTTAGGTCTGCATACTGTGTTGAATATACAAAACAAATTGCTTTTGGTTATTTATTAATAAGAGCTTCTATTTGAATAATCGTTTCGCGTTTTTTTAACATTGAATTGATTTTACAATATTTACTTTCGCTACAGAAAACATTAGTATATCCCGGGTTACATCCACTGTCACAGTAACCAGTCTGTTTGTTACAAGGAGAGTTATTCAAACAGTGACCACTACAGTTGTTGACACAGTCGTAACCAAAAGTACCGTTATCACATTCTGAAAAATATCAAACTATAAACTATAATAGTATGTATAACCTCTTTTGTGCTTGTCTCATTATAAACGTAACCTTTTAAATTTTTACTGAAACTAGCGATACTAAAACAATACCAAATTGTCTTTACTAAATCGTAAATCCAAATATGCATTGTTTACTTGTTCAGAGATGATAAGCTATTCTTGGTTTATATCAAATAGAGTTTTCCCCAAATGTCGCTCCTCTAAAGTTGCTCATGTACAAACATAAGTTCAAAACTTAAAATGATATGTGATTTGATTTTTTTCTGTTTGGTGTAATTTGTTTTTAATTTGGAAAAGTGTACATAGTCACAGAATGAACATCTGCTATTAGATCAACTAATTGTCGAGTAAATGATATGGCCATGGAATGGTTACCGAACGACCGAGCTCTTCCATTCAGTCACATTTTTGTAAATTTACAGCCACCTTTTTAATTGACCAAATGGCAGAAGTTCATCCTGTGCATGATTTTGAACTGTTTTAAAAGTGTCATAGATTTTTTTTTACACATGATGCAGTTTTTTTAAACTTGATTATAACTTAATACACATCAGCAGCATACTCAACACCAATATTATATAAAAGTGCCTGTTTGGGATGGTTACAGTTAAAATTGACACCCCGAGAAAACCATTGTCAACCGACGCGAAGCGGAGGTTGACAATGGTTTTCGAGGGGTGTAAATTTCAACTGTTATCCTCCCAAACAGGCACTACTTATTTTGTTATACTGAATGTCTTAATTTTTGAGAAAATAATACTACTTTTATAGGAATAACGTGAATTTTTCAGCGAACCGTACGCACATTATTTTCGCGCCTGTAACAATTTGTTATGTTACCCGTTGCTAAGTGCGTTGCTAACGCTGAGGGTAATAGAACAGATTATGATCTGCGTCTTAACCAATCAGACTTCAGTATTTAACATGAAAGTATAACAACATCAATTATATACATGTTTATATAGAAGAAAGTAACGGTTTATAATACCTTTGTTACAGAGAGAACCTTCCCACCCAACGGCACATCCTCTGTCACACTGACCAGTTACGTGGTTACAGGAAGTGCTACTTGCACAGTGTCCACTGCATTTACCTTTACATTCAACTCCGTATCTTTCCACGGCTTATTCTTTCAAAACAACTGATATTTTACAAATACAGTACAGGCAACGCGGATCCCGTATTGGCCCGCGTTACCGTCACAGTATTTTTATCGTTCCCGCGATACACCATCGCGGTTTTTGATCGCGGTATGGATTGCAACCGTGATGACACCGCGACGGTGTGATTTACCGTTATTCCTGCTGCTGCTTGTTGTTGTTACTTTACCTGTACTGTACATTACAGGCAATGCGGGTCGCGTAAATGCACGTCAAATATGCGACTTCAGATTTAAGCATAACAGCTGCATTGTAAATAAATTGTGGTCCATATTATTATAAATTAATAAAATTATATTTATGAAATAGAATTTCATGAAATCGGAAACTACATTCGAATTACAACATAACATGATTATTACGCTGTTAAATTTTGTGATATGTAAATAAGAACACATATCTTTGTATTTGACGTGCTTAATTCAGTTATAATTTCTATTAGTTGATAATCCTGTTTTTATAACAATCTGAAAATTAAATATTTTCATTAGATGAACTTGTATCAATGCAGAGCAATTTCATCTTCTCATTTTATAAGTTGACACGCATAGCGCCGTAAACTGTTAATACATGTGTATGCGTTAAATTGAGAAATCAACAAATGTCAAGAATCAACTAACAAATCTAGTTTTCCATTCAATAATAAAATTATCATTCATATATAAAGTTGGTGCTGCATTAAAGCACATGGAATCATAACGTGTTATCAGTATGCGTTTCCTGTGTATACATATAAAGTTTAAGTCACGATCATTTTTGTGTATACATGTAGTGATTAACAAACTCAGGGTACATACATATCAATTGGCGATTAATTAAGGTACATGCAGGTAAATCGACATTGTCTATTGTCTACGGGCTAAGTGTTATAATTCTATATATCGAACTTCAGTGCAAAAATTTCAGGTAAAACAAAGATCATTTACACAGCTTAAACAGGGAATATTGCTAACAACGAGTTTTGAATTAAGTCTTTATCTCGACATGAAGGTTTAATATGTACAATGCATATGAAAAACTCCCATCAACTTTTATTTCATTTGTGGAATATCAAATTGACTTTACGGTCAACTAATATAACGATATTTGGTTGTCAATAAGAAATAAGATCTTACTTCTAGTGCACAATTCTCCGGTCCAACCAGCCTGACATCTTTGGCAGGTTCCGTTTACTATATGACACATCTTGTCTTGACAATTCGCTGGACATGATATGTTACATTGTTTCCCATACACGCCATGCACAATGCAACCTTTATTGAAAAATATAGCAACAGGAAAATGCATGACATCATGCTGAAGATGCAAATAACCCAAAAAGAGAAGGACTTCCTTCTTTATTTATCTCATACATGTATCAACTGATTCCCTAAAAAGAATTCTACATATACATTGTACAAAAGAGTTTGACTAAGTATTATATACTTATACTAGATATTTTTTTCGTCAACAAAAGCTGATTGGGTTTTTGTGATTTTTTTTCTCCTGATCGATTATTCGACGAAGAGTTTGCGTTTTTTCAACGAGGCCGAGTACAGATCGAGTACGCACGCTTTCGCGCAGCGTTTCATTTGTATTGTGACGACATCTTTTTGCCTGGTTGACGCCATGGCGTGATAGTTTCAACTCCAGACATTCAGCAAAATTTGTTGAAAATTGCTCGTTTGATGTGTAAAGTTGATATGATATTGTGGAATAATCATAAATGTCTCCAAGTAAAAGCTGTATTTGGGATCGGGTCGAAAACATGAAGAGGGTTCAACAAGCCAAGCCCTCTGTCACGTTTTCTTTACTCGCCTAAATATATCTTAATTTATATATTTTAAGAAAGTTACCATGTATTTTTATATTAATGACTCTTAATATGTGATGTTATATATTTATTTATTACTTAAATATATCTGAATGTTTAAATTATACTATAAAGACCACCATTTCCGCCTCTGTCAAATAAAAAGTAGCCATTATCTGACAAATCTGGGAAATTCGGCATACAAAAAAAAAACAACTTTGATTAGACCCTTGGAAAAAACCAAGAGGCAAAAGGTTTTTTTTATTTGATCGTTTGATACGTTTTAGCAATAAATTTAATATGTAGAACAGAAAAAGAAATCCCTAGGGCAGAAGTTTGAAAAGAAATGTAAAAAAAAATGTGCAAAATTGATACATTTCAAGCGAATTCCCATATGATCCAATGTTAACAATTAACAAACTTCGAAATGACCCCTTAAACAAACGGTGTGGTCAATGTCTTATTTTTATCTTTAAAAAATAATGATATCAGTAGTAGTTAATGTAAAAAAAATTCTTCAAAAATCTAGGGCAGAACAAATTACACCAGGCCTCGTTAAATCCTTCTTATGTATAATACATAATCATTCTCATCTGTATGACCTGTATGAAATACTGCATTTTGTACCAGAACCACTAAAACGTTGGTACAGATAACTTGCAATTTAATCAATATAAGCATTGTAATATCACTCCTCGATACATTATACAAACATCAAATACTGGGTCATTTCAGAACGACCTTTATAATAAATAATGAAACCGCTGTCAAAATCTTGGCTGTCGAAATTACTGATTTAGACATACAATATAAATATATACAATATATATTATATATAAATATAATATAAATATATATTATACAATATATATAACAATATATATAATAGACAAACGCAGTCCAAAATACATTTGTAAATTTTAAAGTTTGTGTTTTTGGTTGTTTGCTTGATTCATAGAGGACTAGCAGATCAGACGGATACATTTTACATTTTATAAAGAAAAAACTTAACTTAGCATTAAATAGAGGAGTACACTTTAAAATTGTAAGCTAATAATAAAACTATTTTGACACTAGTTAATTGGAGCTTGAATCTGTTGGCTACCATATTAACGTTTATTCATACTTGCTTTGAAATGACCTTGAACATGTATATGTTGTTGTAAGATCGTGTATAGCTTATTGAACATGAACAGTTTTGAAATTCTAGTTTGAATTAGATAAAGGTAACTAGCATATTTTGTTTTTGTAGTTATATTTTTTCCTTTTACATCCAAACTTACAACATTCCGGTTTGAAAAATATTCAAGATCTTTTTTTTTCCATATATGTAATGAAAAATGAAGAAGCTATATTTGATTACATATATCTTTAAATGATTGTCATTTGCTGAAAGTATTTGAACACATCACTTAAGGTCCAAAATATGTTAATTGATATTTGTATAATTATATACAAGTAAGACAGCAAATAAAAAATGAAGTAAGTTTCACTAACATTTACATGTTATGCAGTGTACATATATAACAGTTATAAATAAATGGTTTCTTATTTTTGTCAATTATTCGCACTCTTGTTTAATAAACATATATCCGTTACCTATTACAGATACCTCGCAAAGCTCTGTATAGTCACTGTTAATTACATAATCTGGGGTTATGACACTCCATTTAATCGCTCATTGTAATAGATGACATAACGCCCATACTCTGCACATATTGTTGTAAAGTTCAAGGGCGGTAACTGTGGTCCGTCCTTGTAACACAATTTGGAACTTTGTATATCTCCAGTTGTTGATAAATACAGAGAGAATCCAGCAAACCGTCCTTGTTGTCGCCTATCTATATGAGTCAGAATATAATTTTTTGAATAGTGTAATTCTTATAGTCTATACAGATTCAATATCATTATAAGTTTAAAAATAAACGTTAAAAATAAGTAGCAATATAAAAGTTCAAGGAAATATGAACGTGCATGGTTGATCTTCATTATTTAAACATAAACATGTTCTACAATTCCATTATATTTTTGTGCAAATGTAGCATTGTTTGAAGATTCGGGATTTGCATCGTTATACTAAATATGTGCATCAGGCATAAAGTATAATTTCAAATACAAATTGTAATCACCGTAATCATTTTTTAGTTTTTAAACAGCACGCTGATGCTATAAATATTTCTAAGACCACCAAGGTCCACTTTCAACCACACTGTCTTGTCAGGATTGTTTAATCCTATTGGTTTTGTCCTCATGCACGTTGCTGTATTGCCATCAACTGCGTTGCTTGCATCATAGTATGTGCCTGCATATGTGTGTGACTGAGTTGCAACTTTGTTAAGTGATAATTCATCTTTGTGAGATAAAAAGAAAACCTTAACGAACAGGTTACCATTTATTTTTAACACCTGTATAAACATGTTGACGCAGGGCAACGGCTTAGTGTAAGTTATTAACTATTTGCTTAAAAGCCGTTTCCTATCCAAACGTTACAATTTTGTCATCAGCATACATTTGTATAGTGATGCATATCTGAAAACAAAATATATAAATGTTACATGTACCCTTAGAGATCTACCTTGTTCATTACATACCGTATGCTAAAGTAATTCCGTTTATGTATAAAAGAGACACATATATCAAGTGTCCCATCTTTGCTTAAATATTAGTATCAACAACATTGCACAAAGCTGATTTTTATTATCCAATAACAAGGAAGTGTAAAAAATGTCAAGATCTTCATTATAATAGTATCAAGAAATTCAGTCATTGACAATAATATAAAAAAATCATTGAATTTGAAACATTACTGTGGCAGATTATAGATGTATTATGTATATAACCGGCCAAAAAAAAATAGTTCACATCGCTAAACATATGTCATGAAAATGGGTATAGGCTTTTGACTCTCTCAATGAATTTCGTCCAAAATCAAACCGTATAGGTATGGGTACTAAAAAAAAAAATCCACACGCCCGACGTCCATATTTGTGTTTTCACGATTAAAGTCATCAACTATTATACTCACTGCAACTCTCATCATACCACATTATGTATTCAGTTAATGATATTTCAATGAAAAGTTATGCATAAAGTCGACAGAAAACAATGCACGTTGATCTTTAAAAAAAAACTTGATACATAATCAATGGTTACAGTCTCATTCTTCGCAAAAAAACCCCAACAAAATGATTAAAGTAACGGAAACAATTAAACCAATTGCTTTTGATTATTTTTACACAGTCAGAAGACATTGCGTTTTAAGTGGTGCTTTTATTTTTGTAGTGGAAGTGTATTCAGTTCGGATCAGCTGCATGACTGCGACGTTTATTTGTTTATTTTTTGCATTTTAATGCGGAAGTGTTTCAGTATTTGATAAATGTATATACCAACCGGCATTGATTCTTTTTAAACATATATAATGATTTAGAGCAATATTATTCGTCAAAACCATCCTACCGCTCAAAGGAAGAATTAATAAAAAAAGCAGGAAGAAATTGTCATTCCTTTCGTAAAATAAACATATTTGTTTATTTAACAAAGTAGGCAATAAATCATTTTTAAACAAGTGAAAAGCTGTCAATGTGACGACAAACCGGTTTTTTTTTATGTGAACTGTATCCATAATCCATGTCAACCTTAAATTGATAAACACTACCTACCGTAACTAGTGATATGAAGTATCCTTAATGCAATATTTTGCCAAAAATGAATTAAAAGAAAATGTACAGTGTTCAGTCTATAGTTTGATAAAATCTGTTTTTAATGTGACGTTTATAGTTAAAGATGAATGTATACCTTTGTTTTGTGCTTTTAATGAAAATGAACATTTTTTTAAAGCTTATGGGCTAGAATACATGCAAGACATTAACGTGGTGCTCCAGACTGTTTTATAAATAAATAGAGGAGATTATTCGGAATGGAAGTACAGCTCCCTGTATATATCCGACGCTACCGGAAACATTTTACCTCTGATTTGGTTCGGATAGTTATCAAGTCATCAAATAGATACTCAACTGGAGGATCTTTTAATTTTTTGAATACTACAGGGACATTGTTTGAGAAAAAAAAATGTTTCTGAATATTTGAAAGCTTGATCTTGGTATCATTCTTATTAGAAAGAGAAAAAACCGACTGTAATACATTTAAAAACCGTCATCTACTCTTTGATAAATCACTCGTATATTGCTATTTTAGTAACTGAAAGGCTAATTATTTATAGCATTATCATAAAAAAGATTTGTCGATGACTGGATAGCGAGTTAAACATGTGAAATCATCCACTTTTGCATTAACTGTGGATGTAGATGATTGATAGCAGTCCAAGACGTTACACTTGAGCATCCTTTGCCAATAGTAAAGCAATTTACTAGCCTTGTAGTACTTAAATGGCATGTCTGATCTTTGAAGAATCGGAGGTGGTACTTTTTTATGCTTTCTTTAGATTGGTAATTTATAATTATGAATATTTTTGATATTTTGAATGGCAAATAATTGATTCTTTGTCACTGTAAAAAGTTCAACATCGCAAACCATGATATTTAAGACATGTTGTATTGATTACATTTACAGTATTTATTTTTCAATTATAGTCTTATGATTGGTCTCCTTTCTTTAAATGTGTTTTTTCAAACGCAATGCATCTTCATTGTCCCTCTGTCCCAGATAAAGACTTCACGGCTGTCACACTTTTTTAAGACGGTGGAAGTCAAAATTTAGACGTAACATCTTTTAGAAGGAATATTGACCCAAACGTTCAAATATACCTTTCAAAAAGTACCTCATAAAATAACTGGAGCAGTTCACTTTGTGACAAAAGCCATGGCCACCAGACAGGGAAGATTTGCACAGCTGACAGAAGAAGAAAAAGTAAATACCAAGTTCCGATTATTTTTTACGAGTAATTAAATAAGTAGCATGGGGTTATAAAAAAGTATTTTTAAAATGAAAAATGTCAGCTTATTTTGAAACACGTCATTTTAAATGAATTTTTCATTTCAATTTACACGGATCTGTGGAAAGGTGATGGAATCATCATTGAAATAATCGACATATACTTGTGTGACGACAACCGTCCCGACTGTTCAGTCAAACAAAACAAGATTGGGTTTCTCTTTACAATTTTTATATAAGACAAAATTAAACAAATACTCACAATATATACACATCATGAACAATAAAATTTTAAGTTCTCTTTTGTTCCAAATCTCCAGCAAGGGTACGTCTAATGGGCCATCTTGAGGAAACGGACTGGAGATGAGTAGGACTTGCATGGCGTGAAACAGTGGCAGACATGTATTACCATGGCAATGGACTGTCGGAAACTGGATAAGGACTTTATTGATTTAAACAATAAACATATTTTGAGTTACATGATTTAAATACCTTATTTGAACACAGGCTAAGCCACACTTACTTAAATATAACAATATGTCAACAACAGCGCGCTATACGACATCACGAAACCACAGCAAATACGAACACTGCATAAAGTTAAGAATATCACACTATTTACCAAAGAATTAGCACGTCTTATCGATAGAAAAATTACACCGCACTACACGGCAAAATACAAGTATATCGTGCATTTATATCCCAATATAAAACACATACTCGATACGTGACCACAAAGAACACCTATGTTTAACAGCTCTACCTCGTTAAACCAGTATATCAAACAGTTACAAAAAATACTTAATAAAAAAACCAGGGTAATGTAAAAAAAAAAAAAAAAAGACTAAGCCGTAGTTAAATTACAGAGTATAAAATAGTACATCTTACCCGTAGTAATAATCTGCGCATTTCAGCATCATATAATAGTAGGTGAATATTCTATCGAATGTGGGTTTTTGAGCGAAATTATATTAAATGACAGCTAAAGGGCATTATCACGTTGTGTTCTGTAATCCTAATGTAACAAACGAGTATGGTATAGATGTACTTCGTTTATTGTTGATATTATTATTATTATGGTGACGCTCCTACAAAACATAATACACATATAAACTTCACAATCATAAAGCATCACAATTGATTCAATTACTATAATGACACATATGTTCAATTACGAAATATTGTTTTTTCTAATTATCTTATATTTAATAAATGATGTCATAAAAAGAAATAACCCTATTACAATATTGAATATGCAATGTTGCAGATTAAAAATATACTCTGACAATATGTAAATGCCATAGTCAATAATTTTTCAAGTACACATGTACCTACCCTAAATAAGGGTGAAAGGAACTGTATTACATGTACTGGTAGATAATATCTGAAACAAACCATTTAGACATGTAACTATGCAAAATATGCATGTCTATAATTGTATAAAAATATATGTAAAATCAATATCACTGTACCCTTTTCAAACATTAGTCTGTATTCAAATCATGAGTACAATTCACTGTGAAACCTTTAAACTTTGTAAACTTTCTTGATAATTTCAACATATACTCTCATCTGTGATACAATGATTACTTTGATATAATTACTGATAAAAAAACTAACTTTACTTCAATACAATATAGTAGCAGTACAATTATTTTACTTACAAAAGTTTTCTCAACTCACAACTGGCCTCAGCAATGGTCACAAACAAAATGGCTATTGTCCGAAATTTATAATCTCTATGATAATTGAAAATCTAACAAAATCAATTTCTTTATAAAATTGCTTTCAAGAAAAACTATTAATATCCATACACTATATGAAAAGTACCTTACATTATCATTATCAAAATAATACTAATTCACATATGTGTTCAAAATGTTCAAACCATTTTCCTATAGATTAACTAACAATATTATGATGTAATAAAATAAAACACATCTTGTTACATAAGCATCCGTAGCCTACTGGATAAGACAGTGGTCATCACTTCCAGCGGCCAGGGTTCAATCCCCAGTTGAACCTCTATTTTTTTTATTTGAATTTTTAAACTTATATATAAAATATGTATTAAAAAAATATAAGATATACAATTCTTCATCTCACACTAAAATTCTTTTCAGGAACGCAAATGGAGAGGAAAACTTTTGAACGAGTTATTGACGAGGAGCACACATTAGTATTTACTATATGTTTAATAAATTACACATCCTTTAGTGTTTTCCTAAATGACATCAATATTAAGTAGCACGTTATTATGATCTTCATTCACATATATGGGAGTCCAAGGCTTGTTTATGTCATCGTAGGGTTGTATTGTGATAAGCAGACTCGGAATTTGATGTATGTACGTTGAGTTCCTGATAATTTTGAGCCGCCTCAGCTTCAATATTTGTATCTACGTAGTTTCCGTCTTTTTGAACCCTGCAGCAGGAGAGCGATTTCCAAGAATGACGGTCAACTGTTCTACATGTTTTTCTTTAAAAAAATACAAAAAAGTGTATGGAATTGTGCAAGGCCGATTTCAACTACATTGTATTTTATCCAATCAGCTTTTGTTGAATAATTTATATTATTACATTATATGATTGATTAATCTCTGGCTCTATGATTCGCTTATATGGAACCATTAAGAAGTAAAAAAAGGTTCATGAAATTGAATGTCAATAAAACATTTCTTTTTTTTGTTCCTACATTGGATAAAAATTAGCTGAGGAATTTCGAAAACGCAACGATTGGTTATCATTATTCATGCCGTACAATCCAATATAGCGTGTCTCAAATTTTTCGGCTATAACTTCAACATAATTGGTCTACACTTGATCATACTTAAAGCTGACATGAATTCATAAAAGCATTTGGTCGCCATATTATTTTCGATCGCTCCTCTACTGCCACTTGGGTATATATATATATCGGTTGAGAAAGTTACGGTCGGTTGCTTTCCGATCGAGGCATTCAGGTTGCACGGACTTCTAAATGCATGAACTACACATTGTAGTAAAATGTTTGTGGTAAAGAATAAAGAAAACAACAATCAATGAAATACAAAATATGTTTATTCTGTGAAAGGATTTGCCAGATATCTTTTTTTTTTGCACATACAGTGCTGCCTCACTACGCATTCATATCGAACACGTGTGTCGTTCATACATGGTGAATAACGTCAGCGTCTTTTTGAAAACCCCGGCGGCACTACATTGAACACAGTAGATAAATGATAGTAAATCCAAGTAAATGACAATGTTACATCGCTTCCATCCGTTCCACCGTTTCTAAAATCCATGCGATCATTAACATTGCTCGATCTGCCACAGTGTGTTTTTTGCGCATGTGCGATGTTATAACATACACCGGAAAACGGTCCACAATTATCGAGGAATTTTATAAGTATCTGCGCCTGGATTTCAGCCTGTCATCGTGTATTAGATATATTTTGCCAGTGCAGTGGTTGTCATTTTATTTTTTTTTCATACGCGTTTCTACACGTCTTTTCGTCCAAGGCAACGTGTTCGGGTGCATGAAATACCTGAATGCGGTGAAGCATGAATAGTGTTCTTAGCTTATATAGGGGTGTGTAGCGATGAGCAGAACAATAAAAATCGACAACTAATATGGCGGTAGTCGGAGATAAAAGGGAAATTATGCGTATTTATGAATTCATGTCAGCTTTAATTTGATATGTCTGCATCAATTCGTCGCTGCATCATATTATAAAACAGTACGAAGATTTAGCTACTATCGAAATACAATATTTACGTTGCCTTTGGCTTGGTAAATAATGTACTTCTCGAGTAGTTAAGTCATTGAATTAAAAAAACCAGCATTAATTCTATAATACCTCACATATCCCAATGTTAACACCCACAAAATCTGAAACGTTTTAGACAGCTTATTGAAAATAAAGTAACAACTACCCAATAATTTTAAGTTATGTAAAAAAAAGAATTCGTTCCATGTACTACTTAAAGAATCTTTATATTCTTGCAAATATTATACTTGATATTTAATTTAAGCAAAATAGCGGTTTTAACTCACGTAGAGCAGAGCGCAGTATGAGGTTTTATTTGTATTTTTTAAATCAGCAGTTTTCATTATCGATTAATATTGCGTTCTATTTCTTACCTGCACATCACGCATATCCCAGCCAATAAAACGGTGTTAAATGCAAGAGAAATAGAAAACCAAACAATCCAACCAGAACACGAACATTCCTGCTTCATCATTTGGATATCTATAAAGTTGGTAAAAAACATAAATTGTCGGATTGGTTCTTTATTATTCTTTGAAAAGTAACCTGCAGCATTCGCGGCATGTACTGATCAAATTCCTTATAAGTACTATTGTGATCAATGTTGATAAGGGTGGCGATGACTGCATGCGATTCATTAATTGCCCGATGAGAGAAAACTTTAAGAAATATATATTCATATTAAATATTTGAAATGCTAATTTACAATTAAGACATCAAATATATAATTTTTCATGCGACATTGAAGATTTGTCTGACATTTTACATATGTACCTTTGTTACATTTTTGTCCATGGAATCCATGTGTACAGCCAGTAAGACAAGTTCCGTTAAATCTGTCACATTCCTTGTTATAGCAGTGTTGGCTACAGGGATACTGGCAATTTTCACCATACGACTGCACACAAGCTATGACATATAAAAAGGTTGTTCAATATTGTCATCTTCAAACATGTAGAATCAGGATTGTTGGATCCTTGTAACAAATAAATACGTATACTTTTCTATTTCACAAAAATATGTATAAGGTGAAACTTTTTAGTCAAGTCAGTCAAAAAGGATAATTTATTCATTAATTTATTTTTTGAGGAGGAATGGGGTTCATACCAATGCAGTCGGCTAACTAAAATGTTTCTCGACTTTCCTTTCTCTAGGACTTTAATCATTTCAATTTTTCCAGTTTTAATATACGAGGGTTGTTCGAAAAGTACGTTACACATTGTAATTTCATTCTAAACAAGCATTCTGAGCTCGAGAGTATTGCATAAGCAATACATGTCTTCAACCGGTTTGTATTATTCTAGAAAACCTGTGAAGCATACAACTATTTCAGAAAATTATAAAGAAGGTGTTATGATTTAACCAGAGATAAATGAACACAGGAAGTTCAAACTATGTAGTTAATATAGAAACCAAAATACAAGTGGGTAAAATAATACTCTTTATTTGATCTCCTGTAATTTTAACTAGTCGATTTAGTAGTCGCTGGTAGAAATTTGTAAAAACAATGCACTATTGTGCACAATATCATTTCTTATCGTCTCATGTACCCCGAAGCAAAGCTAAACAATCGACCAGACCAACCCGATAACGAACCCGATTGTAATAATACAAAATAAACTCCACCGAATAACATTACAAAACAATATTCGACAGTATTTTACAGAACTTATTTGTTTGTTAGAAATGATAAAAGGAATAGTACAAGTAACGCACGATATTATTACTGACTACATACTGACCTTGATTATTCAATACACACCGAACACGATAAAGAACCCGAACATGAAAAAACCCAGTGGAAGATTGTATTTGCTAACAAGGTCGTTGTATCGACCATAGAACTTAAGAAAAGATGACTTCAAACGAGACTGTTGATAGTCCTGTTTTATGCTACATGTGTGAGTACAAAAAGTATTATTTTTACCACATATTAACAGTTTTTAAAATTTCTCTTTAGACTACCTTTTTCGCAGAAAGACCCTGTCCATCCAACGTCGCATCCTCCTTCACACTGACCAGTCAAGTGATTACACACATTATTATATTTACAGTGGCTAGTACATGTATTCAGGCAGTTTTGTCCGTACCTCCCATCAACACATTCTTGAGAACGGAAATAACATTTTAAAAAATCATCCAAGTATACTTTGTTTGAATGATTTGCAATGATTTGAATGATCATCATATGGTCATAATTTGAGTATTGCTTTGATCGTACTATTTGAGCAAAATGGTCCAGTCCATCCAGGATTGCATTCCAGGCAGGTTCCATTATGTATGTGACATGTGTTGTTCTTGCAATTTCGAGGGCATGGTACATTACAGTCTGCTCCATAAACGTTGTGTTTGTAACAACCTTTCCAATTTAACCATTTGACAATAATAGTACCTTCTTGAAAATTAATCGTTAAGGCAAAAAAAAAGTCTCAAAACATCACAAAATAAAATCCCACGAGTTTAAAAAAGTTGCTCATTAGATCAGATTAAAGTTTAGTAAACTGTTTGAAACCACCGGTAAGTTTATAACCGCGTCTGATGGGAATATAAATAGCAATAAATAACCCCCCCCCCCCGCTCAACCACACTTTTTTCAGTTTTCAGGACGGACGTCTTATAAGGCAAAAATCTTTCATTTATTTTTGTGAAAAGTATAACAAAGCATTGTGTGATATTACTCTTTAGGCAATTTTTTACCATTTTTGAAATTGTTGAACTCATGAACCCCGAGCTTAAACTATGACAAACATAATGTGTTCAGAGTTTAGCAAGGGGTCGATTTGACCTCGGTCAATTTTAGGTGCACATGAGTGTTTTGAAGTTAAATATTGGAATTATGTTGTTAGGGACTTATTGAAAAGTATTCTTCAAGAATTACAATAATTGTCATATATTTGCATATCCGTTGCCCTATCCCAGTACGAGTGTACACCGAAGGGATGCATTTATTTTTCTATAATCGCAGTTGCTCTAACTGCAATTGCCGCACAGACTCTAAGATAGCAAATTCTCAACAATAAAAGAGTGATTTGTACTCGTTTCTATAGTTAATATTTCTAATTACAAAATTATGTAGTGTTTATATGAATTATTGAAAGTTTAAAATACAATACAATGGATTTTTATTTTGTTCATATTTATTTTTCATCAGTTACAAAGGTTATTTATTATTGTATGAAACAAATGTGTATACATACAACGAAAGTGTTTTATTTTTATGATTACCTTTTCAAAATTTAATGTACAAGGAAAGACAACTCTTTCTTACTATACCGTGGTTTTTGTACCTTACTGATGGCGCACTATGACGTCATAGCGAGCGCAGCTCCCCGGTGCGAAGCGCCGGCGCGAAGCGAGCTCTACCGGCAAGGCGTATGTGAATAGAAAATTCGGACTAAAGATGCACATTCATTTAACGGATTTTTTTGGCGTCAGTAAATTGGACCAGTAATGCATTGTTTTTATCGTCCCAGTAGTTCCCTGAAATCATGGTAATTTTCATCACTTCACACTCTCACGATAATCAGCAAGACAAAAAAAACAATAACGATGTATACGACGTACAGTCAATGTTACCTCTAAAGTTCACCTCAGTACACTCATCAAAAATAATCCAGTGACGTCACAAAAGTTTACACATTGATCCGATAGATTTTTTCGGCGTCAGTTAATTTTGACCAACAATTCTTAGTACCTATGGTTTCAAACCTCAAGTTCTCGCGAGAATCAAAGTACAGAGAAGATGTGTAATTATAAGAACATCATGCTTTTTAAGTAAATAAAACAGTATACTTCACGTTCTTTTATTTCTCAGGGGAGTTTTAATAGACCCCTTCACGATAACTGCGGTACTGCTATCTTGCAGGGCAAAATGATATACTTTGCCGAAATTTCAGTAGGTAGATAATTAAATGACGTAAATGAAACAATTGACGTTACGTCATATTTCATTAAACTCTATCATTTTGCCCTGCAATAGAGCAGTACCGCAGTTACCGTGAAGGGGTTAATTTAAAGAGTCAGACGACACTAACCAACGTGAACTTTGACGTCACAATAAGGGGAAATTACTCTAACTGAAGTTATTGTAAATCTGCTGAAATTCCTCTCAAAATCTTGCAAAGCAATAGAATGAGGACATTTCTTCAGATATAGGAATCAGTTGTAACTTGCACTCATTTGGATGAATACTGACATTTATTTTATTCACTATAATTACGGTAACGTTAATTTCCAGGTATACACGTAGCATGCATCGTTTTTAAAAGGGGGTTGGTTGGGTGGATGGCAGCCTCGTCCAACAATCTTAAGAAGGAAAAAAAAATGATAATTCTCAAAATCATGAAAGAAAATTCTAATCAATCAGCTATTTTGCAGTTCAATGGTTTTTTTTATTTTCACTTCCATGTATAACATGCTCCCAATCCCAAGGTGGGGGGGGGGGACAATTCGATTTTCTTTTTATAATATGATAAGCTAATTTTTAAAGCGTAAATAAAAATAAAAAATACATTTTTCAAAAGCGGAGGAGGCAACTCAATGATAAGTCGATTTTCTATTTGTAAATTGAAAAACAAAATTAACATGGGGGGGGGGGGGGGGCGCTCTATGATAATTCAATTTTGTATGTAAGTTTAAGAAAAAAATTCTACTGCAAAAAAGGGGATGAAATGACGTACGTTACAATCACTTTTATAGAGGAGATAGAGTGCAATGAACATTTATATTAAAATCTTTTTAATTCAGCAACATTGTATCTGAGATTAAACTATTGTTCTACTTATAACACATCTTATAAACTATGAATAATTATAATGTAAATTTACTGAAAAATAGGTATGTTTTATTTAATTTTGCAATCAAATTCATTTACGTTGTTAATTTTATTTTTATTGATTTATCATAATTCATTGTTTGATCATATGCAGCGCTCGCCCCAGCGGTCGCACCGTAAAACATATTAAACATGTGACGTCATTTACTTTTCCATTACGATATAGATCATAACATAAGTCAGAGTATATACGATACTCGCTAAAATTAGTGCGTTTAAAACATGCCTTATATTAACATTTTAAATGAATTTCTGTTAAATAACATAATATTTATTCTGTTTACAAATCTATGTTAATTAAAAAAATTTAAAAAATACTTTGCAGTTTAAACGTTCTGTTATGCAATGTCTAAATGTCAAGGTCTACTACAGGGTACTTGAAAATGGTGAAATGCAAATATAAGTAATAAACAACGATTATTTTGCTCACTAAATAACGTCGTTTATTTTTAAAAGGGGCATGGTCACGATTTTGGTCAAAGATTATTTTTTCGTTTTTAATATTTACAATGCTTCATTAAGGCTTTTTTAATAGGCAACCAATTCTTCGCTATATAAACAAAGCGTTTGTTTACATTTTGAATGTTGAAGTGAAAATTCCAGTTTTAGACCTTAAATGAATGTGTTAATCGTTAAGAACTGTTTATTTATGCCTAAAATGAATAAAAAGATAGACAAATCAGCCTGAAACAGATTTTTTTTACTGGTATATTGAACCTATGTAAACAAAAACAGGGCAGGAGCCTTGTTTACATTTCGAAGAATTGAGGGCCCTGTATCTTGCTTAAAACTCATCGTCTGGCACCCAAATTTCATTTAATCAGTAGAAATGCATTCCTAAAGCATTGTAAATAATAAAAGCAGACCAAAATCGTGACCATGCCCCTTTATATAAGTGATCATGCATTCTTGAAAAGTCTTCATTCGAAATTATTGAAAACAGTACTTTTTAACTATGTTACAATATGATCATTTTGATATGTAACGGATATATGCCGAAAACAGTTCTGTACGAAAATATATCAGACAGTTTTAAGGCCCGTTCGGGCAGAGAACTTCTGATATTTTTCGTAAAGAAGCCTTTGCGCAGTACAGTTAAGGCGGTCAATAAAAATATGGGCAATTTTTTGTGATGAAAACACGTATACTTTAGTTAAACTGGCATGTCCTTTTTAAAATCAATAACAGTCACTCAAATGCAATATATTTCTAATATATATATATATAACAGTACAATATTTTATGTTCATACTGGTCACGTGATATGGCAGTCGCATGGTACAAGCAGATGTTTTTGTGGTTTTGAGGTCATTTAAAAAATTAAATATTGGAAGGGCATAATCATTTCAAAATTCACAACTGAATTTTGAAATAACTTGATGTTATATCGTAGATTTTGAAAAACGGTGCGAACTTTTTAAGATAAGAATATTTGTTAGTAGAAACCGTAATTTATAATGCATATGTTGAATAATTTTGAAGGTCACAGAGTTAATTTCATTAAAAAAAATAATTAATTTGTAAGATTTTACAAGGATCGTAGAAGTTTTTAAGTTACATAGCATATTTCAAATTCACATGTAAAAGTTTGTCGGGATCAGGTAAGTGTATGCCCTTGCAATTAAGTGATTTATCTAGGTACTCAGATTTTAGATATACGATATTTTATACAAAACCGAGGTGGCTTCTTTATACGATGCATACTTGTAACAAAATGAAAATAAGACTATATAGGTAGCATTCTACTAATAATAATTTTAAACAAAATATTCATTTATACTTTTCCGTTAATGTATGACATTTATTTTTCTTCGCTATAAAACTGCACGATAGCCTTCAATGATTTAACTTAATGCGTCATTTTGAAGCATATGACGTCATATTTTGTAGAACAGCGAGAACGACATCTCCTTATTTTTCAGTGTGTACGATATAACGGACATCAAAATTGTAAGTAATAGCATTTGTTGTTTTTAATTAAAAGATTAGTATAAGTTAATTTTACTAATAAATAGAATAATAAGTACTTTCGAGGTTTGTAATATACTGTGATGTCATAATGCACATTTCCCGTACTTTTTTGTCTGAACGGAGATTATTGACAGCCTTAACTGTGCTGCGTGATGCATATATCGTACTTAAAATGCTGCCATTTTATTTTTATTGATGATTCACCAGAGACAGTCCGATTTTGAAGGATATCAGTACTGTTACCACTGGTAACGGTCTGATAATAATTTCAGACTGTCACAGGTAAACTTTTAGACGGCTGAAACAAAAGAATGACATCACAGCATTAGTCGGTCTGTAAGAATAAAGGTTTGAAAATATTACTAAATACATGTCTCAAGGAAAGAAAACGCTAAGGACTGACGTTGTCAGATAGTTTTCTTGACGCAAAATCATTAAATAATAAAAAAGAGGATCGCTATTACCTTGCACAATTACTTCACACAATTCAGTGTACAAATTTCGAAGTTGATAATCGGAAGGATAGCTGACTCCAAGCATTCTTTCGTTGTAAAAAATGACGTAACGTCCATATCCTATACATAACGTGGTAAAGTTAAGTGGAGGTAACTGAGGTCCATCCTTATAACATAGAGTTGAGTTCATTCTTTCATTGGAGGTTGATATATAAAGAGAAAATCCGGCAAATCTTCCTCTTTGACGTAACTCTAGAAATATATGTAAGATATTATGTTACATACGTAAATTCGCATAATTCTTAAAGAATTTATTACAAACATAAGACTTATTGTTTTCTTACTGTTTATATTATCCGTATCTATATTACTATATTGAAATAATAATCTCGAAATTTTGGCCTTTATTACCGATAAATGGGAATACTGCCTTTTGTTTTATATATTTTAAAACATCTTTGGTACTTGAAGAATACCAATTTGTTTTTTTTTTCTCATACAAACTTCGCTAATTAGAAAGAAACGAAAATTACTCAAATAATTCCGGAAATCATCTGGTTTTCTTTGTATTTTTAAAATTTAGTGCATGCGCATTACATTCACGCTAAATCACAATATATCGCATTTGCATGGATAAACTTAGAAACGATAATACAAATACGTGTAAATTTTCATTTGAAATTTGCTGTATATTCTGTTCATCTAAGAAATACAGGAGATAACTCTTACACAGTGCATTTACTATGAAAACTTCCAAGAGCTCCGAATGTCAACATGGTATAAAGTCGAAGCGAGTAAATTACGTTGTTGAAAAAGTGTTTTTTTCTTCAATATTCAATAATAATGTGAATAAATTTTCAGATAAAAGGTATTTACAGCCTCAAAATTGTTTGTTATGAATAATTTGACTGTTATTTTTAATGCAACTTCATTAATTTCTTCCAAAATCGTTTCTGAGTGGTTCTGTGGTGAAGACCTGTCTCGAGACATAGATTATTCTAAATAAGCAGAGTGTAGTGGGGATTAATAGTATTTTTGTATGCTTAAGAGCATGTCTACGAGAAAACCATGCAAATATGGAAAAAAAACTGTGGTAGCAAGTTTCAAGAATGAACAGAATTTTATCATAGATTTAAAGGTTAAGGATGTTTTTGCACTGGATATTTCTATTTATAGTAACGGCCAGTATTGCATTCTGGTTAGTAAGCCTCTAAAATGCAGAAAATTTTAGAGAAAAATTGTCAAATTCAGTAATCAATTACAAAATGTATAAACAATATTTGACAAAAATAAGACTATATTCTTAATGAAGAAGTTCAAACGTTTAATTGTTGCATATTGTTTTTCATATTTTTATATACACGATGAAGTCCCAAGGGTGTAAATGTTTGCAGGCTGCCAAGAAATGATAATTATACATTTTTGTCAATTTTTGAGAAAGAATTTCTCAGAAAGTGGTGCATTATTTTTTGAAATGTTGTGTTAATAAGAAACTGTGTGATGTTTTGTTACAAATATATAAAATCCATCTTTGGACTCTCAAGGACTAAAAAGTAATAGATTTACAAAAGCATCCCATTTTCAAATAAAAAAAAAGGTTGTTGGTTTATAAAATTTTATTTTATAAGCGATTTTAATCCACTGAAGTCAATATTTGTAATTAAACATGAAAAAAACCCTTATTTTGCATTTAATTTAAAAAAAGAAGTTATTATCATTGTTTTTAAAAGAATTCTTATTCATTACATTTGCATTTGCATTACTACTGATAGAATTGTCTCCCCTTTTGCGCTCTTCTGTAGAGAAGGTAAACTAGTCAGAATGTTGACAAAGCTATACAAGTTTATGTTCAGGCAAAATATTGAGAAATGCTGTGAGTACTGTTTGAGTGTTTTTAATATATATTATGATATTGAATGATTTTAATTGCATAAAAAATGTTCCGTCTTGTTAGTGTTATTCAGTATTCACATATTGAAGTTTGAAGGAGACTCGTATCTAGTCTAAACTGCTATTTTCTGTACATTTGGATGATTTTTAATCAAAATATCCAAACCTGTGATAGAAGTGCAAATAAAAAAGATGAAGGGGACATTTTCCAAGATAATTTCATTCACAGATTATCATATATTAATCGAAAAAATCCACAGAAACGAGAACTGATTTCTTACAAATATTTATAAAAGGGTATGTTGACGTCATTTGGAATTCACTAGGAATGCTTCGAACAATTTCTCATCGTTATCATAGGAATCTGTTGCAATAGACATCACATTTCTGTCCATGTATATTTCACTGACCATCTACAAAACACCCTGCATGTGTTAAGGTTATAGACTTCTATAAGCATTAATTTCGACTGTTTGAATTTATTAGGCAAAAAAATAATTGTAAAAGTGAGTAGTTGCACACTTTTTCAATATGATTTGCATTTAAATTTTAAAATCATAATTAAACCACTTTTATCAATTATAAGTTTATAACTTCACCTGTACGCAGTATCATTGCAAGTTTTGATCCGCCCGATGGAAGAATTTAATGTTATCTATAGTTCAATTCTTCGATCCTTCTTCTTACATATTTTTTATGAATCATACTTTTTCCGAAGTTATAATATTCATGGAATCTTGTAATGACAAGGAGGGGACCAGGGTTTTTAAGTTCTTGAGAAATGTAACACAGTAAGTACATCTGAAATAAAAAAAAAAAAGAGCTCTACTCCCTACCTCTCTATTAGCAGTTTATTTCCTCTTGGAAAAAATTAAAGTCTGTACTTTTTCTTAAAATTAAAATATAGTTGTAAAGGAAAAAAGGAGGTGTTATGTTACCCTTTCCCCCGGGGATCTCAGCCTGCGAAAACCGCATACAAATATAAACATGAACTATAAAAAAAGTTGTCCCAAATATTATTATAGACATCATAACTTGTTTGTGGGATTGTTATTTGGGATGTTATTTAATCATAACCCGTCATAAGACCTGGTCCCAGAATTATGAAGCAGCCTAATAAAAAAGTCAAATTTTTTACACTCTCCTATTGTCTTGTGATTAAAAAAATTGAAAAAATGAAATGCTAATAAAATGTGTCTCTTTATTATATTACGCTGATATCATTCTGATATTTACAAATTTTAAGCGTAATTTATGATATATTTTATTTTATTTACATTTTTTTCAGGCTTGATATTGGGTCCCTCCACCCCTCAAACAATAAAGTTCAATCATTAATACTGTCGTACAAAAATAATTACCAAATCTACCTTATTCTATGATTATTAAAAGTGACGGACATTCATTGGCAATGGGCTACACACCACTTCCGCATTTTAAAAAATCGTCTGTTTCGTCTAAATTCAACAAATATTCGATAAATCATATTTTTTTCTCAAAAAGATGATCTTTTTGGTTTTTTTGGTTTTGTTTTTATGCCTTTTTGTTTGTTTGTTTGTTTGGTTTCTTTTTTTTGGGGGGGGGGGGGTTTAGAGAGGGGGGGGGGTATGAAATTTGGTCCTACTTTCTGAATCAAAAGATCACTTGTTCATGTATAAAAAAATGAAAAGATCAATACATGTATCACTATGTTTATCGAATTAGCAGAGAGAGACAGAGAGAGACAGGGATATTCCCAATCTTTAGTAAACAATATGTATAATTACCAAAAGTGCCCGGATTTAAATACTTCAGTACTTTGAATTTTGTACTTTTGCCCCCCGAATTATTCATACGTGTATCTAATAGGTACTCTGCCTGTCTTTATGTGTAGCATGGGCAAATAATGGGGTGTTTGGGGTATATAAGCTTGCTTACTTTTTCTTTCATTAATAGTGAGATATATAAGATTTTTGAAAAATAGTTAAGACCACTTCAGCTAATATTCAAATTCCCATTTCCCCATGATTTCTCGTGTTTAAATGGCATTGATTAAAAAAAGCCTGAAATGTGTTGAAGCAACCCTTCAGTTCAGTAAAGTATTGTTTGGCTTGCGAATATGTCGGGTTTTTCTCCATAATATGTACATGTGACAATAAAAAGCTAACGCTAAACTACAGATTCTGGAGAGTTTTAAACGTAGAAAAATGTCCAATTCTAAGACAATGTATTTGCAATATTATTGAGAGTCCAAACACAGATTTTTGATATATTGTAAAAATAAATGTCCTTTTATAAGTAGAAACAGAGTTAGTGAATTTAAAGTGCAACTTTCTGACTTTTAAGCATTTAGAAAATGTATATATTTACAATTTTACAATAAGTTGGAAACATGCCAGATTGTGACCTAGGTGCACTTATCAGAAGAATGTTTGGGAATTGTCACAAAATGATTTACATTAGTGTATCTTGTTAGTGCTAACTCTAAATGACATTTGAATTTCTATTTAAACTTAACTCAGAATTCTTAACAATATTTAGTGAATTATGCACAATTTTATTCTTAAAAGGGTCAAAATGCTTTTTTTTTTTACAGAGCTGCAGAACTTAGTTTAGACTGAAAATCTTTGTGGCAAATTAATTGATATAGATGCACACTGTTACACACAAAATATGAAGTTGATCAGAGAACCTTGCTCCCACCACCTTTTGCATGGCTTTCTCGTAGACATGCTCTTGAAATTGCGTTAGCAATTACATTACACTCCTACAATGTCCAAAAAAAAATTCAATTTGTCAACTTGCGGTTTTTTTTTCGGATGAGTTTTAACGCCTTGTTAGCTGATAGGTGAAAACTAGGAATGTGTGAATCCTTCTTATGTATATTCTTATTTTAAAAAAAAACTTGGTTATGTAAATGTAAAAAATATGGTATTTATTTTGTAAATGCCTGGTATCAAATGCAATGTCGAACCGTGCGCGCACGGTTCAAAGTCCTGTATTTTTTAATTTGGACGGCCGAATTCTTGAAAAGAAAGAAATTTACTCAATTTTATCTGCTATATTCTATGCTTTATGTTAATATTTTTGTGTAAAACATTTCTAAAAATATACTTATAAAACAAATGTAAAGATTCTTTACAATAAAACCTGCTGCTAGTTGGGACATTAAGACAGACAACAAAATCAACTGACTGTATTTTGACATGTTTGAAGCATTTCACTTTCGCGTTTCAAAAAAAAAGGGAACAGTAGCACAGTTTTTCATATTATATCATGAATAAGGGGTTAATCTGTTAAATAAGGGTAACGGATGGGTCTTATCTTTTTCAACTATAGTCCTTACATGATAAATATATATTAATTACTAAAGATAAAATCTGTATTAAAGTAGACATTTATGGGTTTACGTAAAAAACAATTACCATAAATTTAGTTTTTCATATCTATAATGTTCTAAATAGGCAAAATCGTTAAGCTAATTGCTACAACTTCAGTAATCTCAACATAACCTTCTCAAGATTTTTTAATAGAAATATGCTAGATAAAAGGACATTGTTTTGTAAAAGTGGCAATTACATTGTTCTATTTAGTACATACGATCAATAGCTATCTTATTTTTAAGAAATCTTAGTTTAAATTAGTCATAAAATATATTTTATTTAAACTTAATTTTAAATGTATTTAGTCAAATTTGCGTAAATTTTTTTTATGTTATACACAAATAGTCACGCAGGAGTGTTAAAGGGGCATGGTCACGATTTTGGTCAACAATTATTGTTTCGATTTTAATACTTACAATGCTTCAGAAAGTTATTTTAAATAGGCAACCGATTTTGAGTGTCATTTGTTGAGTTATCAGCGAATTACAGAACCTGAAATTCTTCGCTGTGTAAACAAAGCGTTTGTTTACATTTTGAACGCAGAAGTAAAAATTTCAGTTTTAAACCTAAAACGAATGTGTTAAATGTTAGAAACTGTTTATCTATGCTTAGAATAAGTAAAAAGATAGACACATAAGCTTGAAAAAGACTTTTTACTGGTATATTAAACCTATGTAAACAAAAACAGGGCACGAGCCTTGTTTACATAACAAAGAATTGTGAGCCCTGTATTTTGCTTATAACTCTACAAATAACTCTTAAATTGTATTTGATTATTAGAAATGTATTTCAAAAGCATTGTAAATGATAAAAACATAAATATAGAACTTGACCAAAATCGTGACCATGCCCCTTTAAGGAAGCATATGGAATCTGAGTTACATGTAAATCCGTGAAATTACAAATCTTAGTTATTATGTACATATTCGAATATCTAAGCAACGAAACGTAGACCAAAAACAAATAAAAAATACTGAAGACAATTTTTTTCTTCAGAAATTTGTTTGTATTAGGCTATGTAGATTTACACATTGATGACGTCACGACTAAAAGTTGAATGTCGTGTGAATTTGATCGGAAAGCATTGTAAATACATTCAAAATATAACTTTTCTAAAAACTGTAATAATTAGCTATTGTGGTGTGATTTATTGAGAATTGAACATAAGAATACTTGGAGAGATGTTAGTTTTATCAATCATTCGCTAAAAGGTATGTAAGTTTGTATTTCTCGGCCAGGCTTACCTCTGTCGTTGTTTACGATATAAAAATCCGACTAGAACAACACTTCCCCGTATATAATGAACTTGAAATTTTATACGTATCGTAAGTTTGATCAATGAAATTGAGAAGTGCTGCTAGAATCCCATGTTTTGTGTTGTTTTGATGCAACATACCGTTTTTCGTGCAAACTTTACAAAAGTTGGGAAGGTTTTACGAGACCCGGATAAATAACTATTTAATTAAGAAGAACATAGAATTCTAGCAGCGGTTTTGATTAAACTGAGATGTTTTGCCTTCACTTGGTATGTGTATTTTATTTTGGAAACCGCGGGGTAGTGTTGTTCTATCACATTTTATGTTAAGGAATATACGTAAGCTATTGATAGTTGTCACGTGATAATGCACCAATGTGGCAGTTATGTACTACCCGATTATATTGCACTGACATCTTTTTTAGAGGATAATACTAAGTTTTTGATCTTATTCAAAATAGTTATTTAAATTCAAGATTTTGAATATAACAGTCAAAATAAGACTCTAAATTGCCCATATGCTTCCTTAACACCCCCGCGCACTCATTTGAATTGATGTTATATTACAATGTACTAAACGATGAAGGAATCATGCCATAGACAAATGGACTTTTAATAATTGTATGATACTTTGAGGATGATTTCCTTTAAGGTTGTCAGTTAATGGGATTAGATGTACAGCATTGCATATTCATAAATATATGATTTTATAAAACACATTTTACATATTTTTAGTAACAAGCACAGTTCTTCTTCGGCGCAAAGCGCCAAAGAAGATCTACTTCGTAAGAAAGTAGACAATATTTAACAAAGGACTATGTGCGGTATGGTCAAATATATGCCCCCCATTTTAACCAATTTTTAAATAGTGTCGTATAAAAATCAATTCTTCGCAAATCATTGTATGGAGGATGCCTATAACTTTAATCTTGATTGTAGACATCATTGCGCATTTGCTGTTTATCTATGACGTCACCTAAATGACCAAATTCCCGCTTTGCGAATGAAAATATTCTCATTTTTGCTCAATATTTTGCATTCGGAAGTATAAAGCCCAGGTGTGCTCAAGTGCGATTTTAACATATGTTTTTTCTTCACATAGTTATACACATTATACTAAAAAATGGTACTTGAGCAAGCCTGCGCTCGATGTTTCCAATTCGAAAAACCGTCGGAAAACACCCATATTTTGATACAAAACATCAATTTATCAAAATAATGCAATTTTCATGAAGTCATTTCTACATTACGACGTCAGTGTGGCGATCACCATTTACATTTTTATTTCCAATATGATTTTTACTATCTTTCACCTTATTTTTAAAGCTCTTTCTAAAACTTTGATTTTAGGGGCAAAAATGCATAAAACCGCACGTAGTCCTTTTAAGTTATTTTTCATAACGAAAAAAGAACATTTAGTATTTGAAAGTAGGATTGCAAACAAGATACATGTACATGTATACATTAACCAATGCATATATACCTGGTTGTTCCTCGTAGCTTTTAAACATTATTGTTATTCTGTAAACATTGTACAATCCACCAAGATCAACTTTCCACCACATGTTGTTGTCGGTAGAGCTAAGTCCTATAGCTTGCGTTCTCATACAAGTTGTGATATTCCTATCCAATGCATTGTTTGCTTCATATTCAGAAATTCTTCGAAAAATTGGTGACTGGGTTGCGATTTTATTGTAGGATAAATCATCTAGGAATAGAAATAACAAAAATGTTCATAGATTACTGTGTTTGCTTACCAGCAAATAAGGAAAATAATGATTTGGAATATTTTTTGTACGTACAGTTAAAAACAAATAGATTTGATTAATGAATGGAACATACTGTTTGTTTAATAAATAGATTCAAATTATATTGAAATCTGACAATAATAAAAGTCATTTTGTAACGATCATGCTGTAGAAGTTCATGTAATTTAATTCTCAAAATGACAATCGTTTTAAATTATAACTTGATTGATAAAAAATGCATGAAAAACAGAAATATATATTATAATTGAATACGATAGTCATTATACACTGATAAATACTTCAACGAATGGAATATTTGTAAATATTCTTTATCAAATTATAAATCCAACGAAGGGCAATAAATCTTAAGTTTATTTAACAAATATCAAAACCTTGTGTTTGAACATGTATAATACAGTTGTTTAACTTTTATAGCGTAATTTGAAGTATAGGAAAATATGGAAGGATATTTTTATTAGATATAGTTTAAATGTCCCGAAAAGCATACCGTTGTTTACCAGCGTACCTAATTTTTATCATCCGGGTAATAAAGCACCTTTATCTATAAAGGAACAAAATTATTTTTATCTTTATAAAAAACTACGTTAAGATAAAAGAAATGCCATTTGCGAAAAACATACCGTATGCAAATAGATACCTCAATCCAAACAGAATCGAAATAATCGCGTCTACGTTCATTTCTTCACATTACTGCAGTTTTTTTTTATAAACAAGGAAGATAAATTGAGTATTTTAAAATACGGTGAACAGATAGGTACCAAATTTGAACGTCGTGAAACTGCAAGGTGTAGAATTGTACAAAAATAAGCTGTGACAAATAGTTTTTAGGGTTGCTTTGAGTCGGGTAATATTAATAAGAAACCACTTGGTTATCTCAAAACTACGACATATATAATAATAATGGAAGTCCAGGTTTAGCAAACCCGAAGAAAGTCCTTAAGCTGCCTAAAATCATTGCTAAAAACTAAATATAGCTTGTAGATGCGACCTATTAAGCATTAGCTTGGTCTAAGATTATAGATGATTTCTGTAAAACCCATGTTTATTGACATGCTTGAACAGTAGGGTTTGAAATATGCAATTTAAAAAATATAGATCCTGATAGAGTAAAATTTCATAAAAAGTTCTCGTCTCTAAATGCAACTGTTTATAAGTAGACGGCAGAGATTTCCTGAAAATTATTTCTAAAACAATCGCATGGGGAAGGCTTTCGGAGCTGCGGTTGAGAAACTTAAAATTTTAACAACAGATATGCAACGCTCTTGAAATAAAGCAATCTAATGACACAACTCTGAGCGTTGCAACACTAATGACCGAGACATAAATGTCAGCATCAAGAGTTTTGTAGTCCTTCGTGGACATTCTGTAACATTTAGGGATCATCATTGTTCGTAGAGGACCAATTGAATATTATTCTACATATCTTGGTCCATCCTAACCCACGAATTTACATTACATACGAGCACGTTTTCAAATATTTGATTTATTCGTGTTTAACTTCATATATATGAGTGCAGTTCGTTTAAACTAATAGTTATATTTTTTAGTTATTTTCGTGTAGCATGGGAAACCTCAAGACTATTAATTTATAGATAAGCATATTATATATATATATATATATATATATATATATATATATATATATATATATATATATATATATATATATATATATATATATATATATATATAAAGTGAACAATTTTGAAAGCACAGAATGCAGGAACACTAGTATAAACGACTGCATTTGTGCGATTTTGGAAGTGTATTAATAAAAATTACTTTTCAAAACACAGTTTTGTGAATCATTGAATTGAGTGAAGATCCTGACGTCAAAGTCAATTACTATTCAAAAATTCGGAGTTTCGGAATCACGTTAACGTCAATGTCATTATTGTAGCAAAATGAGGGGGGTGCATAGTATGTTATTTATCATCACACGCCAAGGTTATATAAAATAATTTTTTGCTAAAGTTTATAGAATAACAAATTAATTAATATTTTCTAGTTTGCGCTTCTGATTATTCGAATCATTTCTATGATACCTGTATCACTGCATTAATAATATTTTGCTGGATTTACTTTTCTCTACTGATCCGTTTATAAAGTTAAAAACATTAAAAGAAAAATTAACCTTGAAAAATAGACAATATCTTTTATTTCATTCACTAACTGGAAAATTTTGTCTGCTTGAGATCAACGATCAATATTAGTTGCCGGGCTGAGAAGATGTTTTAATTCTAGGGAAAATTAAAATGAAATATTGACCTTTAAACGTTCACTGTAATACTGCTCTTCAAATTTGCTGACGACGTGTGTTAGACTAACACACGTATGATCGGTCATCAGAATTAGCATCGTGAAGCAAACTACGAGCAGTGCATCAACTCCTTCAACGTATTCCAAGCTGCAGATAATATCATTTATCCATAATAGCCCCAGATGCATGGAATCTGGGTGTATAACAAATATGTATGGGCTTAATACCCAGTATACTTGGACATAATTTTCATGTTTAGCTATCAATATGTAAGAGTGGAATATGTCCTTATAAATGACTTTTCTTGAAGAGTTGTCCCCCTTTGCTTTTAATCTATAAAAAATAATCCCAAAAGAAATTAGATTGTGTAAAAAAAAAAAATTAAAAGTGTTTGTATTCCATACGATTAAATTCATCTTTCCATCAAAGCATTTATTGATATCTTTAGTATTTACTTTTTTATTTGAAAAAAAAAATGTGCTTGTCCTCATAGACCTTAATGCAATTTTTATTAATTAATTACTGCTAAGTTAATAATAATTTTGAAAATTTCCCTCGGTAAATATTTTTTAATTTTAAAATGCCTTGATTGTTATTTGATTTATTATCAGAGTATTTAATACAAGATAGATATTTAAGGTTATCTCACTGGCTATCTAATTACAATAGTTGCACATACATACCATTCTTCATCGACATATCAACTAGTTTCGTTCATGATCGCGTCTCTCTACATCATGGTTATGCCCTGTTGCATTTTCCAGCGATCTTACAATAATTCAAGGGCTTTATGATAGATTTGATCACGTCCTGACCGAAATTATAACCTCATAATACTTAAAGAAAAAAAGTTCAAAAAAGTGAAAGGAAATAATAAAAAGGATAGTGTCAGTAAGTAAAAAATGTAAGATTAAAACATTGAAATCTTAACCATCTCAAGACAAAATTAACGATGTAAAGCATCAGAAAACCAAGTTTGCATCGTTTAAATAGCATACACTGTACAAAGTCTTTGTATCTAGATTTAGAAAAAAACATCGACTAAAATAGCATAATCTAAATGAATATAAAATCCTCTCTAAGAATGCACCTCGGTGTGTCAGAGTTTTAGTTTCAGTCGAACTTTCATATTTTATTTAAGAAACTATGTATTCAGGCAGTCTCAAAGACGATATTGTTCCGAAAAAAGGTCTCATACCAGTAATTATATGCATTTTTACTCAATATGGTTAATTAAAATCCAAAGATTAGGAGCAATCGTGTTTTTTCTATTTACATTGGTCACTGTATGAAATGTTGAACTTTTTTTTTTTTTTTTTTTTTTTTTTTTTTTTTTTTTTTAAAAGTCAATGTATCTTGTATTTAATCATATTTGGCTTACTTCTTTATTTTTCAGTACATTTACACATGTATATCACTTTATTGCTTTCACATCAATGCTTATCAAATTTCACTTTGATTCTTTTGTATTCTTGATGTTTTGCTTAAGTCTATGTTGCAATTCATTATAAAGCAACTGTTAAAACATGCTTCGAAGTCCTGAAGTAACATGTTGCATCTTAACCACTTAAAAAGTGAACACAGAATTATATGACTTCTCTTTCAAATACTGTATACAGGTCTACTTACAATGTTAGGTCTTGTCAAAAGAATACAGACCGACAGAACCAAAAATTCCCAAAGACAAACAAAAATTGGAAAAAAATGTCGTATCACACATGTCAATGATACCCCGAAATATGAATATAGGGGTATAAGGCAATTGATACTGGATTGAACAGTTTTTAAATATAAACCAAACGCGAACAAAGCGTTTTAAGTTTTGGAAAACCAAAATAGCTTGAATTTATGAACGCTTGTCCAAAAAACGAACTCATTTGCAAAATTTCATATATATATATATATATATATATATATATATATATATATATATATATATATACACACACTAAATTCAACGATAAAAATATTCTGAAAGCAAATCAGTGGTAAAATAATCATAAATTAAAAAAACTATATTTAAAGTTTTAAATGTATGTTAATTGTGTGCAGACTCAGTTTTTGTTCAAGAAAATATATTGGCAAAGAGTAGAAGTTAAAATGTATGAAAGGCTAATCAAGAAGAAATAAAAAAAAGTGGAATGTATGGACAATAAACGATTTGAAATGCACACCATTTAGATATTTACACTGTCTCTCGATTCTTTATTCATATACATGTATTAACAATTGATATCTCTATCACCCATTTGAATACATTGATCAAATCCACGTATTCTCGGAAAGTAGGACACGAAGGCATAACACATCTCAGCCTGAAACAGACATTAAAACAGGTTTTCAGAGGATGAAGCATGAAATAGAAAAAATATACAAAGAATGTGATGATTGTCAATTGATTGATGATGGTTTTCAGAGAACATATGTCAATTTGACAAACAACTTGAGTGTGTACTATATGGACACAGTACGGGAAATCATATAATAATAAAAAAAAAGCATGAAACAGAAAAAATATAAACAGAATGTGATGATTGTCATACACAAACAAAGTTAAATAACCACCATATGCATGTATCGATACATTTCACTATATATGTTGCAAAATCATGCATATCCAAACCCAATCATAAGATAATAAAATCTTGGTGTATCTTAATTATATCAGTAAGTATCATAAATGACAGATAACATCATGCGTAAGTTGCTATTGACCAGTTCGTATAATATAGGGTGAGGTTATATTCATAAATTTTTTCCCTAAAGGACTAGATATGATTTGATTCTAATTTTTAGCATGCAATACTCAATAAAAATATCTATCTTACTCCTTCTTTCAGAACTATACGTACTAAACATACCATTTTTATTTATCTTTACTCTAAAATTATACTCAGCAAAGCACACATTATTTTTTTTTTTTTTTTTTTTTTTTTTTTTTTTTTGATGAAGTGTTTATTAGTAAGCCAACTGCTTCTACATACATCACTTGCATACATCAGAAATTTTCAAGGACACAAAGTATGTTTAAGAAAGCAACGAAAACAATTACATCAATAATGCATATATAATGAACGTTTACTAAGAGAGAAAAAAAAATACATATTGAGCACCTTTTTTATTGAGAGAGATATGGTTAATTAAAATCCAAAGATTAGGAGCAATCGTGTTTTTTCTATTTACATTGGTCACTGTATGAAATGTTGAACTTTATATTTACGTGAGTTGCATGTAATATTCGTCTAAAAATTTGAAAATGTCATTTATTTTAATAATAATCAAACCGCCAAATTTTTTAGTTACATAACCTTCAAACACATTGTAAATATTAAAAAAAACCATAATTCTCGGTTTCGAGGAATGAAACATTTTCATTGTTTCATTGTTTAACAAAGAGAAGAATTTTAAAAATAAATGTCAGTTTTGGCCGTAATTTTTAAAATATGCAAAATATTTATGGTTTCTGCTGCGCCCGTCGAAACAATAACATTGTTAAATAATATTAATTAATAAGAAACTAACTAAAAGATAATATCTCATTATATATTTTTTTTCTAACATAAGCGTGTTGATAACATCTCTATGGGAAAATAAAGGAATATAGTTGCTCGCTATTCTATGAATCACTCATGGTTTCGATCTAGCTTTCACTTTCCATATATTAACCATGTATATAAACCACTTACCTTCTTTAAGCAAACACACAAGACAGTAGTATATACGTACGAAGGGGGCCCAAAACAATGGGTCCATTGTCTGGGGGGGGGGAACAAAAGAAGAACAATGGGGGGTGGTTGACCTACATTTGGGGACAGGTGCCCGACACGAGACCTGTGCACAGCAACAAATCAAGACTAATGATTAATTTAGACTGACGATTACCCGACCAAGAAACAGCGTAGCAACAAATCAAGACTAATGATTATTTTTAGACTGACGATTACCCGACCAAGAAACAGGAACTCCAGAATCACAATTGGGTATTGAATGGAGGAATGCGTCAGTGACCTTTAAAAAGAGTTAAGGGAAAGGAGATTTGGTTGAACACGTGTTTGATAAAAGATCGACCCTATTGTTAGACACTGGGTAATAAATGACTGTTTTTAAAAAAACAAACGTGTTCTTTTAAAATGAACTAGATTGAGAGACTTTTTAAATGGAAAAATCAGTCAGTTTTAACTGATCACCGTATATATTTATAACGAGAAAAATGACACCCGTCCTTTTAAATAAAAATGTATACACACACACCTCACAGTCTTATTAGCATAATCGGAACCTTTCTGATTTTTATATTCACGAAAGAATGAAAAACCCGAGAAAGTCAAAACTTCGTATATCTCGGGATTTTAACGAGACCAGTCTAACACTCGTGAAAATCGAGAGAGGAGTTTAAATGGAAAAAGTAAGTAAAAGTTTTTGTTTCTTATATTGGCAAGCTTTTAAATTATTTAGAGTTGCAGAACAATTGTTTATTAATGTGAAGTCGAAGTTTGGGGTGAATAGCCTTATCTCGTTAAATTTTGTTCAGCATGAAACAGTCTGAACAGCAATCCTCGATTTTGTCAACAATCTAAAACGTGCTAAGGAGTAGTCATTCGTCGGTAAGAACATACTTACTTAAATTGTTAAACTACTCAAAAACTCTTTTAAAAGCATATAATGCGTTAAGTCTAGTACACATGTTACAAAAATGTCGACAATTAATGGTCGTTGTGAAATGTGACTTGAAAGACATGTTTTAGTATGAAATGTGTATGCAGGTGTATTATAGTCAGTTTTTACACATATTGTTACGTAGCGTACGTTAAAAAAATATTGTATGTTTTTCCTAAAATAATGAGTTTGTGTCAATCATGCTTTCAGCCATTTCCATACAGAGTTTCCTCGACACGTACAATGTACACTGTACATGTGGTTTTGATATCTGTATCTCATTCAAACTGTTAACTGTATGTCTTATTCATCTATTAACGATGAGAGTGTTTATGATTCAAGGGTCTGCATTTGTTATGTAAATATAACATAATACGATTGAGTATGAGAGAGAGATAGACTCAGAGAGAGAGAGAGAGAGAGAGAGAGAGAGAGAGAGAGAGAGAGAGAGAGAGAGTGTGTGTGTGTGTGTAATTACAGTGTACATATAATTGTTATTGATTGCCTTGCTTCCATGAACCATATATATATATTTCAATAATGCCACATTGCACTAGAAATATTGCTGACAAAGATGTTGAGAGAGATCATGGAGAGAGAGAGAGAGAGAGAGAGAGAGAGAGAGAGAGAGAGAGAGAGAGAGAGAGTACGAAAATCCATAACAAATTTTATAGTTATACATGTACGTCATTTCCCACTTAATGAGTTGTTATAGCTGTTATCATGGTCATGTTTTGACCAAGTCTCAGATACTGCATGTGCCCATAAAAAAGTGTAATCTAGGACACACCCTTTTGTTTTGATAATGACAGCATTCAGCTTTGTAATGATAGCTAGTGTATCTTTTTTCTTCTAATCTACAGATTTACCTGCGGCTTCCAGATGATCTGAAGATCGGGAATATAGAAAATATTGTCAATTTGATATTGCTAATGACCCAGTCATGTCTGCTGAAGGTACTTCTTTGTCATGTAATAAACTTACAACTTGTCTTCCATATGTAGATATATTTGGTTTAAGCTGATTGAAAGCCAAGCAAACTTTAAGAGATGTGTTTTACACTCTATGAGAAAATGGGATTTGCAGTAATCCAATGAATTTTATGAGAAAATGGGATTTGCAGTAATCCCATGAAATTCTTATGCTGGAAATATGTTTTTCAGATTAGTTTTTGTTATTGACGCAATCATATTTTGGTGTACATAGAATGTTGATAGTTGAAACTCATACAGACAGTCATATGTTACATAAGTGTTACATAAGTGTTTATGACTTTGATCTTTGTTCAATATATTTAATATCTTTCTGTCCACTGGATATCTAAATATCTTTGAAGTTACACCATTGAAGTTACACATTCATAACATTTATCATGTGTGTGCAGAATTGATTGAGCCAGGTTTCCTGATGTTGTCATATAAGTGATACATTGTACTGCTTTAAAAAGTACCCGGTATATATCACTTGTGACTTACTGGTATATTAGTACATATTTCATTTGTAAAATCATTTGACAAATTTAAAGTGTTTTGTAGTACTGAAATGTTTTTATGGCTTTTGAAATTACTGAAAGTACATACACATGATGCAACTATCTTTTGACGCTGTATATATAACAAAAAGAAACTGTCAGCTGGGTTTAAAATTAGTGGCAAAATGATGTAATACATGTATGTACAATATTAGAAAAGATTACATTGTTAGTAATTGAACATTCCATAAATAACTTCATTGAATATATACATGTAAGTATTTGATGAGTGCACAATGTTTGCAAAAATTACATTTTATTCTCTTAACACTTTATGTTTATTCTATTTTAGTTTCCAGACCATGACATTAATGAATATTTCTTGAATGGAATGCATGAGGATTAGAATGGAACCTTTTTCTGCCCTTTTACCAACCATCTTTTCAAGATTTATGGAGCCAACTACAGAAGAATTTGATCTATACACATCATTCATATTTATGTTGCATAACTTTAAATGTTACTGGATGAATTGTGTTCACATAATGAATACCAGCAAACTTTTTATCGAGTGCACTTAATTTGTATTTTTCCTACCCATCCATATAACATATGTTTTTATATAACATATTCATATACATGTAACATATTTGGAAACAGCTATTTTTTTTAAAATTGGAATTTAGCCTTACTATTTTATACAAGTTTTTTTAAAGGGACTTGGACACGATTTTAGATCAAAATTTTGTTTTCAATTTCTTCATGCATAAAAAGATTTACTTGCACATTTTGAATAATTGACCATAATTTGAATGTTAGATGTCAAGTTATAAGAGAGATACAGGGGTAAGAATTTATTGTTATGTAAACAAAGCTCGAGTCTTATGTTTGTTTACCAATAATATAAAGTATGAAATTACCACTTCTTTGAGAAAATGATTCATAGAAAAGAAGGTAAACTGATTCGATGTGATCAAAATGATATTGTTATATTCAGTAGTATATTCTCACTATATAACTCTATATAGACGAATAGTCAATAATTGTAATATTAGCTTTATTATTATTTTTTTGATATTGACCGGCTAGGAATAATATCTAGAGAACATTCCCTCTATTTCCAATAATCGCCTCTGATTTGTTGATTCGTAAACGATGACGGAAATAATTCTTCGCGACTCCAAAACAAGGTGACGTCATAATAGACAGTCATTCAAGGCAAGTAAATAACGGACGCGCGGTTTGCTATCATAACGGATATAAGGATTTGCGAATTACTGTGAAGTAAAATCAGGTAGAACATCTGTATGTTAATTCTTAAGGTCGGCGGAATATCACCAGTGACCGTTTGATGCAGAGGATATTTTGGAAATGAACTTCGCACAAAATTGAATTCGTGAATTCTTTGTTGAGCTGACAATATTACGGCGATCTGTTTTCAATTACTTTCTTTAATTTTGGGTTGTTTCTTCATATAACAAAACAAATGTTGACTGTGTTTTCGGGCAACATTGATTATATTAGCCCCCTTGGGACGAAAATATTGCCCTCCGCTTCGCGTCGGCCAATATGTCGTCCCTCGGGGGCTAATATAATCAATGTTGCCCTCAACCCCAGTCAATATTTGTATATTATTAATAGAAAAAAGCAACATTTGAACGAAACTTACACCAATAAAACACATATGTAAATAATAACAAGACTCGCGGTTTGTTTACAAAACAAAGAATATTTACTTCTTTATCTTTCTTTTAACTCAGTATTTGACTTTCAAATTTTGACAAAGCATTAAAAATACCTATATCAACCATTCTAAAGATTGAAAATGGAAATATAAAATTTTGAATTTTAAGCTCAAATCGTGTCTAAGTCCCTTTTATATACTCTTTTGTATACAAACAGAACAAAAATACTTAGTTACAAAGGGAAATGGACATAATATATATAAAAGTGTCTGATAAAAGTATAGGTCTTGTTCATGAACAGAAGAAATTGACAGAAAAATATTCAGTTTTAGCCATGAAATACAAATATTAATATTTTTTAAGAATATTATTTAATCTAAATAAGTTATAAAAGGTTTTTTTCCTGTATTCCAATGTTTGGAAACAAATCCAATATATAATTAAAATTGCTGTACAGTATATCCTATTGATTCCTATAATACATCACTTTATTTTCTTGAACAGCATGTTTATTACTTTTTTTTCTTAAAATGATGTATGTACAAGGTCATTAATTTATTTTCATTATATTCAATTAGATACAAATAGGCCTTCTGCAACCTTTTCATTGTTTGAATGGTATGGGGTTTTAATTACCTTTCATATGAAAAATGACTTCTAAATCTTAAATTGCTGTACATTATATCCTATCCATCTAATGTATCACTTTATTTATGTTGAATATTGTGTCTATTAGTATTATGATTTTTTTTTGAATGATATATGCAATTTCATTAATTTATTTTTCATTTTAAGAAAATTCATTTTAAAAAAGATCTCTTACAACCTGTGTATTTTTTTCAGTTTACATAACACAGTGTATTATTTGAATATAGTTGTGTAGATTTATGCATGTACCTACAAGCAATATACATTTAATATTCACCAGGTACATGTACCAGCCTATATTTGATAAATAAATGTACTTCTTTCATGCCTTTTTCATGCCTTTTACTCATTGTTATATGTATTATTTATAATTAAAATACTTTGAAAACTTTTCTCAATTTATTCATTTTAATAAGATTAAGAAACGGACTATAGTTAATGCACGTTTTCAAGAGTTGTCTCTCTTGGGGACAATAATGAATGCTCCCCAGGGTTCATGACCCTGAATATTGAGTAGGCTGTGAGGTGTGACATATTTCAGAGATCATTTCGGGATGACTGTGTGAATTTTATGACTTGGGTTTATTTTATAGAACTATGTTTAAAGAAGTGATTACATTTTTTTCAGAGTTATCGGTGTATTTTATAAGGTTCTAGTCGGTCTTAACGATATTATAGGACGCAAACCCAGATACCGTCTTTTCACCTTCTGCACACAAGTCAAGGGTTAAAATTTACTTGAGGGTGTGACAATGTATGCAAAAAAGTTGAGTGGCATTAGATTGATTTAGAACTTTTTAAAAAATTAGCATAAATAACGCATCATTTCAGCAGTGTCAACAAAATAAAAAGAGGGAACAAAAAATAAAGGGTATATAATCTGATTTTGGGGAAGTAAAATATTTGCCATGACTTCGATAGAAATCCCTATATCACCACGAGCTGTGATGGAGGAAGCCGCGCATGAAGTCCGTGAAGAACCAGAAGACTGGGATGCAGAGATTGCCGCAGACCCACACCCCCCAGGTCAGATCCACCTGATCAATGGGGAACTGGTTAACGTGTTTAATAACGTATACCAGTATGAGAGGAGAGAGAGGAGAGAAGGGGGTTAAGAAGAAAGAAGAAAAAATAGACGTATGTCGATTTTATAAAGAACCAACGGCCGTTTTAACGGCCACCAATTTTTTCGAAAAGTTGCCTTCTTTTACATTGATGGTGTTCTCAATCGTTGATTTATATTATTTCTTACCAAAGGTATCGTTTCATTTTTTTCCCTTATATCTAAGAAGATGGGTGAATAAGGCGAGTGGATTGCCCATTCAGCGACGGTTGATGTGGTGTTATAACAATGTCTTCAAATATTAAAAAAAATTCCAATTTTCATTTTAAAAACTTCCATATTTATCATATTAGCCATCAATTTCTTTTGAATATTAAAAACATTTTCTACACTTTGACTTGAAATGTCCATGTACCAACAAAACAGATAAAATACACGTAAAAGTAATAAGAAAACTATTTTTTAGAAAATGAGTGGGTCAACTCTCCATTTTTTTTCATTACTGAACTGAAATGGTTAATCAAAAAACTTGCATTTTCAAAAGTAAAAAAAATGGAGACAAGACCCACTCTATGTGAAAACCGAACTTTTTGTATACAGTTTCTAACTCTTTCTATAAAAATTTCTAAGTCCATTTAAAATAAAAGTAACTATTTATAGTGACACTGTATCAATCATGACCTGATGTAGCGTAGTGGATAAGGCGATGGTAAATTACTCTGAGATTATGTTGTAGGCGGTTCGAAACCTAGTCTGGTCGAAATTTTTTGTTTACTTTATTTAATCATTTGACAATGCTTTCTCGTGGATTAATGTAGTTCCTTTAACAGGTCTAGGCAACCTCCGTTTTCGGAGGATAGCTCAATTTCAAGATGGCCGTCAATTTTTGACCATATATGGAAAGTCGCTTTGAATTGTGGGTGAAATTATCCTCCGAAAACAGAGGATAGACTAGGTGTGTTTGAAAGCCTTCGTGCATATCTTTACCGAAATAATGCAAGCACCACAGGGTATGCAAAGGAAAGTTTTATAAATGAACTTTCGTTTGTATGTGTCGATTTGAAATCGTATGTACAGTATTTTTGTAATTCACGTTCAAAGATGACATTTCCGGTGTTCCATCAGTTGCAGAACGGGGCATAAATCTCAGCAGTCGGGAGAATTACTGAAGAGGTAAATATCCTAGTTTTTTGTAGGTAAATTGTGTCTGAACATAAATTAAAACTTTGTTTATGTTAATACGAGCTTTTAAGAAGAAAAGATAAGATAACTTGTGTTTTGTTTTTGATATAGTGATCGATTTTCGTCAAGACAACTTTCGTTCGAATTTCCTCTAATATATTTGAATCGTAATATTTAGCAGCAGTTTTAGTGAATGGTAGAATTCTACGTAGTCTAAAATTTAATAGTTTTGAAACGCGAAATAGCGTGTTAAATTTCTAGTTTCCTTTTTTCCTTAATTATTATATCTAGCTTGATAAATTGACTAATTAAAGGGAAATGTCACGTATACTATAGTAAATATGTTGGGTAATCGTAATCTGGCAAATGAGTATTTTGGTATATACTAAACTGCTAAATATGCACATAACTTGTGCAAAGGATTCTACAAACTCTTGTGTATAAATAAAGCATTCAGATTTATATATATTTTTTGTATTTATAAATATTATTTGTAGACCAAAAAACAACCAACCACCCAACCATAACAACATTGTAATTTTTCTATTTATTTATCATTATTTTTTTTTTATTTTTTTTTTTGCAAAAGAATTAAATAGATAGAAAATAATACTTAAAAAAAAAATAATTATTACATGAAGTATATAAAGGGAAAAATGTATTTAATTTTTATATTTAATATTTTTATTAAGTAATGTAGGGTTCCTCTTTAAAAAAAAATAAGGAATTTTTTTTTTTATTTAAATAAAAATTATTTAATTAATAAGAAAAAAAAAATCATTAAAAAGAATGAAATTATTTTTATTTGTACATTGAGGGAAAAACTGAGGATTGAAATATTTCATTAAATAAAAATTGTAAAAAAAAAATAAATAAATAAAAAATGAATATATTCAACATATTTTTAATACAGAGTTAAAAAAAAAAATAACTTAAGTGAATTTAGAAAAACAAATTATCTTAAAAAAAAAGTATAACACTGAAAAAAAAAATACATATATATATAAATATATTTTATTTAAATCAAAATTATTTAATTTATAAAAATAAATATCGATAAAAAAATGAAATTATTTAAGAAATGAACTCAATATCTACCCAAGTTATACTCGTATAACCTGGGTTGGGGCAATTTACGCTTTATAATCCGCGAAGCGGATTATAAAAAAGCGTAAATTGCTCCAACCCAGGTTATACGAGTATAACTTGGGTAGATATTGAGTTCATTCCTTATAATTTAATTTTCTGGAATTTGCTGTACAAATTGAGTCCGTTTTACTTTTAAAAATGATATAAATCTGTTCAAAATTCATACGTAACGTCAAGTGAATTAGTACGTTGGTGCATTGTGACGTGTCTTGTGACGTGCAAACCAGGTTATACAAATTTAACTAAATTTTTCTATCCAATCAAATGCCGCGTTACAACCAGAATTAAATTATTTTAATTTATACATTGAGTGAAAAAAAGGAAGTTATAATATTTAATTAAAAAAAATTGTTAAAAATTCAAAAATAAATATATTCAACATATTATTAATTTATAGTTAAAAAAATTAACAACTTTTGTGTGTGTGTGTGTGTGTGGTTTTTTTTTTACAAACAACAGAATATCTAAAAAAAAAATAATTAAAAAAAATAATAATAATTTTTTCCAATAAAGAATAAAGATAGTTCTTTTTAAATGATAGTTACACTGTACATGAAAGCATTCTATTTGCAAGATGGAAATATGGAAGGGGGATTAATCTTTAAAACTTTAAAAAGCACATCAAATTTGAAAAAAAAAAAACTTATTTTTTAAATTCCATTATTCACAGATTTAGAATATTTGAAATATAAGAAAATAAAACCAAAAATAAATAACAAAGAAATATTATGTTATAGATAAGGGAACAGGTAAAATTAATCACAGTGATGGGACCGGTACAAACAGGCATTGGACAGTAACTTTTTTCATAAAGGAAAAGCATGAGGCAGAAACATTTTTTTAGTATTGAGTACCTACTGGACAAACACTTTTTAAAAATGAGTTACAGTTCTCAACTCAATATAAACATTTATTATTTCTAAACATGTTTTATTTTATAAAGACAAAGAAATTCATTTAGGATGGAGTTATTCCTCTTGTTATCTGAACCTTTAACTTACACTTACATTCGTATGAAAATAACAATGCGTAAACTTATTATTTGTATATGCATGTTTATAAAGTGACATATAGGTCCGATGGGCCGGGTGTTTATTCATTATGGTATTATATCATATACATGTATCTTTATTTGTTTATAAAACACATGTCACTATAATAAATCATTTACTTACTTACTTACTTACACTTACATTCTCTGAAAATATATATTTCTTAAAATGATAAAGCTTATACAATTTTGAGAAAACATATGCCTCATATTGCCAATTCCATTGAGGTTTGAGAAAAATATGGACATTTAAGTGAACCCACCATTTCCACTTTCCTAGCTCTATTTATCACAGATTCATAGGGCTCTCCTTCACTTAAACATATTTACTTAATCTGTTAGAGGTGTATTGTTGTTCAACCCCCTTTAATAAGAAGCCTTATTCAATACTTCATACATTTACATGATATTATCATAATCAAGGCATCTCATACCTTAAAAATACCCTTAGATGTATACCCACCCTATCTTTTCACTGATCTTCATAAAGCTTTAGTTTAAAATATTTTACCTAATATTATGAAACTTGTGGCATTGTCCTTGAGTCATTTCTCACATATATTTGAAAAAATCACTGATGCTAAGAATTGCTCTTTTTTAGTACATGTATAAGTAAACTGGATAATTTGTAGCAACATTTTTAATCACATTTTGTCAAATAGACATGCTAACTTGCATGTGGTTTGTTGTTTCCATGAGAAAGGAAGCTAACAATCACATGGGTTAATATCTTATCTATTCTGGTTTGTAGTCTCTTTTTATTGAATCATGCTAAAACAGTAGGACCTAAAAGTGTGACGCCTGCCTTAAATTAAAATAAAATTCAAACTCACCAGGGTAGCTGGAGACGGATAAGAATTTCATCAAAATGTTTAAATTTTATAATAACTGCATTTGTCTACATCTAAACTACATTTGAAATTTTTTTTTTTAAAAGTCAGGTTATATTAGTCAGGTTGCTTAATGCTATAATGCCATCAAACAACAAAATTGCTGCTTTATTTTAATGATTAAATTGATTAAAACTCTTTTAAAGTATTTATTTTTATCTCAGTAATTCATTCAAGCCTATGTGAAAGCCATGGGACATGTCAAATATTTTGATGAATATTTTTTTTTAACTGGACCGGTTCATTGTCATAAATTAATTTTTTAAAATTTACATATAAAAAATTGAATTATTATGGAGTTGCCCCCCCCCCCTTATTTTTTTGAGGATGTAAAAAATTGATATGGACATAAGGAAATTAGTTATATATTATGCCCCCCCCCCCCCCTGGATTAGGATTTGAAGATTTTGGGAAAGTCTTTTTTGCTTGTCCAGATTAATATTTCCTTGTCAAGATTTTTGGGATGGGTCTGCCCCCCCCTTTCAAAAACGATGCTACTTGCCTGTATTGTGTGCATAAAGTACATTAGTATAGTGTAAATGATTACAGAATTAGTAACATACTATATGTATGAAAGAATGTATGCATTATTTTTTCTCAAGCTTCAATACAGGTTTGATATGTTTATTTTCTGTTTCAGTGAACAGTGAATAGGATGATGTCAGGATGCCTTTCAAAGAATTTTGACATAACAAGTTGCACACAGACTGGTTAAACAAAAGCAAAGAAAATTACTCTGGAAATCCAAATAGCCTCATTCGCCGCCCCCTTGCAACAGTAAAAAGACATTTTGCTGAGATTTCCAATGTTGATGTGTCAACTCTGAAGAAAGCCAAATTTTGTGAATTTTGTGTGAATGAACTGTCTTCATATTGTACCCGAGGAAATGAACATGATTACTGCGACAGTGAAAGACCCAGTTCCAGGAGGGGAAATGAAAATGAATACAGCAAAGAACCAATGGAAAGAGCTCACAACAAGGTTGACCAGACTGATAACCTCAACTTGTTTAAGGAACAACTGTTTGAGAGTGACCTTCTGCAACAACTGAATGAAGCTGATCGATCTCGTTTAGCATACAAATTGGGAAGTTTCGAGGCCAAGGCAGTTCAACTGAATGGATTGAAAATTTGTACAAGGACATGTCCTTCATGCAACAGTTTAAATTGGATGAATACTTGACCAAGTTTAACCCGGTGCTGTTTGCATTCATAGATGGCTTTACTTTCAAATCATCTGTAAAAAACAAGGATTATCTAGTGGCCAAAACACTTGAAATGATATATTGTGTCATATTTGTGAACATTGTGTTGCCTGTATGTTTCCTCCAAAACCTATTGCTGTATGTGGCATCCGGCAGTAGAAATGCAGTCAATTTGACAGGAAAAGGCGGCCCTCATGGCTCCTACCCAACTGTGCGGGAAAGGATCTCGAACCAAACATCAAAACCACTTCAATTTCCTGATGGAGATTGTGTTGTGATCTTTGATAACAATCAAGTTATTGGACGATCTTGGAATATCAAAGTTAATCACAAAACTAAATCGAGTGTAGTGACTACCATTTGCCAGCTGCAGTATGATGGCTATCACAATATTCAACGGCAGCCCCAACTCAAGCCCTACCTATGGCTACGCAACATTGACTTCATCAGAGATAATGTTCGTATTATACCCCAGAATTTGCTTGATGTACATTATCGAATGCTGTATTTCACAGTTGCTGAGAGACTCAAAAAAATCATCAGTGAGCAGAGACAAGGTACAGACTGTAACATCTCAGATGACATTGATGACACAGTCGCCATGCAGAAGGAAAGTGAAGAGGTTAAAGTGTGTGCCAAATGTGGACATAATAACCCCAAAACTAAACGTGTGTGTTTGAACTGCAAAACCAATCTTAAACAAGCCCAACTCAGTGCTACACAGGCGGATGTATATGGAACATTCACCTATGCAGAGAATAAAGGCACCGCTTCGAACTATCACAATTAAGTAAGACTTGACATTGCAAGGACAGATGAAAATGTGTACCGGATACAGAGCTTTCAGGAAAAAGCACCAGAGTTGATTCATGGACTGAGAAGTGAACATCGTTCACAACCACCAACCCTCTCTATCAGTGATCCAGCCTTCATGAACCCAAATTCAATTGAGTCGGTGAAACTCATTTTACGACAGATTGGACTTAATGCAGGCATTAGACAGTACGGAAAAGGCAATCGGGAGTGGCTTTTGTTGTGTGTGATGGCTTACCATTTGGACTTTGCAACAAAGTGATCGAGAGGACATTGAGATGTGGACTTTGTAAGTGTAGTGATGCGTCTTACACCAGCGAGACTGAATTCCAGGCCCACCATAACTCCATACACACTGGCAAGGATGAAATCAAAGTGAAAGAATTTGACTGGGTTATTTTAAGACCTGGAAATGGACACTATGAAATGAACATGTTCAAAAGTTTCATTGAGGTCAATTGGGATGTATTCTTTGGAGAACTGGCCAAATTGATGGGATTTAAATCAGAGAATGCCCAGCGAGCGGCCAAAAACGGAACTGACAACCACAAGACATGGAGCCTTCTAAAGATTGCACATCAAAGTCTGTTGGATGAGTTGCTGGTCCCATATGTGAGAGTGTCTATGGAGAAAAAAGTGCCACCCACACCACAAGGTTTCTTCAAGTACAGCATGGCAGAGGCAACAAATCCAAACTTTGTGCACACATCGACCATGATCCTCACATATTTGCAGGCAATCCTAAACTTACGTGCAGGTTTGCGTAGCGGAAACATTGATGCCATAGTGTCTGCAAAAGCAGTGTTTGCACCACTTTTCCACGCAAGAAACTATCCAAAATACCAGGAGATAGAAATCATGGAATCCATTCAAAGGCAGTGTGTACCAGACGAACTAAAGGAATTTTACAACGAGACAGAGAGTGTCAGTCTCAGTGGAAAGCATCTTAATGGTAAGAGGAAACTTTAAAAATTCAATAAGTGGTCATACACTGAAATTACATGTTAGAGAACAAGTCTTAGTTCTAATATGTAGAAATCAACTTGTACATGTTATATAGAGATTTGTTAAACTGTTATTATTTCATGTTCTCATCTCTGGTGCAGATGATAAATTCCATTTAATTGTAAGATGTAATGTTAACAGAGGATATTCAATGTTTAATAGTGAAATTGGAAGTTATTTCACAAGTGAGGCAGGATTTTAGGTTAACCTTACATATAATTATTTATAAGTGCTCCTGTCCCTTGGATGAAATAAATTCCGATCCAACTACAAAACTTGTATTTTATTTTTAAATGATAACAAATACTATAATAATTACAATGATAAAATTTGTTCAATTTCTGCAGGAGAAGGTCTGGATTTCAAAGCCGAAGTTGTAAATAAGAAAGTGCAAGCATGGATGCCACGAGGTGTTCCTACCGGAGAGGACTGGCTTCGAGTTACCAGAAACTTGGATGTATTTGAACAGGTAATTAGTGAAATGGTATAAATATAATGACAGCTAACCGAAGTAAATACAATGTAAAACATTTTAATTAATTTGTAATGTCTTATTTCTCAATTTTGTTTTCTACAGTAATTGTGAGTAAACTAAAATCTATACTGAAATTTAAAAAAAATGTTCAATCCACTGGTATCTTAATTTTAATGTATCAAATGAGCTGTTGAAGTTTTTTTATTTCATTATGCAATAATTTTGTTTAGCTCCAACAAAACCTCGAAGAAATGATGGGCTCTTCCGAATCTTCAGATGTTCCATCCACAAGGCGAAGGGATGTAGAAGAACAAGTTTTCGCATTTAGAACACTGATCCGCAGGAAAGAGTATTTGCTCCATCCCAGTGATGCCAGTGCGAACCCGGTCAGTTTAGATGGGAAACTGTTGAGCAACGATTTGCTCAGTTTCACCGAGAAAGCTTCAAGCTTGCGTGCTTCCTACTTTGACAGATATATGGGACTTGCTCAAGACTCAGACACCCGCAAGATGTGTGTGTGCGTTACTAAAGAAGAAGAAGAGGCACGCTCTTTCGTTGGAAACATAAATTACAAATAGGTGACGTTATTAATACTCTTATTGGGAGCGTGCAAGATGAGGACTTGCGTAATGGACTGTACGTTGAGTATTCAAGTATGAATGCAATCAGGACTAAGAGAGATGAACTAATTGCATTTCATTATCAAGTGAAGGATATCATACTAGATCAGGACTTATGTGACCGTGACTCCGTACCTCCACAAGTTTTGACAGATTAATTGAATTCTGTAATTGACACCATATAGAGTGACTGTGATATACTTTATGTGAACTATTTGAATTGTTCGTTGTTTTAATAATATATATCTATTTGTTGCAACAGTAATGATTATGGCTGATAAGAATTGATAACATTTTATGTACTGTGTTATTGCATATGCTGATTATAAACAACCATTCAAATACAAGCATATATATAATGATGTATTTAATTTTTATTAAATATGCATAATACCATATAAATAATTTCCAATAGATATATAAAAGACATAGAATTTTTTGAAATACAATATCATTGAACAGTCTCTGTTGAACCTATAATCAAAGATATGCTACTCTTAATAAAGTCTTCTGTCAAGAAGTGTCTTGTTATTTTAATGGAATCAAATCACACAAACTGGGCACAGAAATGGTGCATTCTTCTTAGGCCGGGGATGGTTTTTCGGGAGGCAGGTGACATGCATTGAAGAGTAGCACAGTCCAGAACAAGTAACCCACTGTTTCCTGATCTTGTTGGCCCTTTCTTCTCCCTGGGAAAGAAGACAAAATGAGCTTGTTTTGGTCATCACTTGAGGCTGAGGGTCTTGCCATATCACACACTTTGTTGATGGGTGCAAGTGGAACTTCAACACGATTGAAGTGATAATCCAGGGCTTTCAGGGTCATGGTCCTTGGTCTTTTACTGGATCTTTGTGGGGTTGACTCCACACGTAGAGGTGAGGTTGGTTGATAGTTTTCTTCTCTTCTTCCTCAGGGAGTTCCTTGGTGGGACTTTCTAGATCACAGTTGTCGGGAACTTCCAAGGGGTCTGGATGTGAAGGTTCCTGGGGAAGTTGATTTGGTTCGGAATCCTCAAGCTCTGTTGTCGGTTTCATTGTAGGCTGGATCTCCTCAATGTTAGGGGTCTCCTCTTCGCACACAACATCAGCAAAGGAGTCAGCCACATCATAATAAACAGTAATGTTTGATAGGTCCCCTGGCAAATACACTTTGGCGCTTTCTTCATTTTCATCGGTGACAGGAGCACTGGGTTGTTTTCATTGAAGTTTACTGGTGGATCCTCACCGAATTCCCTGTTTTCTTTGGTGACTTGGCCTGTTTTGGTCAATCCCCGACTCGAATACTCATAGTACAGGTCATCTGTAGCGTACACATAGGACTTGTTGGAATCCTGGCACACAATCTTCAAAAACACACTAGCTCCTGTCAGTTGTGCAAGTTCATGGCATTTGGTGACCAGGGTTTGTTTCCTCTTCGACTTCTGGTTGCTGCGGTTTTTTTTATCTGTGATGTACAGTTTTGGGTGTCTTGGTGATCTCTGAGGTCTGTAAAACAAATTCAACATCATTTATCATTAGTTTTTTCAAATAGAATTTGGCAGAAAAATACAAGTTTTTGTAATTTTTTAAAGAAAAACACAGCAACACTTAAAACAATTATAAATACTTACTCTGGTCCAGGCATGTTGGATGACTTGAGCAGTGTTGAGTTTCAATAGGTAATGATTTCTCCCCAGTACCAGCTGGGGTATACCGGGTCACTTAGGTGTGCAGGGAATATCCCAGACAGTGACAGGGATTAATTGTTAAAACAACATCACCCCCTATACACATACTTCTGTACTAAGGGTAGGGGTGTAAGGAAGTGACATGCAGTACTATTTTTAACATAACAAGAACAAGTTTTTGAATTTAACATTGCTTAATAATTCAAATATAAAATATGAAAGTTAGGATGTTCAACCATTAAAAAATATTCACCTGCTGTAAAACTGAAATGCATTACAGCTTTTAATACATTTTGCATGTATTGCATCATATAAAATCATGTGTTCATCAACTTATCATTTGAGTAAATGTTATTAGGAATATTTTATAAAACTAATTTTTTCTTATGAGACATTTTAATTCATTGAAATTGGTAATTTCAGGGATGTATATACTAACTCTGTGTTATTTTAAAATAATTGAGAAGAAACATTAAACAGATAAAAAAAGACAATATGATTGAAATATATTACATTGTGTCTAATTAATTATTAATCAATTGTTAATATGTTAATGGTATAATCTGATAATCAGATGATAATAAATTAATTAATGTTGAAAGAGTTAGTAACTCTTAGTTTCTAAGCATCCACTGGATGGCGTTATCATCGTTTTTATAAGAGTTACCCTTCTTTGTTTGGACAGAGTTCACTGCCCCTTATTATTAAAGATCCGCTAGACGGCGTAAGCATCGTTTTTATAAGAGTTATCTTTCTTTGTTTTGACAGAGTTAACTGCCCCTTATTATCAAAGATCCGCTAGATGGCGCTAGCGTCTATCCTCCGAAAACGGAGGAAAATTTCTATCCTCCGAAAACGGAGGTTGCCTAGTCCTGTTTAACAACTTGAGGATTAATTTTATTTAAAATTGATATTTACAATAAATAAAAGTTAAAGTTTTAAAAAGTATATGCAACAAGAATAAGTTTCGAATGGGCGGCTTATATTTATACATGTAGTACATGTAAACGTGAGTAAACAATGGGTTCACCGACTCGATACGGCTGCTGTGTATGTAAAAAGCAAGTATAAGGGAAGATAAAGCGTCTCGTAAGTAAAGGCCTTGTTAAGATTCTACAAGACAGAGGTGAAAATATCGACAAAAACAGTCGAATTTGCAATCCGTGCAGACTTACAGTGTCACACAGAACTGCTAAAGAGGTAAAGAACAGACCAAAAACTACTACTAATTCAGTGTCGATTCCTTTTTGCTCTGCGGGAAAATCACATAATAAGTGTGTATTTTGTAGCTCTAAGACAAACCTTAGAATAATTCCAAAAGAAACCAGAATTGATTCATTTGTTTTGTTTGGTTTGCTTGTGCCGATAGGATGTAAATGTTGTCCAAAACATTTATTAGGAAAAAGACTGAATCCCAATCAAGAAATTGATATGTCCTCTTATAAAAAGAAAACGTCTCTCCTCACATCAAATGAGGTATCCGACTTACTTTCAAAAATCAAAACAAGAGCATCACACAACTCGACCAATTTCAAGCTTGATTTTGAACATTTACATTATGAAGATTATAACACTTTGATAGGAATTTCAAAGGAAAACTTTTTTGATTTGACATCAAATATAACCTCGCTTCGAAACACAAAATGTAGATCAGTAAAATATGCGATCGGCATACTTCTGTTCAAACTGAAATCAGGTCTGTCAAATGGAGTTATTGCTACACTCTGTGGCATGCGCAACAGACGTCAGGTAGCTGAAGTTATAAGAACCGCGCGTGTTGCAATGATGAAAGATTTTGTTCCCATGAATCTTGGTTTCAATCACACTTCTCGGGAAAGCATCGTTGACAATCACACCACAGACATTTCTAAAGAACTCTTTACCGATCCGATTTCTGATACTGTTATACTGGTTTTAGATGGGACATATATTTACATACAAAAAAGTTCGTCTTACAAGTTCCAACGCCTTACATACTCAATGCATAAAAACCGACCTTTAGTCAAGCCTTTCATCATGACAGCAAAAGATGGATACATCGTAGATGTGGTAGGTCCATTCTTTGCCAACGGTCGCAATAATGACGCCTCCATTCTATCTCATATTGTGGAAACAACGCCGGCAATTTCATGGGTTTTTTAAAAGAACAAGACGTACTGATCGTTGACAGAGGTTTTAGGGATTCGGTACTATTTTTTCAAGAATGTGGCTTTCAAATAGAAATGCCGACATTTCTTCCTAAAACTAGAAAACAACATACAACAAAAGAGGCCAATTCGTCAAGGTTGGTGACCAAAATTCGGTGGGTTGTCGAGGCAGCTAACGGAAGGATAAAGAAGTGGCTATATCTTAACAATGTGGTCCATAACAGTCAAATTCCGTACGTAGGAGATTTTGTGCGAATAGTGTGCAGTATGATTAATAAATACAGACCGCCACTTAAAACCTGCGACAATGGTGATCTTAGTCTTGGTTATAAAATGTTAATAAAATCTCGAGAAAACGCAAATGCTCTGAAACAATTGAGTACAACAGCCACGCATGCATTTAGAGCTAATTCAAAGTCATGGAAAAGAATTGATGCTAATGTTGTTGTTGTTGATTTTCCTGATCTTAGTGAGGATGAAGTGAGAGAGTTAACATTTGGTGTATATCAAGTCCGGCAAGCAAATTCCAACGTCATAGAGCACACTGAAAATGGCCAGTACCACATAGACGTGTCTGAAATTGAATCTGGATTAATTCATACAAGAATTCAATCTAGACATCGAAACAGTACCATTTACAACCTGTGGGTAAAGTACACTACCAACAGTGTGTGTGGTTGGTACTGTCAGTGTAAATCTGGCGCCCGCACTGTCGGATGTTGCGCCCACATCTGTAGTGTCATTTGGTATCTTGGGTACTCTCGCCATCAGTGCAATTACGCTGTTAGTGCTAATAAACCAATTCATTTCAAACATTAATGATGCCTACGAATGCCAAACAGATTCTGATGATTTTTCTGACTAATCATATTATTTAAATAAACCGACTACTTGTACATTGAAAATTGTGTTTAGTTTTCTATATTCTTGAGCGAGACATGACATAACTTTTGTACCAATCTTTACGAAATCTAAAGCACAGGTAAGTCGGAGTGGAATTTAAATACCCGTTTAACTCAACAAGCGAGCATTTATGAATGGGCATTTCACACGGCTTCCACCCCCATCTTCTTTTTATAAAAAAAATTACAAAAATTGTATCTTTGGAATAACTGAAAGGGTTTGAAAACGAATACGATACATTGGGTAAGAAAAACTCTTTTAACAATTATTTTTTTCCAATTACAAGTAAAAATCGAGTGTTCCACGTAGTTGATTTCTTGTTATATTCGATAAAAAAACAAATCCACAACGTTGATAAAACTATTTTTTTACCAAAGGTACCGTTTCATTGTTTTTTACCAATAAATTTCATATTAAAACGAAAGTTTGGTATTTATGGTTTAATTCAAGGAATTAAAAATGAACACGGTACGATTTGGTAAAAAATAATTTTAAAAAACGCAGACAAATTGTCCATCCAATTTCTTTTTAGGTTATAAGAAATTGGGGTGTTCCACATATTTTCTTTTTAAATTGAATCCCTTAAATTCGATAAAAATACGCTTAATCCATAAATTTTTACGATTAAAGAAAAACAAAGAAAACAAATCTTAAAAAACATTTCTTATTTTATTACAGTACAAATCAAAAATATTTTTTTTCTTTCTTCTCCTCGTCCATATGGAACTGGGATCTGAAATTTGGAGAGAGAAAAAATCACCATGAGTAATAAATCTAAAAAAAAAATCGTAACCTTGATCACAAGATAAAAGGCAATGAACTTACGGAGTAATGATTATGTCCGATTCATCAGACAGTTCGCTGCAATAAGACGAAAAAATAAACTGTTTTAGAACGGAAATTGTAAGTAAAAACAATTTCAGTCTATTTAGATTTTTCTGGTAAAAACTTACAAAGAAATTCCTAATTTAGACTCCTCGGTGCTGATTGAAAAAAAGTAAGAAAAAAAAAAAACAAATTTATAATCATTCTAAAATATTGGATTTTTTTTATTTGACAAAACGAAGAAAGAAAAGTTTTAAAAAACCTACGAGGAGTTGATTAGGATAAATGACTTTTCGCCGCTGGAAAAAATGGATAGTAATTTTTTATAAATTCAGCTTTTAAAGTAGAACAATCTATTTTGTTTAATTTGATTGAATTTTTTATTTGATGAAATATAAACTTATGAATGAGTAATAATCTAACCCTATGGGTGAAATTTCCCACTCAAGGGACTTTTCTGCCTGCGGCAGTCTTCTCGGTTTACTGAAACAAAATTGTTGCTAAACATTTAGAAATTGTCACGATTTAATACCCCCCCCCCCAAAAAAAAAATGAATTCGATCTATAATTATACTAACCGATCTCTGTTAGGCGCCATTGGGGTTTTTGTTGGGCTTTAAAAAAAAAGGACACTAATAAATGATTTGAAGAGATTTTAGAGTAACGTTTTTATTTTATAATTAGCAGAAAAAAAGTATAACTTAGTATTACTTACCCATTTTCACCGCTGGGGTTTTTTCTAAATTAAAAGAGTATGGCTTTTATTATTCGATAAAAGAATAACTAATTTCTTGAAGGTGAAGATTTAGAGTCAATTTGAAATATTATTTGAAAAATAAGAATATAATGTAACCTACACGTCTGGGGTTGATTCTATTTGTCTTCCACCCCTTCTGCTGTGTCTTTAAAATAAATGATCAGAATCATTTTCTATCAAATATTCAGTTTTCCAAAAATGTACAAATATTGATATGAAAAACAAACTTAGATTGAGTGTATTTTGTTTCAGGAAAATTAAATATTCTTTTAAATTATCGAGTTTAAAAACTTACGGGCAAGGACAGCTGTCCAGCAGATCTCTTATTTTGTCGAGAAGTTCGACCACTTCAACTTTACAGTTGCAGATGCATTGACTGAAACATTTAATTTAAAAAAAAATGAGTATAGTGATCAAGGGTAAATTGGAACACTATTTGCAATTAACTGCTGCACTAATTATAAATAACTAACCTCGCCGTTGTTTTTAAAAGTAAAAATCCAATAAAAATAATGAACCACAGCTGATATGAAGGACCTTAGAAAGGGGACAGAATTAATGCTTTTCAATGATTTTATAGTCCAATTCCAAAGAAAGACATCTCGTGCCTGGAAATGATTGGTTCAAGGTGTATAATAGATGGGATGTATGAAGAGGTGGGGGGGGGGGGGTGATTGGGGAATAAAACATAAACATTGGATAAGAAGGTCCAACCCAAGATCTTTTTACGGGTGAATGCAGAAAGCTATAAACTTATACATTACAAAGAAGTAATGTTTGGTGTTGTACCCCCCCCCCCCCCTTCCCCTTCATCTTCCATAAATATTTCACCACCTGATAATAAGTTAGTGCGTTCTGTTTTTTGCGCAGAGGGTTAGATTGTCAGATTTTCATTAGAATAAGGGTGTCACAATACCCTCTAATATATAATGAGAGCAAATAATTAATTTGCAGCCATAGATTATGTCATGAGTGGGTAGAGAACAATACTGCATTGTTTCCAATATTAGTAATGGAGGTATCAGAATAAACTCCTAGGTCAACAAAAACGAATCACCTATTGTATGCACTGTCCAAAGACAAATATCAAAGTCGAATAAAATTGATATAAATAAATCGTAGGAACTTTTTCCCTTCTCTTTCCCGCAAAAAAGTTACCAAGTGGAACAGTTGGAGTTATTCACATTTTCTTTTCATAATGATTGTGATAGTTATTTTACATGTATTTCTCGGGATATGATTGTCCCAGCACACTCCACCCTGTGACTGTCAAAACGATTTAGGAATTGCCTTCTGTCGCCATGTACGGGCATGTCCAGAATTTGCATCAATTGCCCAGGTGGAATGTGCGATAATTGAAATAATTTTGAAACAAACACATCGCTTGACCAAGTAATGATCCACGGGGAATGTAGAAACATGTCGGTATACAAGCGATTGTGCATGTATGCAATTAAGCAAATAGTATTGCGGTCTACCAGAGAAAGTTTCCTTTGTTCAGGTAATTATATACTTAAAAAACTGAAGTGTGATTGGTGAAAAAAAAATTAATGTACTCGAGTGTTAATTTATCTGTTAAGGTGATATTTTCGATTTATTGTGTAAGTAATTTAATTTGAAGACCTATTTCGGAAATAGTTAAGTTATTGTATTTCAGAGTTGAATTTTATAAAATTTGCGTAAAATAAATTCTAAAAAAAATTTAAAAATAAAAAAAAATCAAGAAATTGGATTTCAAAATTTTTGTTACTATTCGATCGGAATAAAACTTTTTTTGGTCACATGACCTCTTCTTTTTTTCTCAAATCTGCGAACCTTCCTCTTTGTGCAATCACCCGTGTGACGCGTGACACCGTTATCAGTCATTCCCTCATGGTGTGTTCACTGATGAACGGGCGCGTGTTGTGTAAAGGTACAGAAATTTTGTTAAATCTCACAGATCATTGTAAAATTCTGTCTTTTAAGTCAAATGTTTAAACGCTTTTTTTGAATATCAAATCTTTGATGCAAATGAAGTGGAAAATTAAACTTTATCTGTAGATTTGACCACGACGATGAAACCGCTGTTTGAAATCACCAGCGAGAAGCGTGAGTAATCTCTCCTTTTTGTCATTGTATCTTCTTTTTTATTAATACCGTTAATTGGGCGATTTTGTTTTAGATTTCTGTTAAAGTTTTCGTGGGAAAACTAACATTGCATTACAGTTTTGTTTTTTCCCACGCGTTCAATCGTTTCGATCGAGCGCGCACACGAACACGGTAAAAATGAAATATTTTTATTTTAGAGATTGAAAAAGTTAAGAAATGAAAAAAATTATGGACAACTTTTTTTTGTTGATGTTGTGTATACACTCCTCTGTTCGTGTGAGTGGAATTGATTATTACGCGGCTGTGTTAAGGATGCCCGATTAATTTCACAGCGATATGTAGAAAGTCACTTGTCTGTACTTCATAAGATATGACGTCATAGTTAACTTTGACGTCACGATCTGCATTCCTTTCCATCGTTCTTAGGGAATGTATCGTAACGTAATAAGTGATATACATTGTGCATTATAAAACCGCTTCATTCCTTTACATAGACACTGTTGTAAATACTATTGATACTAAATTTAATATCACCGATATGGAGTATAAAAAAATCAACAGTTTTAAAGCTTCGTAATAGGGAAATAACTATTCATAAAACTAATGGTTTTGAGACTCCCCCTGCTACGTGTAATCTAATGAATGGTGATATGTATGTGCATATAAAAAACGGCTTGGCACAAGTGAAAGATAAAAACAATCTTAGTATATTTTACGTGAAATCGGGAGAGAAAATAAGTACCACTGTGAATCTTGCTGGGGGAAACCTACCAATTGACCCGATTTTGTGTAAATCGAGCCTAAAAGGTAAAAATGTGCCTAATTTCGATGGCGGTGCGTAATGTTTTGACAATATTTCAAATAAACGAAATATTTATATGAACCCCCAGCAAGAACTGCAAAATACATAACTTATCGAATGATTTTTCATAAAAATATTTTTGATTTAATGTCATTATTCACTTGTGCCGATGCGATTTTTATAGATTATTTACCGTCTTAGAATACACCCGTCACGTGCTTAAGTAAAATATATGACGTCACAAAAATACATCAAATATAGTGTTGGATGCCACTGTTAACTTATGTAATAAAAGTTTAAAGAAACTCACTCGGTTAAAGCATTTTTCAATAATTAAAATAGTATCATTTCTCGATATATATTTAGCTTCGGACAGCCCTAACATAGCCGCGTATCGAACATGTGCGGATCTGAAAGGGAGTGAGGTGGGTCCCGACCAACCACCCCCCCCCCCCCCTTTCTATTTGGAAAATGAAAAATAATTAAATTTATATGGTAAAATTATTGCAAATATGCCTCGGACCTCCCTCTCCCCCGGGAAACAATTATCCTTCGGAACCCCCCCCCCCACCCCTTTTGGAAAAAAATTCTGGATCCGCACATGTCAGAATCCATTTTTTATTTTGCAAATTAAAATGTGATTTTTCCCTCTTAAATTTAGATTTTACACTCGGAAGGGATTCGTCCAGGATATACAATAACTTTTCGACAACTGACGTAACCGAACAGCATGTTGACAGAAGCACACTTATTAATGAATCTTATGCATTTAATAGTACCCCAATCCCGCATGAAACTACTTCGTCCGAAAATGAATCCCTGGCATTGTTTCCTATAACTTCTCCCAATGATTTCACAGCCACTATGCATGACAGTACTCCGCTTACGCAATCAGTAAAACAGACCACCCCCCTTATTAAACACTCCACAAATATTTTGCCTGCCATGACAACAAATGCCTCTTTACCATCTGCAGCTACTTCCTCTTCGCATTATTTTACTGTCACCTCAAATTTGACGGACTTGACGACTGCTGACATACAAACTCGCATCACCACCATCGGAACGAAAAACACTGAGTCCCTCGGTACGAATCACGACCAACTGCTTTACATTTTATTTTGTGTACCTCTTTTAATATTGGCATGTTTTATTATATATATATATCATTAAAAGAAATTTTAATCGTAGGCGAAAACACATACATGTAACTCAGCACGTCAGTGATTGTGAAAATGCAGATACCGATGAAGTAATGCTGTTTGAAATGAGACACAAATAAAAAATTATTTTTAAAAAATATGACTGCATGCATGTTGTAGTTGTTTTTGTTTGTTTGTTTGTTTGTTTGTTTGTTTGTTGTTGTTGTTGTTGTTGTTTTGTTTGTTTGTTTGTTTGGTTTTTTTTTTTTTGCATGAGCTGTGCATGGAAATTAGACAAGTAAGTAATTTTATTGCTAAAAACCTTTTACAAGTTAAAATCATTTTTATTTTATGAAGTATGACGTTTGATGAAAATTTAAAAATCAGACATGAATAATTATACATTTTCATCAAAATAAACTAATATTTTTTAATGTAATTTTTAATGGGGGTCATTGATATGACTTAAAATGATTTACATTCTTATCACAGTGAAGTAATGTATTTTTTTTTTACAATTTTTTAGTGAACGAAGCCTTTAGTATCGCCATTACGGCCATAATCATGGCTGGTTTGATCGGCCTCGGCATTTTGCTGCGGTATCTCCTCAGGAGATACCGCAACTACATTTTGCGGAGGGGGAGGCGGGACACCATTACGGCGGTGCCACGTGAAGACCATTCATACCGCCGGACCCTGGCCGCTGCGCAGGAAGTGGAAGCGGCCACACTGGCCACCATTAAGAAGGAGCCGGTGACACCCCATTCCTGCCATTGCACCCTGGCCGCGGCACAGGAACTCCGCCACGCCATCAAAATGGAACCGGTATCCCCCCGCGCCTGTCGCCGGACTCTGTCCATGCCGGTGATCTCTCCGAGGAAGGACCCCTACCTCAGGGACGAGCTGATTGCCTTGTAATTTTAATCATCTGATTAAACCCGATAACAAAACTTTTAAACTTGCTTGGTGTTTTTTTCCCACTGTTTTCCTATATGATGAGACGAAAGAAATATCTGCATTTTTTTTTTGCTGATTTCTTTCTTTCTTTTTGGTAACTATATTATAATTTTAGAAATTTACAAAAAATGTTTATATTTCTTAACGTCTCAAAAACTGTATGAAAGTTTCAAGCAAAAAAAAAAAAAAAAGATGCCTGAGGCAATTTGATCAGCTGAAAAATGAAACGATGGTATACAAGTTTGTCTAAAGAAAATGGTCCAAGTAATCAAAGAGGAAACATTTAAGACCATTTAGTATCGGTATTTATCTCCTGTTTGTCAAACAATTATCTGAATGACGTAAGGGACAGTCTATTTAGTAGAATTAAAAAGAAAACAGATCATTATATTAAAAAATTCAAGATATAAAAGCATGGTCAATATATTTAAACGATTTTGCAAAGACACATTTTTGATAATTAGCTTAAAAATTTAAAAAACAATGACAGAGTCAAGGGGAAAATCGATATTTTCGAATGGAATGAATAATTGAATACGCCCACTTAATTTAAAATCCAATCAATATGAACAATTTGAAATGTTTTTCAGTCGCCAAAGGTAATAACCAATGAAAGAATTAGATTTTCTGCAAATAAGTTCAAGATTATTTTCTTTCCTTGTAGTATGAATTTAATTTACTTTGTGTCCGCATGGCATTTTTGGATTTTTTTTTTTTTTATCAAACTCTGTTCAGCTTTGAACAAGATGTATCAGTGTGGATTTTGCCATTTGATATTCGAGTCGTACGACAGTAAGACAAACCATGAGAAAGTACACGAAAACAATGTGAGGTATGTTGATCTATTTTTTTTTAATGTGTGTACGTTTTGTGTGCAAGCTAACCGCTTACTTTACAATGCAAGAGGGATAACTCTTGCGCGCTCTCTCTTTCTCTCTCTCTCTCATATTTACAAGAGATAATGGACAAAATAATTAGGGTCTTCCGTTTCCAACGGAAGACCCTCTTGTAATTCTATTGTTAGGGTCTTCCGTTTCCAACGGAAGACCCTCTTGTTTTTCTTCGGTTTCTTTTTATTATTATTTTATTTTTTATTTTTTTTCTGACTCCTTTTCGGCTTTATATCTCAAAAAGTATTCATCCGATTTCAATGAAATTTTCAGAGCTTTTGTAAAGTTACCGTGCCTAAAAGATTTTAAAGTTTCAGCATTTACGTCACTTCCGTTCAAATTTGGTGGCCATTTTTAAATTTAAAAATAGTGATTTTGTCCGGAAGAAATCTCAGTAAACTTTAAAGATATCGCTTTGAAATTTTTACTGATGATAGATGTATCAATTCTATAATGTACTGGGGGGTTTAAAATTTTGTTCATCAATTTTGCTCAAAACCGGAAGCAGTTCCAAATTTTGGAAATTTTCATTTTTTTGAACAAAATAAGACAATACTACAGTCTTTAAGAACGTGCCATTGTGAATTCAAATCTGAAATCCGTTTGAAAATCGGACGATGCATTACAGAGATATCGGGGTTTAAAAATTGATTTTTCCGGAAATTTTGATTCCGCGTCCTTGGTTTAAAAAATAGCGTAATGTTCAAAGTAAAATTAATTCGTACCAAAAATAATTGTTAAATCGTACTTGAACACATTCGGATTTTTTTTGTCAATTCGTTCTTGAAATCAGAAAGGTTTTTGTTAATTCGTACTTAAAATCATTCGGATTTTGTTAAGTCGTACCAGGAATAATTTTTTTCATCTTTTTATTTTAGTTACTCTTGTTGTTGGTTTAAGAGCTCTGCTTCTTACAGGAACTTCCGGCTTTACTTCCGACATTAACGGAAGACCCACTCGTTGCTTTGCAACGAGCTTTGCTATAGTTTTTATTTTATTTTTTATTTTTTTTCTGACTCCTTCTCGGCATTATATCTCAAAAAGTTTTCATCCGATTTCAATGAAATGTTCAGAGCTTTTGTAAAGTTACCGTGTCTCAAAGATGGTAAAGTTTCAGCATTTACGTCACTTCCGTTCAAATTTGGCGGCCATTTTTATTTTTAAAAAAAGTGATTTTGTCCGGAGGAAATCTCCGTAAACTTTAAAGATATCGCTTTGAAATTTTTACTGATGATAGATGTATCAATTATATAATGTACTGGGGGGGTTAAAATTTCGTTCATCAATTTTGCTCAAAACCGGAAGCAGTTCCAATTTTTGGAAATTTTCATTTTTTTAACAAAATAAGACAATACTACAGTCTTATAGAACGTGCCATGGTGAATTCAAATTTGAAATCCGTTTTAAAATCGGACGATGCATTAAAGAGATATCGGGGTTTAAAAATTGATTTTTTCGGAAATTTTGTTTCCGTGTCCTTGGTTTAAAAAATAGCGTTATGTTCGAAGTAAAATTAACTCGTACCAAAAATAATTGTTAAGTCGTACTGTAACACATTCGGATTTTTTTGTTAGGTCGTTCTTGAAATCGGAAAGGTGTTCGATAAGTCGTACTTAAAATCATTCGTATTTTGTAAAGTCTTACTAGGAATAAATCGATTTTTTCATCTTTTTATCTTAGTTATCTTGTTACTGGTTTAAGAGGTCTGCTTCCTACAGGAACTTCAAACTTTACTTCGACATTAACGGAAGACACACTCGTTGCTTTGCAACGAGCTTTGCTCTAGTTTCTTTCTATTATTAGGGTCTTCCGTTTTCAACGGAAGACCCTCTTGTTATTCTTCGGTTTCTTTCTATTATTATTATTATTCTTTTTATTTTTTTTTCTGACTCCTTTTCGGCTTTATAACTCAAAAAGTTTACAACCGATTTTAATGAAATTTTCAGAGGTTGTGTGCAACTATAATACCTCAAAGTTTGTGAAGTTTCTTTGAAAACGTCACTTCCGTTTTTATGTTACGTTATTTTTAAAATTTTCAAAAAGTCATTTTGTCCGCGGCGTTTCTAAAAAACGCTTCAAGATAGAGGCTTGAAATTTTCAATGGTTATGATTTAATCGATTTACCTCTGTAATAAGGCTGAAAATGAAAATCTGTCACTTCCGGTCGAAACCGGAAGGGTATCAAATTTTTCGAAAAAATGAATTTTCTGATCAAATCAAAAATGAATATGTGTTTTATAGAGCTTATTAAGCTGAATCTAACACTGAAAGCCGTTTTAAAATCGGACGATGCATTACAGAGATATACGAGTTCAAAAAATGATTTTTCCGGAAATTTTGATTCCGCGTTTTTGGTTAAGAAATTAGTATCAAGTTCTTGGTTAAATTAACTTGTACCTAAAAATTAATTGTTAAGTCGTACTGTAACACATTCGGATTTTTTTTGTTAAGTCGGTCTTGAAATCGGAAAGGTTTTTGTTAAGTCGTACGTAAAATTATTCGGTTTTTGTTAAGTCGTACCAGGAATAATTCGATTTTTTCATTTTATTTAAGGTACTCTTGTTATTGGTTTAAGAGCTCTGCTTCTTACAGGAACTTCCAGCTTTACTTCCGACATTAACGGAAGACCCACTCGTTGCTTTGCAACGAGCTTTGCTCTAGTTATTATTATTCTTTTTATTTTTTTTTCTGACTCCTTTTCGGCTTTATACCTCAAAAAGTTTACAACGGATTTTGATGAAATTTTCAGAGGTTGTGTGCAACTATAATACCTCAAAGTTTGTGAAGTTTCTTTGAAAACGTCACTTCAGTTTTTACGTTACGTCATTTTTTAAATTTTCAAAAAGTCATTTTGTCCGCGGCGTTTCTCAAAAACGCTTTAAGATAGAGGCTTGAAATTTTCAATGGTTATGATTTAATCGATTTACCTCTGTAATAAGGCTCGAAATGAAAATCTGTCACTTCCGGTCGAAACCGGAAGGGAATCAAATTTTTCGAAAAAATGAATTTTCTGATCAAATCAAAAATGAATATGTGTTTTATAGAGCCTAATAAGCTGAATCTAACACTGAAAGCCGTTTTAAAATCGGACGATGCATTACAGAGATATACGAGTTCAAAAAATGATTTTTCCGGAAATTTTGATTCCGCGTTTTTGGTTAAAAAATTAGTATCAAGTTCTTGGTTAAATTAACTTGTACCTAAAAATTAATTGTTAAGTCGTACTGTAACACATTCGGATTTTTTTTTGGTTAAGTCGTTCTTGAATTCGGAAAGGTTTTTGTTAAGTCGTACGTAAAATTATTCGGTTTTTGTTAAGTCGTACCAGGAATAATTCCATTTTTTCATCTTTTAATTTAAGGTACTCTTGTTATTGGTTTAAGAGCTCTGCTTCTTACAGGAACTTCCAGCTTTACTTCCGACATTAACGGAAGACCCACTCGTTGCTTTGCAACGAGCTTTGCTCTAGTTTTTAGTTGTTTTTTTTAACAGAAAGAAGTAGGGGAGGGGGGCTGCTGCCGTCACACTGGAAGACGCTGTACCTGTTTCATATTTGATCATGATGTTTTCATTTCAATTAAACAAAATTGATAGATTAAAAAAGGATCATTACAACTGTGTTCATTTAATCCTTATTCATAAAGCAAAAAATAAAATGAAAGGAAAATGTTGAAGTTTATACCGTAGCCTTCATAGTTTTTAAATAGGATGTTGATGCTGTAGATATTGTATATTCTGCCGAGATCCACTTTCCACCAAGTACTACGGTATACAGATTTAAGCCCTATCCCCTCTGTTCTTATACATGTTCCGACATATCTGTCAACTGCATTACTTGCATCATATGAGGTCCCGGGATATAATGGCGATTGAGTTTCATTTTTTGATATGACAAATCCTCTTTATGAGAAACAAAATAAAAATATTGATACAAAAAAAGATTGTGAATCATATTGCCAATTTTAAAGAATGTTTATTGAAAGTTCCTTATAACTTCTATAGCCATTTTTTAAATAGAAATTCCTTTTTTTTTAAATAGCAAAAAAACAAATTAAATGAAATAGTTGCGTACAGCAATGCATGTCGATTTGAATGTAAAGCAGAGAGCATACTTGTTCATGAATAGTAAACAAAAGTAAAGGTTTAACACGCTTATTTACTTGTCATACTACTTACCAAAAGCACTGACGATAATAACCATTGATAAGCACGCTATTATATTATTTAAGCCCATTTCATAAACTAAGGAAGCGTGTTTGCAAGTTAATAAGTTTTATAAGAAAAACAAGGAAACTTTTTCAAATACGTTGTTTGGAAACCTTATTCCAGAAAAAAATAATGAAATATATGCCTTCAGTATGAATATATTGAAATACAACCTATAATCTAAATCGTCGTCGTTTAGAAATGTAAACATTCTTAAAGTGGATCAAATTGGCAAAAAATGTCATATCAATGCGATTAGTTTGGTTAATGCATTTTTTGGAATAACTCATTATAAATAGAGATAACTCTAAACAATTAATATTAATAAACCCGAATTTTTCTTTAAATATTGATTCATTTAACGAGGCCGGGTCTAATTTGTTCTGCCCTAGATTTTTGAATGAAATTTTTTACATGAATTTCTACTGATATAATCGTTATTTTAAGATAAAAAAAATAAGACATTCACCACACCGTTTGTTTAAGGGGTCACCTCAAGGTTTGTTAATTTTTAACATAGGACCCTATGGGATTTTACTTGAAATGTATCAATTTTGCACATTTTTTGCATTTTTTTTAAAACTTCTACCCTAGGAATTTCTTTTTTTGTTCTACATATCTAAGTTATTGCTAAAAGACATTAAATGGTCAAATAAAAAAAACCTTTTACCTCCTGGTTTGTTCCAGGGGTTTTATCAAAGTTGTTTTTGTATGCCCAATTGCCCAGATTTGTCAGATAATGGCTATTTTTTTATTTGACAAAGGCGAAAATGGTGATCTTTATAGTATTATTAAAATATCAAGACATATTTAAGTAATAAATGAATATATAAAATCACATATTAAGGGTCAAAAATATATAATTACATGGTTACTGTCTTGAAATATATGAATTAAGCTATGTTTGGGCGGGTTAAGAAAACGTGACAGAAGGCTAGGTTTGCTGAACCCTATTCACGTTTTCGACTCAAGCTCAAATATAGTTTATACTTCAAGACATTTATGTTTATTCCACAATATAATATCAATTTTACGCATCAAACGAGCTATTTTCAACAAATTTCGCCGAATATCTACAGCTGAAACTATCACGCCATGGCGTCAACCAAGCAAAAAGATGACGTCACAATACAAATGAAACGCTGCGTGAAAGCGTGCGTACTCGTTCTGTACTCGGCCTCGTTAAGAGCACTTGATGGTCTTGTCCATATTTAGACTTCAATGATCTCGTTTACAAGAAGAGCTATATATATATGTAGCAAATATAGAAAATAACCAAATTAAAAAGTTGAACAAAATTTTATGGATTTTTCCTTTACTTAATAATAGTTTATAGTTAAACAAATCATATCTTGAAATTTAAGGGAACTCTTTTGATCAATTTCATCAAGCCCCATTAACTTATATTCGCTGCCTTAACGATAATTTTCAAGTTTTATTAATTATCGATCATTGATGTGAAAGCTTTTTATCAAATTAATGAAAATTATATTGATTTGTCGTAATGGAAAACAGAAAATGACAAGGAAATTGGCAAAATGAACAATCAGAGTCCCGGAAAGTTGTTTTTGACAGTTCAAGGATTTATGATCAAGGCTACAAATTAAATAAAACTAATGTAAATATCCTTGAGAAAAATATTCCTGGACAAATCTAATCAAAGAATCAATATAATATCTGAACTCAAGGGTCTTACCAAATTCCTCTGCAAAAAGAAACAGGAATTTATGAACTAAATACAAGTAAAACTAGAACTGTCCTAATGGGACTAATACCCCCGCTAGGCTAATTTCAAATGGGACAAATAATTGAATCGAATAATAATTAAGGTTTGGAACACATAAAAAAAAATAATTCTAGAATTGTAAAAAAAAAAAAAAAAGTTAACAAAGAAAAATTAAAATCAAAATTGTCAGAATTTCACTGTAAAAACATATCTATAACAGCAATACATTTACAAATGTATGTTTTTGATGATATATTTTTTTTAATTTAATTGAAAAACCGCAAACCGGGAAAAACCAACAAAATGACAATAACCCCTCCCTTTGCAGTGAATAGAAATACCGGTAGCCAAGCAATGCTCTTCTGTTGATAAAACTTTCAATATCTTTCTAATAAGAGTCTTGACAGATGCAATTAGTTGTTTCAAATTTTCCTCACTTTCTCCTATGGCACAATTGAACTCCATATCAGAAAATTGATCCCATAGGACTATGATTTTCTTTGATGAGTTTGTTAAATTTAATAAACTCCCAAAACATTACCATAATTACCATACTATGTAAAAATATGTAAAAAAGAAAATTTAATATTACAAACAATTTTAAAATTGCCAAAACACTACAATCATATCAGTAATTTTGAATTTCATTTAAATTAATGCCCAATAGGGTCACTTCATCAAATTACTTGACAAATAAATTTCAACAACCTCTAAAAATAGTTTAACTTCTTTATTAATAATTATATTATTTATTTCCTTATAATGATAGACCTTTTGGTTTACATGAAACAGTTTTAATATCACCCATTTTACAGATTATCAATTTCCCCTAAACACATGCTCCATCTGAGCCATGGTTCAGATAATGGCTCCCTTGGGACAAATGAATTCAGCCACACTTGTCTTTGATGTTCTCATTAGCTCCTAAGAATTTATCATTGACAAACAAAAACTTTGCATTGTCAGTTGATAGAATACTTATAAAAATAATTTTTTTTTATTAATTAAGACATAAAGACAAAAAACTCCATCTGGATGTATTTATATAAATATATTTTAGAGTGTATTCTATTAATTAATTAATAAAATCTGTAAGGATTACCTCCCTTACTTTTCAATATTAGTGTACAATATATAGAATAAGGAAAATGAAAACTGTCATAAAATCATTAAATCTTGTCTGATCTTAAAAAAAATTGCAGGTGCACATCTTCAGATGGTGTTCAACATATGTACAAATTTTCAAACTGTTCCATGCAGTAATAAAAAATTCTATAGGGGGGACAAAGTTGCGTCTACAGACAGACGGACAGACGGACAGACGGACAGACGGACAGACAGACAGACAGACAGACGGACAGACGGACAGGGTGAAACCAATATACCCCCCTAAACTTCGTTTGCGGGGGTATAAATATAAAACAAGGCTATAATTAGATATGAATAAAAGAATGAGACAGAAAAAGAGCCTGCAAGAGAGGGGGGGGGGAACACTAAAATAGTAAAGCATTGTTACTTTTTAAATGCATTATATATCTTATTGAACACTATGCTGTTGACTCAACGTAATATATTTCTTATTGAACACTATACTTTTGATTCAACGTAATATATTTCTTATTGAACACTATACTGTGGATTCAACGTAATATATATGTTATTTAACACTATACTGTTGATTCAACGTAATATATATCTTATTGAACACTATACTGTTGATTCAACGTAATATATATGTTATTGAACACTATGCTGTTGATTCAACGTAATATATATGTTATTGAACAATATGCTGTTGATTCAACGTAAAAACTACAAAATCCAGCTTCATAAAAAAAAACAGATTTATGAATTTATTTTATATCTTATAGCCGTAACTAGCCTATTGTTTTAATCCTCTTAAACAAACTCCTAGCCAAAAACTAGAAATAAGTTATCCCGTCTTTTCTTTGATGTCATTGCATACATGTATTTTTGTTTGGTTTTGGTGGTGGCTTTTTTTTATCAGTCCGTCCATTACTTAAAAAAATAAACCAATGTTTCGCAAATATTTGAATATCATTAGAATTTTTGTTCATACTGTTATCACGTCAGGCTGTATTCAATCAATTGTTTATATTAGACAATTTGATTTAGTAAAAGATGCAAAAGACGTTTAGTAATAACATCGTGTTCGCCTTGCATCTAGTTAATAAGCTGCAACCACATTTTAACCAAATCTAATCTTCTTAAATATTTGTATACTAGCTAGGAGTCAATTTTACCGTTACAATTGGAATAATTATAAGGAAAATTATAATTTGAAAAATTATATTCTTAAACAAGCTCTTATTTCAAAGAGGGAAAGGCAGAGTACTTATTTTTTCCTTTGTTGTTATTATGTGTGTGGAATGGGAGGGGTATGTAAATATCATTGCCTTAGGTTTCGCCCAAAACAAACAAAGAGATATGCATAATATCTCCGTATAAGTAAGACAGCGCCGAGGAATTGTATTTGCTTGTAAGTTAAGTAATCCCCATTGTATGGAATTAAGAATCCAACACATATCTTTAAATGCAGCACCTTTTTCGAGAACATCCGGGTCACAAAACGCAACAGATCAAAAAAACATTACGTAACCCCATGATAGTTTTCCATTTTTCGGGTTTTATGTAACTGGTGTTAAAATATTACCAAAATCAGGCATTTAATGATCAAATCAACATAATATTACGTTTTAAATGTGTTCATCGGTGGTCGCAAGATAGACTGATAATTATATAGAGAGTCTCCCTTTCTCTTTTATTATTTATGGGAATTACATAGATGAATAAAAAATAAATGAGGCAACGTCAATATTGATTGCATTGATTTTCTTTATGTATTATCGGCGATTGGATGAGTCATGTCCATAATAGGAAAGACGACCCGAGTTTTTCCATACCCGATTTTTCGTTAAAAGTGAGGCGATAATGCAGGTACTTTTGTTCACAGCCTACCTGACATTTAAACTTCAAACCACACTGAATTATCGATAACTTTTTGAGATTTCAAAACCAAAACACTTTTATTTAAAACCCTTTATAACAGCATCAAGGATACATCAGGTTTGAATATAGTCAGCAAGAACAATATAAACATATAAACTAAAAATGGCTAACGACAAGAACAATTGATATTGTCAAAGTTTCGGGACAACCAGTTCCTTTTTCAGGACAAATGAAATAAATTACATGGGTAAAAACGAAGAAAACAAAACTTCGCACTACTACTTAAAAAAACAACAACACGCTTATCATAAGCATATTTATTGCAAAAAAAAACAATCATAAGAGAGTTCACGTATTTCGTTATGAGCATCAAAAATATATTAGTTGCTTAAATTGGCTAACATACATCACACAATAACCAACATTATTATAATAAAAAAAGTATATTCGATGTAAATATGATACTTTTGAAATTAGTTATGTTCACTATAAAACAAAATCATAGAAAACTTAAGTTAAAAGATGAAATGTATTTTAGTAACAATTCAACAAAAGATATGGAGAAAAAATAGTAAAGGTCATAACCACCATTATTGAACGAATAAAAATGACCGCTCCATTAATGTCAAAATATGTATAAAAAAGACATTGTAATTGAATCTGAAAACATTTGAAACCAATAACAATCGAAAAAAATATAAAACAACAAACAATTGATATGTTCATATTAAACAAATTAAGATCAAAAGACGGTTTTATTGAATCTTTAAAACAATTTTTAACATTTTTGAACGTAATTTGAGTACGTTGGTATTGGTGTCCAGCAACAAAACAATACATTGGTAGGGCAATAATATACTTAAAACTATGGTTGATAAATAGTTTTTTAAAACAAGCAAAAACAGTAATTTTAATAGGTACAAAAAACACTCGGTTATTCATTAGTTTACAAAGAAATTTAAATTAATCGAGTTAACGTCAAATAACAAGTATGATCTTATTAAAATCTAATAAAATTATATTTTAATTAAAAAATGATTTTTATATCAGCACTTATGCACATAAACTAAATTCAGACAAGTTCGTTAAAGCTAATTGTATACTCATTATGAACATATAGTGTTCAGAAATCATCTATGGGAGGGTTTCTATGTTTCTTTAACAATTTCCATAAACACAGTCATTCAGAAGATATTCAGCCACGGCGTCATGACATAGCTTGTATTCGTCCTAAGATAAAAAAAAATCTTCATTAGGAAAAGGTGTGAATTTCAATAGTATAAAATCAAATCCGTTATTTTTGTTATTATGTCAACAATTTCAAATATAGTCAAGATACCAATATAACTGTGATACTTACCACAGTGGACACACACTCTGGTCTCCGTATCTGGATCTGACGTACAGCTGTAAAGATGTCCACCTCTCTATCCACGGAGATCTGTTCCAACACGTTGTATACAACAAAGAATGGTCCACAGCGTGTAGCTCCATCACTAACAGCACAATAATTTGGATAAAGTAGAAAAAATAGTAAGTTTATACATATTTCTCAAATATAGAATGTGCACGTATTTTGTTCACTTTTAAAAGTTTTGATAACGTTTTTCTGTTAATATTGTTTTTATTTCTTTCTTTTTAACATAGTGTAATGGGTATGATGTGTCACTTTGTGATTGTACATGCCCTTTTAATTGCATTTAAATTTGTATCTCATTTAAAGAAATAACTAAATAAACGTGTATACATTTGAATCAATATCTGGTGCAAAAAAGAAGTCATGGTTTTAATAAGATTAAATATTAAAGGAAAACAACCAATTATTACAGTAATTATCTTTTTTTATTTTGCATGGTCCATTTTAAAAAGAAAATAGCCTATTTATGTGAAAATTTGCGCTCAATGCAGGAAATTTAAATATTGTTTTATTTTGATATTCACAATATAAATTTATCCTGCCTTTGTTGCAACTGTGGGTGACTGATAGTTTAGGTCAAAATAATGAGTGATTATGAGAGATATTTGAACGAAACTGTATTTTTGTAGCAAATGGTCATATTAAGATGGTGTTTCTAAATTATAAGAAACAATGTCAAATTGTTCAGTGGGTCTTTGTAACTATTATTTTTAAACTTGCCATAGTGTATCTATTAAAAGATTTTTTCATAATATCAAATTGTACTTATCATTTATATAATAATTTCATGAAACCGATGTCCATTCATTGAATGATAATAGGTATGAATATTGAATGAATAGGTAATTAGAAAAACAGGGAACAAAGACTGATGTGATATTGTTTACGTTACCTTGATAGAACGAGAACTCGGCCCTTATTGTTAGACTTTTCAGTCTTTACTGCTTTAACTACATCCAAAAGTACTCTTTTATCCCCCCTTTTCATTCTTTCACCCCAAGTCGGGCATTCCAGAAGAGTGATATCCATTTCATTGAAACCCTAAAAATTACAAACTGATTGTACATTTAAAAAATAAAAACTAGTTGTGATAGTTTTGAATTTCTGATTAAATTCATAATGTCTATTTTCAATAATGTATTTGCTTTTTCCGTAAAAAATATATGCGTTAGAATTCCAGAGTATTTTCAGAAAACTACTGAATAAGAAGTATTGTAAAGTCATCCAGACGTATGGGTGATCCTAACTGCCCTAGATAAGCCAAGGCAGTTGATTTTGATGAGTGGTGTATCATCCTCTGATAAAATAGGTGTATTTTAAATGTAATGTTCTGTTGCAGTTTCAACGAAAGGCATTGCCCTATTGCAATAAAAATTACAACGAAACACAACACCAAAAGTCCATTAATACTAACTTATCATTTAAAATCGATTAATTAAATTTCAAAAAAGTATATATTACGGCGTCGTTTGTTGTTTAAGTTTATTTTCCAATATTTCATTTTTGTTTTAAATTTAAAAAAAAAAGGAAAAAAAACCGTTGGCTGTATGTTGAGTCTGGTCAATTTGACGTTATGGCTTCTTGTTGATGACATATTTTTGACGTAGAAAATCCCATTGAATTTGTGCTGATTTTCAGGTGGAAACCATTTAGATGTCTGTGAAAGAATTAACAAAAGTCAATAATTAGAAAGAGAAAAACATGACAACCAGACAGACAGGCATATAAATATATTGATGAAATATTTCGTTTATACCGATTCAATGTCTTCTACTGGACACAAGAAGACGACAACACTTGCGTCAAAGTCCTTGATCAGTCTGAGGAAATCTTCGGTGTTGTCAGGTAGAGGGTACTGGGCGCTGATCAGGGAGTCCTTCTCAAGGTACGACTGAAGAAGATATACATAGAATAATGAAGTGTAAGTGACAAAGAAGTTAGGTAGAGGATACTGGGCGCTGATCAATGAGCCCTCCAGATACGACAGTATACAAAACAATAAATAACAATGAAGTCTGGTTGAGAGTCTTGGCCTAAGCAGATATTTTTATATTCAGGAACGATTACAGAAAAAAAAACGTTCATCGTTTGTATTTTCAGAAAGTCCTATTAAGAAGACGATTAAATAATGCAAATACAGTATTCCATAAAATTTTGATCCATGAACTTTTGAATTAGCATTAAATTCAACATCAGCTTACAATAATACAAAATATAACTCATTGATCGACTGAGCACTAGTCCCATTAGATTTGTTTTACATAATATAAACCATACTAGGTGAATCACAAACCGTGTATTGCATTTAGCTTACATTTGCCTTTTACATAAATGATAAATCATACATAAAATAATACACATTCAACTTTTTATAGTTATTCTTGAAGTTTTAAATTAAGTGCAAAATCTTACGCCATAATATCTTTAAAATAATGTTTAATGAAGGAATATTTTGTACTAAGTGTGTATGGAATATACATGGTCTTTGTGTGACTGCTGTTAACCAAAAAACCCCTTACGCATAAACAGAGGGTACGATTTCCACAGTAAATGTATTTGTGTGCTTTTATTAACCTGAATAAATACAGCATTGTAGTAGGTGTTATAGCCCTTCATATAGTACAGGTGGCACATGAACTCCTCAACTGCAACAAAAAAAAAGATAGATTGTATTATTAAATAGACATTAATCTATGTTATGCGAATTATCATTTTAAAGACAAACACGATTCAGTGTATCAGATAGACAGAATCTTTAAGCTTACAATCTTCAATGAAATAAATACAACGTTTACAAAAGTATAGATATAAATAGCATGTTACCAGGAAGTACGCTTTCCGTGTAGTTAGCCGATATCTGAGCCCGACCAGATATGTAATCTTGCTGTGTATACTCTTTCCTCAAGGACAGTAACTCCTACAATTATTTGTAATATCAAGAAAGTAATGAATATTCAAGAAGCAGCGAACTGCATTATATTCAAATTTATAATTGCAATCATAAAATGATAGGTTTTAAATAAGAATTGTTTACTCCATGTTTAATTCTATTTTGGAGAAGGAAAATTTGTAATCAATATAAATCTCAATTTAGATTTACCTCAAGGTCAGAAGACAATGATTTGTTTTGTGAAATGTCTCCACAATTTGTATAACAATTCTGTTCTTGGTATTTGCCCAAAAACTTTTCTGTTTCCAAACATTTCTTTTGGCCGTAAAAGGCATCTTTCAGTGCAAGGTATAGCAATTTGTACTGGTCCTAGAAGAATGTTATCCGTTAAAATGTAAATGAAATAAACAACATATCAATAAATGAAAAAAAAAAAATATCTTTATCAATACCCCAAAAAACAAAAGTTTATACATCAAATGAATTAAACGGGATGTTTTAATAATAGATATTTGGTCATTTGATCTAAAAAAGTGATATCATTTATAAGATGGCACCTAACACTTTTGCTATCCAATCTACGAGTTACATTGCACATTTGTCATGTGAAAACTTCCTTTAAAGCGATTCAATGTCGGGGAGATCACTGGAGGAAATAATATAATTATCAAATAGACAAATGAGAGAGGAAACTTTTAATGATGAATAGTTTGGGTTTTTCTTCATGAAGTCAAAAGTCACTTCCTTGATTTCAGATAGGATTTATTCTGATTGTTTTATAACCCAATTAAATCCGCTTCAACTAAATGCCTCTTACATGATGTGCATTTGTTTTGTTAACAATAGGAAGTATTTTATAGATTTTGAAAACGAATGATCAATAGCTTGTCAATAAGGACATAATTTTTAAGGAAGTATTACATAACAAATCATCGTTTTTTCCCGCTGGTAGAGCAAAATAAATGCATTAAATGAAACTGCACTTAAAACTTATTTCGAAAAAGCTATTAAGTAGAAAACGAGAAGGAAAAAATCACACACAACTTTTAATTATTTTTTCACTTCAGATCTTATTGAAAGGTGTATCAATAAATTTTCAGACCATAAATGGCAGGAAAATAAGAACTTATTGTACCTACACTGTTGTTAAATTTTTTAATTATATTTTAATATTTGTTTTATGATTTGTTTCTTTTAATGTTAAACAGGTTGAAAACAACTTTTTAAAAATAATTTAATAAAAAAAACAGGAGACCATGAAGAAATATAATAACATCCTGATTTTGGATAAAACAAAGATTTTGTTAATTAATTTTTTGGGTGCAATTATTCATGATCCAGACAAGTAAATGTTGACTACTGTATAAATTGACTACATGTATTGTAAAAAATAAAAATCATTTTTGATAATTATACATTTCTCTTATCAGGCTAATTAAAAAATGGGAAGCTTTTTTATCACTTTTTGAATTAGTTATAGCTATGAATGACCCTACATCTCCCTGAATCATGTTCATCCTGTCCTTCCTCATTGTTCTGACGTACATCGGGACGTTGATTTTACCAGTTCTCTCCCCTTCCCGGTAGAGGGCGTCTAAAGCAATGTACGTCCCAGTTCTGCCTACTCCTGCACTAAGAGTCAAATCACAACAATTTTGTATTTGAAATTAGTTTTAGAAATGTTATAATTTGTATTTTAACGCTATATAATAATTTTAAATTCACTGGCGTTTTATCCTAACAATTCGCGAGTATTGAACACTCCAAAAGGATTGTTTTTTTTAAGTAATTTAATGCATTTTCCTTTATACTGTTAAATTAGTTTACGCTCATGAAGTTTAAATTGCATTTATTTGTTTAGTCCGTTGCGTATCAATAGCACATGTGTTTGATTCATATGAAATTATCACACATGTATATGTACAGTGTACCTGCAGTGTACCACTGTGTACTTCCCAGCAGAGTTAGCGGTGGCTCTGATCACGTGACGATGGAACACGACCAGACTGAGGGGATCGGCCACTCCATGGTCTGACCACGTGGTGTAGTGGAACATTGTCACGTGACGGTCTGATCTTGTCTACAGTCACAAAATTGTAATACATTATAGTTAAAACTTAAAAAAAAATTGTGAGAAATAATGTTTTCATAATAAATATCACTTTGACAATTGGGTTCAGTAGTTGTACACTGAAGTAGGCGCAAAATGAAAGTCTGTCATTTAGTGAGCTGAATGATAACTGGATTGTCTGGAAAAGTGACTGAATGGCAGGGTTCAGTCGTTTATAAACGATATCAGTGACTTTTCAGTTGACTGAACCGAAAAAGCTTCCTCCTATAAAGTTTTATCATTTCATGTTTCTTCTATTTCATGCTTATGTATACCAATGTGATTTTTTTCAATATTACAGAAAAGAAATGTGTGATAAATAAATGTAAGAAAAAAAGAGTTTGTTTTCATCAGGACTTTGACATCGAAGTAATGTTGTTGATTATTATTTGTAAAAAAAAAAAAATAATTAAAAGTTCTCTTTAATTACGGCTACATAGGTCAAGGTAACTTTTTTCAAATTATAACATTGGTAGAGATTGTAAAATACTGAACCCTGGAAAAATCTGAATTCTGAAGATTATTAAAGCTGATGAGTTCCCTTTTTTTTCTTATTCGTCTCTGATAATTATTTTTGTGTCAAATATGAGTGCAACACATTTTCTATTTTTTTTTTTTTTTGAACAAACGTATAAAATGGCTTGCTATTATTTAAAACTTTTGAAGTATAGTTATGTTTTATATCCAAACAGGTGTAATTCGTATCAAACATGATTTATAAAAACTTATGTTATAGCCTACTCTGCTCACCTGAACAACAGGTCTATGATAATTTCAATATCCACTTATTTTAATTGGTAAAATAAAACTTTTATTACAGTTTTTAACAAGATATACATCCTCAATATATATTCATTATGATCTATTCAGAATTATAGCGTAATACTATGCTTTATACTTAAATCGTTTCTATTCCTCAGAGCCGATTGAGATTTCCATACAAACTGTTGTTTATGACCTTCATTCGATAAAAATCAATACTCTGAATATCAACCGACACATTTTTAGAACATCTTATAATATGAACCTGGTTGGTCAGGTGATCAAATCCTGTAAAGTCCGAAGGGCTTTTAAAAAGCATTTATCACTTAACAACCAAGTCCATATCCCGGTGAACCTTTTAACATTGCTGTTTACTACTTATATTTACGTTTAAAAAGTTCAGACATGAAAGGTTTCTGCTATTCTATATGTTCATTTAAGGAAACATATTTGCAAATGTAAATATTAGGAAGTAAACATTTCGAACAGCAGAATATTTACGGAGGATCAGCTGTACCTAAATCAACATTATTCACTGCACTTAGTTATTCTGTTACGGTGACTACTAATTTGTTTATCATTACTTTATCAACAAGAAAAATTGTATTTTAGCTTGTGTTTATCAGAAGCAATATTACAAACGTGTATTTTGAACGTTTAATAATGCATCTACTTTTCTATTCTGCAGGTATATTCAATATTTCCATTATTTTTTGAATAGCAATCTGTCAAGACATGCTTTGGTTTTTATGCATACATGGCATTTACAATATTGTTCTGAGCAAGGGGATCTTTTTAAAGCGCCATTATCAAACAAACAACGCAATGTAATGGTACTAATATGATTTAAATTGGTATTTATATTTTGAAACTAAAACATAGATCTGATTTTGCGTTACTTACACATGCTTACAAGCAGTACAATAATCCTTTTTTAGCAATCATAGTCTAGTTAAGGATATTGACACTCGAATTTCATACGTCATCGAGAATATTAATGTTAAAGAACTCATTAGACGATGGTTTCTAAGAGTTGTAAGACATACATATTTATCAACAGTGAAATTTTCTAACCTTAACTCTGACATAAGATTCAAATTAAGGTTTGTTTGATACGTATTAGTAAAGGGTCTTAATTTTTATTTTACAGAAAAAAATATTCGAGAAACTTGCGCAAAGAATGAATTTAGAAAAACCCTTATCTAAAATTCATTTCAATACGATTGGTGGACCTTAGATAAAATGGGCGTTTTAAAAAGAAAAGAAGTTAACCTCAATGTGCTGAGTATCTCGATTTTTAAGTGTAAATGGACAGGGGGTTGGGCATAAGGTTTTTATCGATCATATAAAAGTTAACTAGTATGCAATTAACAACTTGAAATTACTAAATCTGAAGTTGTTTATTCATCGCTGTACACAATGCTGTTCGAAACACATAATTAGTTCAAAACAATGTTTTTGTTGCGTTGTAAGGAGTGTTGCCGTGATTAAGAAACTAGCAACACACTTGAAAAAGTAAGTGAATTTACACAATACCTATCTGATAAATTATTAGTTTAAAGTAGTTTCTAATCATTCGATATTATCTTTATATTCTGTTTCATATGTTTTAAAACATCACAACAATTAATTTGGAATAAATGAATGTATATTAGGCTGTTAAAAATAAGTAAATTAGTTTCCTTATTCTCAACCAGCTATTTCACACAAAATATGTGAAGCTGTTTTTTTAAAAGTAAGTATTTACTGTTTTGTTGTGTATCTTAAAGCGTCTGATGATATATTCAGCGTATGTTTTTTCCTCAAGATGTCTGACAGTCAACGTCCCTCCCTGTAGTTTGTCGTTGATATCTGGCCAGTACTGGGCACACTTATTCTTTAAACAAATGATGATTATGGTCACATAAATACTATATGTTGTTAATAGTCACTGTGATTTTTTTAATGTAATCATTGTAAATAGTTTATTTATAAATCTTTTCTCAATACAGTGGATATTTTATATTAAATGTCCCTCAAATTCACTCTAACCTTTGTTCCTTCTGTAAGGTTTGTTAGACAAACGATATTACACACGTCTTCTTGCCAAATCATCGTCCAGAAATCTGCAATTGTTTTTGGCTTTGGACCTTTAGAAATAAATGAGAACAGCATATAAAAACCACAAGAATTCCCAAATAAAAATTGTAGTAAATAATTAATCATTTATTAGTATGCAGTTTACCCTGTGTGGCAATGTAAAGTCGCCTCCCTTGTGTATCCTTTTGATATAAAAAGAGACACATTCTTTATCAACATGTTTAGTTTAGTTTAATTGACAATTTAAAATAAAAATTAATGTCAAAACAAAGCAAAATATGATTTCTGACAATTGCATTCGTTTGAACTACTTGCTTCGATGTAGTTGGCATTGATATAGCCACTTCCATCTGATGCTGGTTTTAGAATAATTCGCGAATGATCATCTAAAAGTAAAGCAAAATAAAAATCAATGTCTAATTGCTATAATGTCAATGTACAATTCTGTGGAATTGTTATTTGTTTGTCTTTTTGTGAATTACCGTTAAATACATACACGGGAAAATGGTGGTGTATCTATTTTTAGCTTTATTTTCAGGTTTCTTTGCCTCTGTACATAGATGAAGCTCACCCCGTGGAATTTCCTGCCAATGATGTTTAGTTTGCTGTATATTTATGTGTTTTTAAAGAGAACAAAATCATCAAAATCATTGTAAGAATACACCTTAAAGGTGATTAACAAAAAACAATTTGGAAAAATAAATCGTACATGGTATTCACTTTTGAATCCAGCGTTTTCGTTTGTAGACATGTTTGAAATCTGTGCCATGATGTTTCTGACAGGTATATTTTTATTGGTTGGAGGGCCCCTTTTTGTTTTCTCGGGCAAAGCATATATAGAGTTACCTTGATCATTTGCCTTTTCAACTCGCGGTTTGGAATCTGTATGATAATATTGATGATGAAGAAATAAACATTCCTTAACATAAATATCAATACCAAGTTTCATATCTGTCACACACTGTAGTTTAAATACATTAATAGGTAGATAGATAGATAGATAGATAGATAGATAGATAGATAGATAGATAGATAGATAGATAGATAGATAGATAGATAGATATAATATTAATACCCACCATTTATTTGGGGTGTTTTTATTGATATACGAGTTTGCGCGTCCAACATAAATGATTCCCTTTTCTTTAGCTGTGTTGCCTTCCTTTTGAGTCTTAAATGTTCATATGTTATATAAAACAACTAATTTTACGCTGGATGAAAGGTAAGAAAAGGTTATTTTCAAAATAATTTAATGAATTATCACATTACATACGTGTTTTAAATTACATGACATACATTTTAATTGATCACACGAGCATATCGGTTTATATATAAATATTTTAGCATTTTTGTGAGGAACAAGGTTTTTGTACACACCGTGAAATGAAAATGACAATTACAACTCCAACTGTAAAAGCAACACATGTCCCAACTATCAATCCAACAGTAATAGGCAGATTGTTTGGTGGCGTACTGTGTAAACCTCTGGGAACTGTTCTATTGTCTACATAAAAATATAAAATGTATTATTAATTGCAGTGATATGTAGCAAGTCCTTAATGAAAGATGCAAGAATAGCCAACATTTCAATCATAATGATTTTTGACGTTAAGTTTTGTAGTCAGAGCAGATAGATGACATACTTATTGTTTTCTCATTTTGATTGTAATTATGCATACATTGTGCATTAGAATATCACTTTTGAATAAGTAGTCTATATATCATTAAGTTGAAATGAGAACGTTTATTCAAATTTTGAAACTTCTCTTTTATTTTCAAGCAAGAATAAACTATTCTCAGATCTGATCTGAATGCAAGTAGTGCGACTTCAATCTCAGCTATTGATATATTTAAAATCAATGCTTGAACCCAACATACCATTTGTTTTATACAATTTAATCGGCTCTGAATTCTGAAAGTAGTGGGGTTACTAAAGCGTAGTAATAATTCCACCATTAACATATTTTAATCGTTCAACTAAAACCTATGGCCACATTGTTATATTGCCTATTATCTATTTTAGTCTCTCGGGGGAAAAGTTTCTGAGCAACACTGTGTTCGCGAGCCTCATATTCGTTCGGACCAAGCATGAACATATTTATAAATGGTCTGAAGGACATTACAGAAGGTATCGGAAGGGAAAAATATTTCATTATTGACTTAAAAAAGAAAGCCTTCATTGTAAAAGATCTCGTTGATGGCATTATGGTTCCATCTATTAAAACTATGGTTAAAACTGTGATGCAACATACAACACAAACATTGTTTAGCATTGTAATCGCCTAATTATTCCAAAGTGTACAAATGATATAATATAAACATAAATGAATTGCTTCCATTCAAACTGTTATGACATACAGCACATTTGATTTCATACCCGAATAACGAAATAAACTAAAATTAGATCGAAAGAAATAACTGACAAATTCACTTGTACACATGTACCTTTTAATGCATTCCGGAAACCATCAGTAATACCGGTATTCTACAAATCACTATTATATATTTCAAAGTAAACCAAACAATAAGAGTACTGCATACAGGATTATTTTCGCCCTGTGTAATTTTCCTCTTGCAACAGTTTCGCCCTTGATTGAATTCGCCCAGACGCAGTTGTATTTAAATAGAGATAATATGAAACATTAGAATTCGCCCAGTCTAGTGACAACGTAGGCGAAAGGGGCAAGAATAAAACGGGGAAGAATAATTTCCTGTTAAAAGTATTCATTTAATCGTCGTTATTAAGCTTTCAGTTGTAAAGATTAGAGAAAGCAAGTAATTTAAACACAATAAAAAAAATGATTGGTACTTAAAAGATTAAAAAGTAATAAATGGGTATATTTAAGAAAAAACATTATTCTAGCCATAAATACTTTATGACATTATTTCAACAAACAATAAACTAAATAAGCTCCTATGTATAATATATAATTGACAAATTATTATTAGTTTTAACGTATTAAGCAATATAATAGGAAACTCCTAATAGGGTTTTGAATTGTCATGAGTAATGGAAGTTGTGTCTGTGTATTGACTGACGAGTTAATCAAGCGACCCGATTAATTACATCAAGTAATAAAGCTATTTGCCATTGAAGAGGAAGGTTTCGGTTCTGTTCTTTATCCTCCATCTCAAACAATAACTTTATAAATGATAAACGACAAATGACTTTTTAGTTGTTTAAAAGTGACCAAAGTATTTTTAAAGAACTTTGCTACTTTTTCTTCAAACATTTTATAAGGGTGCTTACATTTTTGTATCTTAACGTTTTGACCATTTTTTTATTTATTATTTATCATTATTTATTTAATTTGCATAAAAAATTCAATAAAATTTAACTACAACACTTATATAGTAATATCTAGAACAAATTTCTAAGGATCTTTTTTTTCTTATTGTGAGAGGCTGATGCTAATATTTTTATTATAATTCCATCAAACGCAGTCATCAAAATAAGAATACTAACAATATTAACAAGATAAACGTATGCATATCAATTCACATAAATTAGCACGTAAAAAAGAGATCTTTCAAAAGAAAGTGAAGTATAACAACCTTTAGCGCAATGACTTTCCCGGCCATCTTTACAAACGTTGCATGATCCATCTTTATAGCCACATGTCCCATTGCAACTAGGAGAACAGGGAATAGAACAGTTTTTTCCGTAGTAGCCGGTTGTACATGCTAAAATCAACAAATGTTATTTTAATGCAACGAAATATGATATTTAAAACTTTTTTAAACTAAAATTGAACGGTTTCTTACTGTTGAAACATCGAGCCCCAAGATAACCATCCTGACATCCACCATAGCACGCTCCACTTATATGGTCACATGGTCCATTGTTTATACAATGGTCACTGCAACGTACACTGCAAGCCACTCCAAAGTGACCGGGGGTACATTCTGATTTTTAAAAAGATAATGCATCATTAACAATGATTTACCATAGCATCATGTACACATGATGGAATATCATATTGAATACGTCAGGGTTTTAAATTTGTTTGAAATATGTATATACTCTTGCTGCAGTTGGTGTATGTATATCCCGGGTTACAACCCCTGTCACAGGCACCACTATGTTTATTACAGGTCGAGCCATTCAAACAATGACCGCTACAGTTGTTCACACAGTCGTAACCAAAGGTCCCGCCATCACACTCTGTAACAGATTGGTAAAAGGTTAAGAAAAAATGATGTATGCACTATCAAAGGATATATCATATATTATGAAACCTGTTAAAAATTCCATTGCTTTTTCGTACTACCTTAATCCCTCCAATTGTAAAGTTATTACAAGTTTACATTTTCGATAACCTCATCTAAAGGAATTTACAAAAAATATCCTCATCTGAAGAAATGTACAAAAAATATCATATTTACGTAACATTTAGTTTCATGCCATTATTTATCATTATTTTAAAAAGGTATATGTAATACCATAATAAACCTATTATCATAAACGTAGGACAACGTTCTGGAAAAAAATGTATCTGGCAAGGTTTTCTTCGGTTTTCAAATCTAAACAGCGAATAAAAAAACATACTCAATAGATATTTCTTTTTCCTTTATTTATAAAGCTGTGAATACAAAATAAACAAATAGTTTTTTATGTTTTATTTGTTTTCGTTTTTTTCCGGTTTTGAAAATATTCATCCGCACATACCTGACTTTATGTGACTCCACTTTTAATCTTAATAAGTTCATTTACCTGTTTTACATAGAGACCCTGTCCATCCTGTTTCACATCCTTTCTCACATTGACCAGTCACGTGATTACATATAGTGCTGTCTATACAATGTCGTGAGCATTTTTGGCTACAGTTGACACCGTACCAACCCTCAGTACATTCTGATCATTTTCAAAACATACAATAAACATCAAAATTAGCAATAAGACATATGCCTTTTTACATAAATCTGTTTAATAAAAATGGTAGATATTTATGTAAAATACATTTTCTGATATCCATTAATTATCTTTGAATTTACTTGTTTATTAATATTTAATTACAAAATTGAATTACACATATTCTGTTTATTATTACCAAATAACACTAAGAAACAAGGAAGTCATATCTTGACTTCATATATGGTTGAAATAATTACTTGTTTTACAGTATATTCCTGTCCATCCAGGTTTACATGTATAACATGTTCCATTCTTTGTATGACACGTGTTGTCTTTACAGTTGGTGGGACACGATAAATTACAGTAACTGCCATATACCCCAGGTTCACATCCCAAACATTCTCCATTTTGTATGTGACATGTGCTCTCTTTACAGGCGACGGGGCAGAGAATGTCACAAGTGGTGCCATAAACACTGGACTTTTTGCATCCTGAATTGATATTTAATGAAAATAATAGATTTAGCCGTTTCCAAACAAGTACTTGCCTTTTTCGTTTGTTGAATGAATCATTTATCGTAATAAGATATTTGAAAACAAATTTACTATTATTCCCCAAACTTGTTTTAAAAACTCTGTATCGGTTGTTAACGTTTATGTGCGATTTTATAAACTAAACTAAAAATAGTTCAGTATGACGAGCTGCATGAAAAAAACATCGTGAAAAATACGGTTAACTAGCCATGGTTATTTACGTATGTCTAATATTATGTTATAAAAAAAGAAAATGATAATTTCAAATGGATTTATTTTACGATATACCTCTGTGAACATTTGTGCAGAGGATATGTAAAAGTAATGAAGAAAAGCATTGGGTAAGACACGTCAACGAGTTTGTTTACAAAATAAAATAAGATTGTCATAATTAACTTACTTTTCAGAACTCAACTTAACAAGTTACGAAATTTACAATATCATAAATTATATATGCCACCTTATTTTCACATAATACCAAAATTGATGAAATAGAACTAAAAAAACACCCCCTCCTCCACTGAGGTTTCTCGACTCAAAGAGTATTTTACAGAGTATGTTCCGTGATCTCTATTTTTTCTTGTGCGAATGCGTTAGCCTACTATAAACATGTTGGCCTCCACATTAAGCTTACATGTTGAAAACGCTTGCAACATCACTGGACGATGAATAGCTCATTTTGTCTGCATAAAACATTTAACAATCGATTGGAGATAATGATCGATACCTTAAACTGGTTTTTTTAATTGTAAAATTTGGAAGGGTTGAACCAATAAAAATTGATAAAACAAAAGCAGAACAAAAATTGTCTTCTACTGGATTTCAACGATTGCAATCGGACATTATATCGTTTTCATATTTTGTTTTCTGTTCTTGTCCTTAAAGGAATGAAAGTATTTACCTTGTATGTTTTTTTATGAGATTAGGTTTAAGGTTAAGATGTTAGCAAGCTATGTGAAAAACTGGATGCATATAAAAATATACAAAAGGTAAGGTATTACTTTTAGATCGCGTCAAATACTTCCATATAATGTTTATATGATGTAAATTTCATAAATCTTAATCATATTTTATTACGTTAATATTTTTCTCACTAATGGCGCTTTTATGTATTTTAATTAATTATCTGACTGATTAAAAGATCAGTTATAAATAGCATAATCAGATACGTTTATCATTTATAGTACTGGATTCTTTTAAATTTATAATAACTAAGAAAATAATATTACAACAGTTTCCATATAAATTTTAAATGATAATCGCAGTGAAAATGACATGTGATGTAACACAAACAATATACTGTAAAACACGCTTATAACGAAGTGCTGGCGACGGGCGGTTTCACTTCGTTATAAGCGTAATTCGTTATATCTGTCAAGTTTACAACATGTAATATAGTCTAGGGGAAAGAAAAACACTTCGCTATAAGCGTCAAACATGCAACACAAACACTTTACCTTTAACAATGACTTCACAGAGCTCTGTGTACATTATTGATAACTGATACCCGTCAGGGTAGACAACATCCTTCTGCCGTTCGTTATAAAATATCACGTAACGTCCATATTCTATACATGTGGTGGTAAAGTTAAGGGGCGGTAACTGTGGCCCGTCCTTGTAACACAGGGTTGAGCTTTCAATATTACCAGTTTTTGATACATAGATGGAGAAGCCTGCAAATCGCCCTCTTTGACGGTATTCTACAATATATAGCCCAGTAAACGCAATTTAGTATTCTAATTGCATTTTGTTAAAAAAAAACCGAAAATCAGTGATATACTTATACAGTGTTTTTAAAATAATATTACTATAAAAGTATAAATACATTGTTTTTAACATATAAAACATTTTTTTTCTCTCCTGATTTGTAAAGCAAATAACTAATTATAATTTGTTGCATGTACAGGTCGATATAGAATATTAATTTTTCTCAACGTTAAACAAAGTTTAACGGTGTCATATTTATTTTCTTTACTATCTTACTTATTAATCAGTCCTAGAATAAATGACTAAATAAACTTTTTGTTCGATACAAGTAAAAGTTTTCCAAAAAAGGATCCCATGGTGCAACATTGCTCACTTGAGCAACAATGGCTTTAAATGGGCTTTTAAAACATATTATTACTTATTAAGTTAGTTACTGACTCACTACGAAAATATATTGGGTTGATCAATCTCATAGATGGCGATAACCTTTTAATTACCTTTTATTAAGCGCAAAATTAGTTGTTTTACATTACATATGAGATTGATCAACCCAATATATTTCCGTAGTGAGTCAGTAACTAACCTAATAAGTGTTTTGTTTTCCCGAGGACTATCAAGCGACATGTTTATTCACAAAGAGCGATGATCTACGTCAAACCATGTACAAGATGCCTAACATCTCGTCCAATTTAACTCATTTAAACTCTTCAAAATTTTCAATCTCACCTTTCAAATATTCTTTAAAAATCCTTACTTCACCCATGTTTACTTACAATGTTTTGTTGCTATTCAATTTTAAATGTTTTCTCCCTTTCCTCTGCAGAGATTTGAGCAAATTTCGACGCTGCCATTTTGTTCTGCTCCAGACGTCAATATTCTTAGGGCAACTACTCTAATTTTAAAGAATTTGAAAGGGCAACTACTCCAAATACTCTAAGAACTTACGGCATGCGGTTTATTTATCAAATACTATGAACTGTCGAAATGAGTAAGCGAAGCGTCGACCAAAGACGGCCATATTGCCTACTATAATTTCTCACAGAACAAATATAGAGATATATGAGGCAATCACGTGGTATGTTTAAACCAATGAAAATGTGACATTTCAGTCCAAGGGAAAACAATGTGCTATATGGCGCCTCAGAAGACTAACAAAAATAAATATTGTAAAAGATTCGAATTTTACCTTTGACAATGTACCTGTATGTAATACTATTTTTACCGAGAATAAGAGAATCCTACGCAAAATATAACACTAAACATTTGGTAGGGGTACACCGTTAACTTCCGTTTCCCTATATTTTCGTTCTGTCCCCCCCCCCCTTCCCTTCTCCAAATTTATAAAGCGATCAAAATATATGAGAGCATATATGTAGATTTTTTTACTCAACTACTTACTAGTTATTGTATTTTTCTAATATATACTAATAGTTATTGTATTTTATTTATAAAATTCCTAAAGAAAAATGTGTACTTCAATGCGCTCAATTCTTCAAATTAAAAACATTCACAAATTTAATTTGTCTTCCCCATTATGATTATACGACTGTTGTTTACTTGGCGTAAACTTGTGTGACCTTAATAACCTCATTCACACTTGATTGATGAATACATTTGAATGAAAAAATGTTGTCACGTGACATGTTAAAGAGCTATAAAAATCAATGTATTGACAGGCCTATAACTCAATTTTACTAAGGGCAACCATTTTTAGACGGGTTCACGTGATCTCGTCTATTAGTTTACTGTCAGCCGAATTCTCAAACCGGAACGCACGCGTAGAACACATGAAATGAGTCTACACGTACGAAAATAGTGCAGAAAGTGTTCATGCATTTTAGTAAATATATATTATAAAAACAGCCAATAAATCTTTTTTAAAAACTATGTTTTTAATTTTAATTTAGCGTAATTTGTACAGTAACGATCAGACCCATATTCGGAATAAACATGGGAAAGGAATAACAGTAGGCAGTAGGATTGTAAGTTAAAAGACATGTCTGTTTCACATTTCATGCGAACAGATGACCTCAAATGCAATTTCCAAGTAAACCCCGATTGACCCAAAGTTAACCCAAACTGGACCCAGGTTTTAAAAAAGTAAACCCAGAGCAAACCCCAAGTAAACTCCAATAGTAAACCAGGGGTTTAGTTGGGGTTTACTCTGGTGTTACAGTACCGATCAGACCCAACCTAACAGAAAGTAAACCCAAACTAAACCCTGGGTTTACTTTCTGGATTTACTCGGGGTTTTCTTTGGGTTTACTAGAGTGGACCGAGAGTAAACCCAGAGTGGACACAGAGAGTACACCCGGTCAGAATTATACCCCTGAAAGCAGACGCTAACTGTGTATTAAGAATATACAAGAGGCAGGAATTACAGGCAGTGGGATGGAAAGATAGAAGACAGATCTGTCTTCTAGATATCCTTATAATGATCATTTATGCTAAATTACGTTGAGTTTAACTGAGTAGTTCCTGAGAAGAAGATATTTAAAAATGCTTCCCTTTGTCTACAGTTTCGAGGTTTTCTCTGCTTTAAATAAGAATCTGTATTTCATTTCATTTTTTGCAATTTATATTCGCAAGGAGTAAGGAGCGCTTTGTGCTAAATTTGTTTGAAATTGGCCAACGGTTTTAGAAAAAAAAATTCAAAATGTAAAAAGTTTATTGACGCACAGACGGACGGACAGACGGAAATATAATTAGATTAGCTCACTTGAACTTTCAGCTAAAAAGCTTGCATGTCTTAACAAAATTATTCAATGAAAGCATGTAACAAATAGGCTCATACAAAATGTATTTAAAATGTGTTTTAAATGTATTTTGTATATATTTTATTTTCTAGGGTTTCTGGATTCATAAACTGAACTTGCAGTTTCAAAAAAAACAAAACAATTTATGTCTTTATTTTGCATTTAGTACACGTAATTTACTAGAAATTAAATATTTCATTATTCCAAGTTTGTTCTAATATACATGCATCATATAAATGCATGTATGCTAATTAAAAGCGGAAGATTCATCATAAAATTTTGAATTGCATCTGTTACATTAAGATTCGATTCATCGTTTCTTCATGTGTATGTGGAGGGAGGGGGGGGGGGGTCCTACAAAAAACAAAATTAAAAATCCTAATCCATAAGGTTGGGTTTTGTAACATCAACTCAATTCAATAAGAATTCCTTATTTTGTTTCATTTACAACGTGATCTGACAAAGGTGTGTATGTGTGTGTGTGTGTGTGGTGGGGGGGGGGGGTTTACGTGGAACAAAAATTTAAGTGGCTCTAAACATCAATGCATTATTTGATGGACCGATGAAGAATCACTTTAAAAACATCGTTTTAGCTTCAAACAGGATAACCCAGAACAGAACATTTTGGATCAATAAATGCACCTTACAATTATTTAAAAATACATTTTAAAGACAGCCAAATATAAAATATCGTAATATTTTTAGAAGAAAAAACATATTAATGAAAAGGAAAAACAAGAACTGTGATTTTGTGTTTTTTTTATATATCGATGAAAACGGCAAATAAATTGTTACTTGCATTAAAAACTGCTGTGTTATTATATTTAAATCTCCATGATGAAAAAAATAGTAATTTTTTCGAGGAAGGATGGGTCTATTGTGTGAAGCTGATAAACAAACCCGCACGTTTCTAAAATCGTAAATAACTATATATATACAAGCCACATTGTGTCGTTTATGAAACATTTCGCAATTCTAATGTTTATCGTCATGTTTACTATAGTTTGTAACCAATTACACACGTACCAAGATTTTCATATTCTTTAAACAAGATCTGTATGCTGTAAATGTTGTACACTCCACCAAGATCTACTTTCCACCACGTGGACCTGTGTGGTGATTGGAGTCCTATATCATCTGTCCTCATACACGTAGCTGTATTTCTATCAACTGCATTACTTGCTTTATACAAGTTATATGATGAAGAAGCAATGTATGCCGGCGACTGGGAGGCAAATGCTTGGAATGATAGATCATCTGTTAAAACAGGCATATGCTTGCATTATTAAGACTGTCGGGATTTTATCTCCTATAAAAAGACATCTTAACCCTATGTCAAATGAATTTAGAAATGAAAACCACATTAAATATTGCTTACACGGAATATTGGCCATACTTCTAATCAAAGTACAGCTTTATAAAGTGAATTAAAGAAAGGTGAAAGCCAGTGTTGACAATAAATACGAATCAGGATGTATTAGTACGTTTTATAAAATATTTAGCCATACTATCATTAATTAATTATTCAATTTCTCTATAAACACATTTTAAATTTAATATCATGGCTTAAACTATTCAAATTCTAAATCAAATTCGATTTCATTTATCGAATGCCCCTTTCAGGTACAGTAACAATCCATTGATCACAATCTAAATAACGTGAAATATAAATTATAAATTAGCTTGCTGAGGTATCGGAAATTTTCGCATGTAAATTCTCGCGAAGATTATAACATATTCGTTTTTCAGAAAAGTAGAAAAAGTGTTGAATTTTATTTACTATGCCTCCTCCCCTTCGCTTTCAAAGAATAGAGGGCACATTTCATTGCTGCTATATGTCGGTTCTTATACAGTTTCCATTCATTTTCGTAAGCAAAATACAGAGCTCACAATTCTGTAAGATTGAAGGATTAACCTATTGAAAGGAAATTTGCTATACAGGTTTATCATAACAATATCTAGGTCAGGTCGATGTTTGATACTATCAAGCAATTTTCGACAGAGTTATGCCCCTTAGAAAATTTCTAATTATTTACAGTTTCCCTTCGTTCATTTTTTTTCGCAGAGGAAGCACTTGTCTATATCATAAGTGCCGTAGAAGTTAACAACGGGGGTTCAAATTTTCATTTGTTAACTCGAACGCCAATTTTAATTAGCTAATTAACTTAATCAGGCGTAAAGTTGGCAGTCGATTGATTACTTTATAGCGATCGGCGAAAGTAGCAATACCTTCTTTAAGAATGTGAACAAATGTTTATAATGTAGCTGTTCTTTTTTTATAAATTTTTAAGTAGTTAAGTAGTAGCTTTAGATTCTGTTTTCTTTGTTTTGTACTCATGTAATTTATTTTTTGGTCCTGAAAAAGGGACTGGTTGTCCCGAAAATATGACAATTTCTATTGTTCGTGTCGTTAGCCATTTTTAGTGCTTTATATATCCAGTTTACTGGCTTAGTATCTATATATTATATCCGACACTTTAAAGATGCCTAGTGTTGTTGATTCTATTCAGTGCTTTATATATATATATATATATATATATATATATATATATATATATATATATATATATATATATATATATATATATATATATATATATACACACACAGTGGGGCCTCAGATATCCGGACGCCAGATAACCGGACGCTTCAGTTTACGGACGATTTTATTTGGGAACAGATTTTTTTATACGTTATTTTCTCTCATTTATCCGGAATTCCGCGTTCCGGATCCGGACGGTCTGTTTTTACCACCAAACATCGATTTACTACTAATCTTGCTTCATTTAACCGGACAGTAAAATTTGATGATACCATACTCAGTACAAAGGATTTCCCCTGTCAATTAAGTTTCACACTTTTTTACGTGCTAGACCCTCATGAGTAGCTTGTATAAACACACTGACTTCCCAAATCACTTTCAAAAATTGGAAAATTGCGAACAACAGTGTATCATACACATATCACACTGAGACACAAAGAACTTAGCTAGATATGGTTATCATTATTGTCCGGTTAATATTTCATGACAAAATAATAAAATAAAGCAGAGTTCTTTATATCTAAAAACGTTCATATCAGCAGACAACTCTAGCATGTGTTGCTATATGGTATGAAAGGCAAAAAACCTAGCATCAACACTGGGAGCCATTGTATACAAATACATTATCATTCATGACAACAATAGACACATTTCAGATATCCGGACGCTTCACCTATCCGGACGATTGGATTTGGGAACGAAAGTGTCCGGATAACTGAGGCTCCACTGTGTATATATATATATATATATATATATATATATATATATATATATATATATATATATATATATATATATATATATATATATATATAATCTGTATATATATATATATAATCCAAAATGAGTGAAAGGTGATATCACACAGTATAAATAATCAAAAAATAAAAAGAAAATGAACAGTTCCAAAGTTTCTATTCACTAGCGCTTTCTGGATTAAGGTGAATGTACATAAGTTATGACATTGTTTTCCTTAGAAACGTTTACTATGACGTCATGATGTAACGAGAGTCTTTTCAGGGAAGGAATAAATCCATGACGTCATAATACAATATAAAACGTTAAAGTTCGGGAAAACTGAATTAGATAAATATGGTATCTGGAATATAAAAGCTTATTAAATTGGTGTATCTTAATATAACGATCTCTGATCGATCCTCAGCAATGTTTAATAACTCGAAATTATCCGGAATTTTTTCATCCGTAACATGATTCTGTCATTTACATATACCAATTTGATAAGTCTTAAAGTGTATACAATAATTGAAACAATTCAACAAACTGCTTGTCCTAGTAGCTCATGGAGACCTACTACATAGAGGTACACGTACACCCCTGCGAATCTGTTCGAGATGTTTTCTTTATCGTTGTTAGGTATATAATAAATCCAGAGCTGCTCTAATGAAAGTTCACAAGACTTTACTGAGATTTGCCAAGTTCCTATGAAATTTCACGAGGAAGTACAAATGTTCAGATAATATTCTCAAAATACGAAAGTGCTGGTCGTTTTTCATATCATATTCAATTTTGATTTATGTTTAAACATGAAAACATGTTAAGAAATATGTCTTATTTCATCATTTAGCTGTAATTTAAACTAAACGATAATATTTAGAAAATAGTTATTGTTCACGTTCAACCACTCTACATGGGTTGCTTGATAGCCATGTTTGATTCTTTTAAACCTGGAAGGGGGGTCGTTTTCAAGCATGTTGATTGTTGCAATAGCAGAAAAAAACCTGTATTTTCTATTATCACATTTATATAATAGTGTTGTGTTGTGCATGTACTATGCTTAAATAGTAGTCAGGGTTTGATACACACTATATATCAAACCCTGACTACTATTTAGGCATAGTACATGCTCAACATTACACTATTGATATTATTATGCCGACTGTTGAATATACTGACGTGCTTTTCTATAAGTAGCTGTGACGTTTGAGTGTTGACTAGTCTCTAAAAAGATTTACCGGAAAAGCAAGCGTTTGTTTTGTTTTTTTTAAATTAATCAATTGATTTGATTATTTAATCAACAACTCGTTGTGCAATAAAAAGTCAACAAAGGTTTATGTTCTTTTGAAGAAATGAGAGACGTTTGACCCTACCGAGAAAACTCGAAATGTTTAGCAGACGAAAATTCATTGAATTTTTTTCTTGTACATTCTTTATCAAGCGTCATTTAAAACAGCGTTTTGTGACTAATGTAGAATTTCTTTGAAAAATGTTCAATCAATTTGTTCAAAAGTTAATCAGAAATTTTAACTTTAAAATTACCGTCAATAATGAAGTGTTTTTAGATAGATTAATAATTTTAATTGCATGATGTCAGTCGTACAATTCTGCGTTTTATATATGTATGTAAATACCATCAATTTCATTGTCGGCTAATATAGCCTAGTGGTAACGCGTTGGGCTTCAAGCTGGAATGATTTTAGCGTCTTGAGTTCGAAACCCGCGGTCGACGCTAGTAAGATTTTCGTTAGACTCATTTGCCGTGCTCTATTTCGGCATAGTATGCTTACGCTATATAAAACCTTTGTATATTATTCATAAATAGATGAATATTGAATATGTAGCGACAAACTGAGAGAAGCGTAATATATATTTAAAAAACTCATTTTATCCACCAATTTATGAACTTCAAGATATAATTTAAAATCAATAGACGTCTAGATTTTATGTTTGATTACAAGTACCTATATTCTAGGAAATAGACTTTAAACACGAGGGATGGTTTTTACTGCGAAACAAATCAGGGTAAAAAAGAGAACAACACGTGGTCTAAATTCAAATGACAATTACATTCGCAGGGGTGTGTAAATGGGCCATCGATGCACTGGTATAACATTTTTTTTTCTAATTTGATCTCAACTTGCAAACGTAATTTATTCTATAATATTCTTCGTGGCAAAAATTGCAACAACGTCGTAAATTTCATGGATAGGATCAAACAATTTTTTTTTTATTTTATTTCACTTATAACGTTTGAAGGAAGAAATAACATATTTAGGATGAAAAATACTTTAAAGCTGAGGATCAAAGAAAGTTAAGAATGTTAGCTTTAATTTAATCATTTTAAAAAAGCCTTAAAATAAAATATACGTTGTGATGTAAATATTGTTGATCAGAACATTTCGGACAAATAAACGAATACACAGTGCACTTCGTTTGATAAAAAATCAATAACAGAGGGAATCAACACTTAGCAAAATGTTTCGAACATTGAGTGTTTCTCATTGTTTCGTTCTTTATTTGTTGTTTCTAGACTCTCACTCGGGCGTTTAGCTGGAAACAGCAAATAAAGGACGAAACAGTGAGAAACACTCCATGTTCGGAACATTTTGCTAAGTGTGAAAAGGGAACATTTAAAATATTTCCGTTTTACAAAATGTGAACTTCAAATTATATCACCCGAACTACAAAAGAGGACTATTTTATTAAAGTATTTAACCCGAAACTTAATCGAAAATAGATTTATCATATATATGTATTTTATTATATGTCTATGCACTGCTTACATTTTATGCCTTACTGCATTTATAAAGTTCACGCCATCGCTACCTTGATGTACATTGTGACGTCAAAATGAACTTCAAAAACACGACGTCATTGACAACGTTACAAAAAACGTTTTTAATTTTGTCCAACTGTCTGAAGAGCCGACATGGCTAAAAGCGCTAACAGTACACAATTTATTTAATTTGGATTGTCGCATTCTGTTTTAATGTTTTTAAGTATATATTACATACTTAAAAATAAATACAGGTGTTTTGCATATGTGTTACAGTTGACATCACAAATTAAAACTCAGGCCGCCGGGGCTGATACAGGGCTGCGTTTTACAAAAGAACTTACGACAGAGTCGTCAATATTTTCAGCCTCCATAATGATATCTAAAGAACAAAACTTAGACAGAAACATATTTATACAACTACCTAGATGTTCATTATAATACTTTATAATATTTTACAACCATGAGAATGAAATATTAAAGAGTTTGTTTTTAATTAACATTCATTAATTTGGTCGTAAGTCGTAATTTCTGTTGTAAAACGCAGACCTGGTTATCAGCCTTAGGGCTGATACAGATCCGTATCACACCCTTTGCGGACCTCCTCTGCTTTCTTTCGTTTCGGCATTTGTGCATTTTTACAAACGAATAATAAAATATTTGTTACAGTCGACAAATGTTTTGAAGCAGTTATTTTAAAAACCTGGAGGAATTTCTGGTTCTTAAGTAAATTTTGTTTAGTAAATCAATAAGATCTCTCTCTCTCTCTCTCTCTCTCTCTCTCTCTCTCTCTCTCTCTCTCTCTCTCTCTCTATATATATATATATATATATCTCATACGCGTGGTGTATATCACCCGTGTTATAAACCTTAACTTTATCAAACGGGTGATGCTTAGATGATGCCTATTAAATACTCCCGGTCCAAATATTTTTGACATAGCCCCTCGCTTCAACGCTTCAGTGACCTATTTTCTAGTACTTTTAACATAACTATATCTACTACCAAAAATGAATTAAAATGGATTATTTAAAAGATTTAAATAATAAATATGAAAGAAACCACATACTAGTAACTGACAGTGTGTTGTTTAATAAACTGCAAATCATGTTAGCTATCAGGAAGTTCATCCTGACGACACAATGAAAACAGGACGCTTAATTCGGTTGTGTTTATACAAGACATTTATTTTACCATCACTGTCCAGTAAGCATCCTTATTCAATATTTTTTTAACTCCGAAACATTACGCTATTGTTTGTTTTTAAAAAAAAGCATCAACAGCTGTTCGTCGTTGGAGTCAATTCAAACTAACGAGAATTTGCAACTCTGTGTATGTCAACAAACTTAATTAGTCAGCGTTTTCATTTAATTAAGTGATTATAAGCTCTAAGAAAAATTATTTAGAGATGGACAATTATTTTAAAGTTTAAACTTTACAATTAAACGGTAAGATTTATCTCCGAAATTACGTACTAAATTGTATTGCGCAAGGACACAATAACCGTATAACATAACGCTGCATCAACGTTTACTGATTGAAAAAAAAATTAACATGGGTCATATAAAGGACTGTCTCAAAAGCTTAAAGCTGCTTGGTCCGATTTTTTTGTTATTACAGTATCAATTTTTTTTCCATACAATCCATTTAACTTAGAAAGTTATGGACTCTCTCCTATTTACACCAGCAGAATCAGTCTCCTTTCAAAGTTAGAAATATTCAAAGTAAATAAATACAATTTCTTTTTGGGCAAACGAAAAAACAAACCAAAATGCATCACGGGAATGTTTAGAAAAGGAAATCGCTTGGCTTCGTCCCCCGAATGATTGGGGTTATTCAACCCGCATGCTATGCATCGATTGTAAAGAAAGCAAACTTCAGAAATATTAGCAAACAAAACGTACACATGTTTATTTGTAATTTGTCTGATCATTTCGACCTTTATTTAAAGCGATGTCAAAGTCCTAATACAACCATACCCGTCTCGTCGTCAGGGGTGAAATTTAACATGAGGAGAAATAACGCGGTACCTTTTTTATGTCGTTTGTTTTGTTAGCAAATTTTGTACGTATTTTTCTTCATTGAAATTTGGCATAATTGACTGGAAAATCTACTGCAATGTCTATTATTATACATATACTAAGCATAGCCATCGTTTAAAAGCGTGCATAAAATTTGATATAAAATCGGACCAAGCAGCTTTAATAATATAAATCAAATTGTATGAGATAAATAAAACATCTATAATTGTGTGATTTCATTTTTCTTTATCCAACTCGTTTAAAAAGGCTATGTTCGCTCCGCAAGCCTCGCGAATATATACATCATTTTAACTTGTTGGATAAAGCAAATATAAAATCACACATTATATATATATATCTTGGGACTCGGCCGATGCTAATAAAACAGATACAAAAATGTGTGCGTTTCAATATTTCACCTTATCATGATATTAATAAGAAAATTAGATCAGTCTTGTTTTTAATTACTATTTACAAATCTTTGTGCTAAATTTTTTACCGAGAATACATGTATTTATTCTTCAAATATTCTTATTTTTTTTTTAATTTTAACATTATGAATATATATTGCACAGAGAGAAAAATTTACCTATCTCGGTAGAGTTTTGCAAGACTAAAATAATAAATCAATCGAACATATGAAATATAATAAAACTTCAACATACCAAATGCAAATGTTAGATATATTCCCGCGGTATACAAAATGCATTGATTTAAGAACATCTTTGTGGTGTATCACACATAACCGCTTAACTTTAAGCATTTAACCCGAGGAATTCAATCAGGCCTTTATAAAAGATTATAAGGCCAACCGTTAACGTCATCTGTATATATTTTCGTATTTTAACCACTTTACAAATCGGATGAAACACAGTTTTTTATTTTATATTGATTTTTGTATCATGTTAAAATAGATTTGATTACTAGTATTACTAACGCTAATTGGTTTAGCTATTGTTTATCTTCTATATGCATAATTGCTACATATTTGTAACTTTTAAATCATGTTAATGCCCGAATTTTGATTTAATAATCATAATAGCTAGACACGATCTCGTTGCGAGCAACGAGTGGGTCTTCCGTCTGATTTTTGAGTAAATAAGATAAAATCCTTCACTTTAAAAACAAAATTGTTAATCTACGCAAGAATTTAAGGGAAAAAATTCGACTCTCGGGCCTTGAAGCCGGGTCGTCTGGGCACATGACACTCGACTGAGTTACTCGGATTCTCGCTTCAGGACTTTGATGCCTAATATCCCAAAAACGCGTTGATCGATTTTAAAACAAATTACATATTCCGAATCAGTTAAAAGGTCGCTATAAAGTGTTAAAATTGCAAAGAAAAATTTTTAAAAATAAAAAAGTTAAAAAATTCAATTTTTCAAATTTCCTTCCGGTGACGACCGGAGGTAACGGTTGACATTCTCTTGACAAGGTGCACTAGAAACACGGTAGATCTATCATCTCTAAAAATTTCAGCCCTATATCTTTACTCGTTTTAGAGGAACTTTGCAAACAAAATTGACTTTTAAAAATCGTAAAAGGACGATAACTTCCCACCGGAATTAAATTATCAAAACCTGTCGCGGAGGTACAAATTTCATATAACGAGGCATTATCGTCAAAATTTGAAGGAAATCGATAAAGCCATCTTCAAGAAATCGCCTGCACAAAATTTGCCAGAGGAAATCTACATGAATAAATAATGTATGAAGTTAATTTTATTTTTCTATTTTGGTGGGGGGGGGGGGGGGTGACCACCCTTTACAATTTTTTTTTTCAGATCAGTCTTTTATTTGAAATTCTTATTGGGACAGTGATAAAAATTGTACATAAATTTAACCTAAAGAAAATTTAGAGATTTGACGTCCTATATACCCACTTACTGGTTTAGAAAACAATTGTTATCATTATCGTCTCAGCTGCAACAAAAATAATTAAGGTCATGTATATGTATATATGATTCAGTTCAGTTTTGATTTTTCATCCCTCAGCTAAATGTCCAGCTATGCAGTTTGGTTTTTTCAATTTCATTCCTCAGCTAAATGTCCAGCTATGCAGTGTTTTTTTTATAGTTTCAATTTTAAAGCACAGAGTAAGAAAACAATAACTAAGAAAAAATTCGGACACAAGGTATTCAAAAATGAGAAAAAAATATGGTTCAACATTTAATCATTAATGTGTAAGGTGTTAATTCCCGTGCTTGCGCTGAATACCATCTAGTTTAAAGCAAAAACAAGTGAAAAGCTGTCAATGCGACAGCAAACCGGGTTTTCTTTTATGTGAACTGTATCCATAATCCATGTCAACCTAATCCAGTGAAATGAAGTACCCTATATGCAATATTTTGCCAAAAAATGACTAAGTTCAAAAGCTGGTATTTTTTTTTTTTATAAATTATCGGAAATCAAAATCCTAGCAATATGCACACCTCTAATATATGTACAATTGATCTGCAAAAGAACAACTTCCTATCTTGAAAACTATAGGAGGAGTTATCCGTACAATGAGGGTACCCTATATGCAATATTTTGCCAAAAAATGACTAAGTTCAAAAGCTGGTATTTTTTCATAAATTATCGGAAATCAAAATCCTAGCAATATGCACATTTCTGATATATGTACAATTTATCTGCAAAAGAACAACTTCCTATCTTGAAAACTGTAGGAGGAGTTATCCATACAATGAGGGTACCCTATATGCAATATTTTACCAAAAAATGACTAAGTTCAAAAGCTGGTATTTTTTTCATAAATAATCGGAAATCAAAATCCTAGCAATATGCACACCTCTAATATATGTACAATTGATCTGCAAAAGAACAACTTCCTATCTTGAAAACTGTAGGAGGAGTTATCCGTACAATGAGGGTACCCTTTTGGCAGCCGCCCGCCCGCCATTTTCACCATTCTAATAACCGGATTTTTCCGTTGGAAAACCCGGTTAAAAAAGGTGAGCTAGTCTATAAGCTGTAAATTACATTCTAGAAAACTTTCTGAAACAAAACAAAAACATAATGGTTTTAAATATAAATATACTACAATGTATATCGTTTAAAATTTTTACTAGACGTGTCAAAAACAAGTCTCTGCTGTCGAATAAATTGATCTAGATAATTTTGTTTTACAATATTATGACATTTTTTGTAAAAAACGATCGTAAATCATGTCATACAGACCTAACAACTCATAAAATTGATACCGGGGTCGCAAAACTAATTAAGTTTCCCCCAGGACAACTACCAATATTTTAGAGAGACATTGCTGGGAGCGAGATAGGAAGAATGTTACAAAAATAATTCGTAATATCTTGTAATTATCTCTGGGACGCGTAACTTGTAATTAAAAAAATGACTTCACCACTTGATGTTACGATTATGGAAGCTTAAATTGTGTTGCCATCGAAGACACTCATTTGCTACCACCAATGAATGAATCATTTTAGTCACTGGCTACCGCAAAATGCTTTTGCACGCTCGAATCAGATAGTGACTACTGGTAAGTGGAAACTTGTAATGCAAACTGATAATAGACTATAGACAGCCTTTGCTAGTCATAAAGGGTTTAAGAAATTTTGGCAATATCATTCCGATTGGCCAGTAGTCGTGTTAGGTTCGAACGCCTAGTGAAAATTGTGCGTTGTGAACTCTACTTCGAGAAACGCCTGGTCCATTTAGACAATGCTATTCTTTTTGAAAAACCATAGAATAAAAAAATCCCTAACGACATTAAGTTCTGTTTTCTTACCAATTTAAAAAATCAAAATTAAAACCTTAAAATGTATACGTTTTATAAAAGAATGGCACGTTGTTTCCGCAATTGGGATTCAGTGCGATCCAAAACAAATCGCCGCGATCGAGGAATGGCCTTTACCTGAAAATCGATGACTTGTAGTAAAAACTAACAGTGTTCAGGATCAAAAGTCCACAGGAAAAAGACAATACAGGAGCAGAGGGCAAAGCAATGGACTGAATCATGTTAATTGCTTATGCATACTGGTTAAATTGTCGCTGATAAGCTTGTTACTGAATTTTATATATAGGAATGGTACACCTTTACGTATACATACAGACCAAGGATGCGTATTTGAATAGCAGTTCTTTCAAAAAATATAGAACTACACCTTACATACCTTAATGGAATCGCATGTTTGAGAGGATTGTCATAACCTTGCAACAAATGCTAGCAATGTTTGTATACGCAATTCATTATACTTAGTACGATTACCTTTACTATTTAACATACCCTACAGAATATCTGTTCATATAGGTACAAAGTGAACTCTGCATAATGTTGGGAAGGGAAACTTTGTTATTACCAATTGATGTAATGGTCGAATCACCATGATGACAGGTATTCCACTGTAAAATATCTTGCTGTAGAAGGTACGACGCAAAGGCTCATATCCGCCGTGTCAACAACACAGCCAAATGATTTGTAGAAAACATGTTTTTCCCAGAAGAAAGCCAATAACAGATCATGTCTTAATGTAATGAAAGTTCGTCATACAGCGATGTTATAGAATTTTTTGGAAAGATGCCGTCTTTGAAAAAAACTCTTTTGATTTAGAACAACGTTCGTTGTTACCACATGTTTTTATTGTTGATTGAACGTGTGAAAGAGTAAGTGATGTGGCTTTTTGAGACTATATTAGATATATGGATATTTAATGGATTTTTCGGTACATGTATGAATCAAGAAAACAGAACAGAGATCAAACAAAGTAACATCAGTTCTTATTAGGGCTATAGTTGTATTGTTATCTAAACATTAGGGTGGTCACACCTCATTAACTGCATTTTGGATTCCTTAACTGACTAGGACAAACTTATACACCCCTTTGTCTCTTTCTCTTGCAAAATAGACACAAAACACATGTATATCCAATCCCTCTTCTCTGTTTCTCTCTCAATAATGGTCAATCATTAATTAGGCAGTTCTATTGAGTAATCTCTTTCTCTCTCTTAATAATGGTCAATCAGTAGGTAGCTCTGGGGATTTATGTACGAAAAATTAGGTTAAATAATTTAAAAATTTTCAAGGCGTAGTAAACACATGCTAAACAACTGATTAATATCTGATTATATACTCAAGTTAACCAATATTTATATTTTAAATGAAAGTTGAAAGTCATACTACATGAATACAATTAATTTTGTTTGCCATTAATATGTGCATCACAAAATATTAATATGAAAAGTAATCGAAATAGAAATTATAATTACACTGAAAGACTATATATGATATGGGCTTAAAAAGGCCCCCCTAAAACGAACATTATCATTTTACTATAAATCTTTATTTTCCTAGTACAGATATGTATGTGATGTGTTTACATAATATTCATTTTGGTTCATCTGCCCATAATTTAGAAATATGACATTGTAAAGACAACCTTTTACCGCCATTTTTGCATGTTTTGCATAAAACTGCTTGTTTTCAAGCAGTTTTTCTTTCCGAAAACATAGAGTGCATGCTTGAACAAACAAATTATTTCAATCAGAAATGTATCAAGCGAAGACTAATAAGTGAAAAAAAAATCTTCCTTGTTCAAGCATGCGCTCTATATTTCCCATTCGTAAAAAGATAAGACAAATGTCAATTTTTGGCTGATTTTGATTGAATTATAGAAATCGCGTCACTTCTGATGGCACATACTGCCAGTGAGTGCAAATTAATCAAATAAATAGATGAAAAATATATATATTTAATATCAACTCTTCTAAAAAATAAGTTAACATGTTATTGTACCCGAAACACTTAAAAATAGCAAATTATTATATATGTTGCATGTGAATAATTTAAATATAATTAGCATCATTTGAGTTATGTTATACTGTATCATATAGTGAAAATATTAATCAATTCATTAACTGAAATGATTGAACCAAAATACTATTTTGTTCAATTAACAGCAAATTTAACAACTTTGAGTCTAGGATGATTTTATACAAATTAACAGGCAGTTTTATTTTGCATAGCTTTAATTTATCTCTTTTTATCATTGAATATGACATGGAAGCAAAATCAATTTTAAACCACACTCAAGCTTTGAAATAATTATCGTATTGCTGTATTCTGATACTCGATTTCTTCTCTTGACAGATCGAGTTCCTGATAAGTTGAATTTTCGCCAGTTTTAACATCCAATTCGGTATCCGTGTAGTAGATGGTGCTTTTTGACCGCGACAACAAATCTCCGGATATAGACACCTTCTTTGTATAAATACCCCTAAAAAGTGAAAAATACACTCATTAAGTAAAATGATGCAAGACTATATTTTTAATGACCGTTACTTACATAACAGACAATGAATTAAATGAATGTTTCTATAAGAAAAATGAAAGGCCATTTTAGCATAGCAATTGATAAAACGTGGACGTAATAAAACTGGTTATAATACTACCTGCATAATAAACAAGCACCACTGACAAGAACACAGTTGACAACAAGCGAAGCTGTACACGCAATGATCCAACTGGTTGAACTTGCCACATTTTGATACAGTACAATGCGTTCTGTAAAGAAATAATATTGTATTGCAAGTCATTAAAAAATAGATGCTGTTTAATATGTTTGCACGAAGATAAGCCTACTTTCACATTGCAAATGTAACATATCTCAATAAATATCGAAAATAAAAAAAAAATTATCGATATTATACTCAGAAACAAAACATATGTGTACTACCCCGAATTTTTAGAATTAACCAGAACCTAATGAATGCATGACCTATTTATTATTATTTCAAACAATATTGCATTCTGTCCTAAAAATTGTAGTTAAAGTTGTATAAGCAAATGCTTCTAATGATTTAAATGGACTCGGAAAAGGCTTTAATTGTTCTTTAGATAAGGTAATATACATTCTGGTCAAATGCTTTAAAACTATAAATAAAGGCATAATATACATTTTATGTTTGAGGTAAAGTCCTAGAACAATTAAAGTTAACTAGATTAGGGAAAATTGAAATACTGTCCAGCATGACACGGAAGGCTTTATATATTTGTTCTAAGGGAAAATAAAACCCTTGAAAAAAAAAAGCAACTTAAATATGAATAAAAAAATAAACAACAAATCGCCAAATTCGTACAATTCTTGCCATTCAATGTTGCGTTTACTACACATTTTTGTCATCAAACTGTATCATGTATCTTGTATCTGTCTCAAACAAATCTTATACATGTAACAGTTGGCCTGTTGTGCGAATTGTAATACAAATAGTATAGCTGTTCTACTTTTCAATGATTCGCCAAGTAGTACTGTATTGCATGTGTTTTTCTTACCTGGCTAGACTGACTGAGGCCATCCTATTTCTAATATCGTTAAAGTAATTAAATCACCGTTAGCGAATCTGCAAATCAAATGTGATTTTAACGGACTGAAATAGTTTTATCTTACAGTTTTATCTTATCTTACATACGTTTCATAACTTTGGGAAGTTTACGCTTTATACATATTGACAACGATGCAATGGGTTTTGTTGATTAATCATATGTTTAACTGATAACAAAAACGAATTTTCATGTATAATGCCAAAAAATATAAAAAGAAAAACACAAGTTTTCATAAACTTCTTCAAACCATTAATTTTTTTTCATTCAACTGTCTGTATGTTTTAAAGTCGAAATCTTTAAAAACAGTTATATTTTTATCAAAATCTTTTTTCACAATTAGAGCACGAGCACTTTTCAACACTTTGCGATCAGAATTTTTTTTAGCTTTGCACGAGCTATTGCATGCCTTGCCTGAGCCCTCGCAATCGTCGCATGGGTGTTTGTGGTCGCATTAAGACTTCTCAAAATAGTACACATGCACACTATCCAGACGCGACCGAATGAGATCTTAACGCACAAATTGTAGTACGAACGTTTTACATGTATTTCTAACTCGCTAAAGCGATGCACGATTTAAAAAGATTGCAAAACTAGAGCAGAGCTCGTGGCAAAGCCCCGAGTAGGTCTTCCGTTGTTGCTGCGAGTTGAAAATATATGTTATATGGTGTCAAACGATTATAATGACTATACTTTCAGTTCTGCTTTTGTTATAAAAACGTGTTGTGATTGAAAGCCTGTATATAAAACGTGTTTTGAACAAAGAAAGGAAGAAAATATTTTAGGAAAACTATTTGTCGAACAGAGTGTATGTAATCGTTTCAAACATTCTTTAAAAAATGAAATGTTTAATGGCGAGTTAAATTTTCAAAGGGTAGCAAGCATTGTTATAAACAGTATGTACTCGTGATTCATGTCAGGAAGTGTATTTCTTTTTTAAACTAAACCCGCCTACAAAACACGTAAACTTTTCTCAAAGATAACTTCTATATTAAAATATTTCTAAATTTTTGTGTGCAAGTTTAAAATTGCGTGCTGACAAAATTTACAGACCCTAAAACGTACTACTACACCAAAAAAGCGTGCGGCATACGTGCGAGAAACGTTTCGTGTAAACCTTTTAGAGTTTCATGTAAACCGTTTAGCGTTTCGGGCAAAGCGTGCGAGAACCGTGTGAAATGTTCATCAGATTTCATTCGGAACTCTCTGACAAGTTAATTGTTTCAAAATGGCGCCCGTGTTTTACATTACTTTAACAAAATTGAACGAATTTTTAACAAACAAAAGAAAGGTATATGTATTAAAAGACGACTAGTTACAGAGTAAATGTATATTTAACGTTTTCATGCGATGTTTCAGTACTGAAACAATATTAAAATTCGCTATACATAAAAAATATTAAATACAGTTAGTGAAACATGATTTCTATTGGAACAAACCCAAATCAACTTTAACTTGCACGATCATGTTTTGATAGGCATGTATTTTTATTATTTATTTACATCGATAACTCCTACTGATAACTCTTACTGAGACCATTCGGCTGTGTACAAACAGCACACATAACCTCGGACATCGGGTGAGACCTGCACCTGGCTGAACCTGTCAATCAAACTCTGTGTATTTGTTTTCATTGGATGGTCAGGCGTCTCTCTTTTGTCAAAAGCCAATGGAAAATTAATGACTTCAAGGTAATCGGAATCAGTATTTGATAAAGAATTTGATGAAGCACACAATTTAAATGATAGAAAATTTATTCATTATTTGAACAAAATTAAATGTAAACATATAGAGGAAATAAAAAAAATTATTATTATGGGAATCTATACGCATGGTACTCAATTCAAATAGATTATATTATGATTTTATTATTTTATGTAGTAAAATCACCCTTCCAACTGTTACTCAATTACATAACAATTGATGACCTGGGGCTATAAGTGTTCTGAGCTGTGTGCGCTGAAGCGACACAAGATTCTCGGTCGCATGCGGCAATTGAATTAACACAGACTGGCCGAATAAACAAAGGGGTGGGAAAGTGAAACAAAATGTTACACATAAGAAGAATCCATCAAAAATGATTTTCGACAGATCTTGTTATCTTTTCTCCAATTAAAAAAAATCCAGCGCGAGCACCTGTCAGCGGGGCGGGAGGTAAGGGGGGGGGGGGCAGCAATGAGTTCGCTTCCACAATGAAACTACAGTAGTGATTAATATGTGACCGATAGAATCTAATCTAAAGTTGTTTAAACTCATGTGAATATTTTTTAAAATAATCATCGAATGCCTCAATTCAGGGCATTCCTTTATCGTGCTAACCCCTACCGCAAACATGGAACTTTGATTATAATTTGATTTCATGTTTAAACTACCTTGTACGCTGTCGTATAAATCAATGCTTAATCAACTGTACAAGTAAAATCAATTTATATTTTCGTCTTATACCAATATAATAGTTGAAAACATAATAAAATATAGTTGTGTCCCTGCAAAATATGAAACATAAACGCGTCATAAGGTACATGTAGAAGAATACGAACCGACGGCGGATCACTTATCCACTCGCGCCGGATCTCCTCAGCCATGTGCGAGGGATGATCATCATTTAAAGGTTTAATATTTGAAGGGGGCGTGTTGATTTAAAACATTAATTGTACAGTTTTTAAAGTACTTTAATTACCTGAACAAACGAACCATTAGTTTATGTCTACGATTTTTCCGATTTGGAGTAATATCGTTCATTAATATTCATTTACACTCAAATATTTAATTATGTCTCCCCTTTCAAAGGGGAGACATATTGTTTTTGTCGACTTTCTTATTCTTATTCTTCTTCTTCTTCTTCTTCTTCTTCTTCATCCAAATTTGTCCAGGCCGTAACTTAAATACCCTTTGACATTAAGACTTCAAACTTGGAACATAGGTAGATGGTATTGAGAAAGAGTGCACGCCACCAAAAGTTTTGACCTTGACCTATTTTGTTCTTCAAGGTCAAGCTTTTCATGAAAAATATTGTTTGGACCATAACACAAGACTCCTTTAACATACAGACTTTTAACTTGTATCATAGATAGATGGTATATAACCTAGTTGAACCTTACCAAAAATTTTGACCTTGACCTAGAATTTTTATTTCAAGGTCATATTAGAAAAAACTTCATTGTTCAACTTCTGAATATACTTTGACAGAAGGACTTCAAACTTTAAACAAAGAACACAATAATGCACTTAGGTGTACTATTGAATAATATTTGACCTTGACCTTGTTTTACTCAAGGTCAAATTAAGAAAAAAATAATAAAATTATGTCTGGGTCAATACTTTAATACCCTTTGACATTAAGACTTCAAACTTGGAACATAGGTAGATGGTATTGGGAAGGAGTGCACACTACCAATATTTTTTACCTTGACTTATTTTGCTCTTCAAGGTCAAGCTTTTAATTAAAAATATTGTCCGGACCATAACACAAGACTCCTTTAACATACAGACTTTTAACTTGTATCATAGATAGATGGTATATAAACTAGTTGAACCTTACCAAAAATTTTGACCTTGACCTAGAATTTTTATTTCAAGGTCATATTAGAAAAAACTTCATTGTTCAACTCCTGAATATACTTTGACAGAAGGACTTCAAACTATAAACAAAGAACAATAATAATATACTTAGGTATACTATTGAAAAATATATTTGACCTTGACCATATATTTGACCTTGACCTTGTTTTACTCAAGGTCAAATTAAGAAAAAATAATAAAATTTTATCTGGATCATAACTTTAATACCCTTTGACATTAAGACTTCAAACTTGGAACATAGGTAGATGGTAATGAGAAGGAGTGCACCTCACCAAAAGTTTTGATCTTGACCTATTTTCCTTTTAAAGGTCAGGATATTCACAAAAAATATTGTCCGGACCATAACACAAGACTCCTTTAACATAAAGACTTTTACCTTGTATCATGGATAGATGGTATATAATCTAGTTGAACCTTACCAAAAAATTTGACCTTGACCTAGAATTTTTATTTCAAGGTCAAATTAGAAAAAACTTCATTGTTCAACTCCTGAATATACTTTGACAGAAGGACTTCAAACTTTAAACAAAGAACAATAATAATACACTTAGGTGTACTATTGATTTATATATGACATTGACCATGTTTTACTCAAGGTCAAATTAAGAAAAAGATAATAAAATTTTGTCTGGGTCTGGGTAACATATAGTTGACATCATTCTTTTTCAATTGTTAAATTTGCCCCATATAACAATCCTTGGGGAGAAGGGGAGACATGTGTTTTTTTTGTAAAAAAAACAATACCCACTAGTTAAATATATATACAAGTAGGACAAACTTTTATAACATAAAATTAAAATAGTTCTTGTATATACGGCTATATTAACTCAAACACCTTCATATGCATGTAAGAGTAAGTCGCGGTGTGCGAATCTTGTGTATTAAATAACCGCTTACCGCTAGGTAATGCAGCCGTGGCTGATCTCCTCGGCCGTGGACGAAGAATAGATTACGTAAAGGTACAACGCACAGAAACGCACAGCTCAGAACCAAGGAAGATTTGAAAAGTTTGCAGTATAATGACCTTACTCTATCAAATAGAAGTTATATATTTTAAACTTAAACCCCACAATTGATCTATGTCTTTTATTGCTTTAGAGAATGACATTGCTTTTATTAATTAAATGAACTATTTCTTACTTGACATCCACTCGTTTAATCCACAAAAGATTTTGTGTAATCAAAACTAAAACAATTCTTGAGTTCGCGGCTAAATAAACTCATATATGAGAGACGCAACTCTCGTGTATTAGATAACCGCTGACCGCTAGGTAGTCCAGCCGCGAGCATGGTAACCGATTTTCTCGACCGCGGGCAAGGGAGAGCTTACGTAATGGTACACACACACATGCAGCTCTGATTCAAGGTAGATTTTAAATGCATGGAGTTAATAACTAAAATGTAATGCACAGAGTTTTTTAATTCCAAATTTTGTGGTTTACTAGAAAAGAAAAAGAATGTTTTGTTTTCCAATTGCCGTTTTTAATGATTGTGCACTATAAGAACTTAACAACAATGACTTTAACTCCTAAAGGAAAAGCTTATACTCCAACAACAACAAAAATTCTTATGAACTAGAGACGAGCTCGTTGCAAGCAACGATTAGGTCTTCCGTCGTAGCTGCGTCATACTTGTGACGTAATACAAAAATTGATACCTGACCATGGTGCAATATTAGATGTGTAAACACTGTGTAAAAGAAACAAAGTACATGTATATAAGCAAATACAGATCTTTCAAAGTTGTCTGAAGTTTGATTCGCCGCATGTTGTTTTTTTGCATGTGCATTTTATTTTGAGAAACTTATCTAATCATCATAATTGACTCAATATACACAGAATATGGACGACGATTATAATCACACAGTGGGTATGCCCGGTATGAACGTAAAAAGACCAAACATTTTACTCGCATTTTTAATCGAAAGCAAGGGCCAATGAATCTTTTAGAATGTATGCGGAGATCCTCGAAATTTTACAGGGGGTTCTGAAGAATAATTTAGTTTTTTGAGGGGGGGGGGAGGGGGAAGGGGCATGCGCGGATAAGAAAAAAATTCCTGGGGTGGGGGTTGAGTGTCTGACGGTTATTTGAGTTTGCCTGGGGATGTCCGAGGCATATTTTTGTAATTTTATATTGTACATGTAATGGAAAGAAATTTTGCGGGGGTTAGGGTTGGGTCTGGAACCCTCACCCTACTCTTCTAGATTCGCGCATGGGGAACCGATGCCGGTAATTTAACGGTAATTTTAACCCTTTTTATTTAATTAATCATTTTCAAAATTATCGGAATTCCAATATTACCTTTAAACGCAGTTAAAACTTAAAATACGAACCATTTAGTCTCGGTGAGTATTCGGCCAACATGCGTCCGCGTACGAAAGAAATGGCAACATTCAAGAAATTTGGATGGACGATCTGGGTCCTAGGTCGTCCATCCGATTCTTTTTCAGACTAAGAGCTACAGAACTGCACTTAGATAATGTCAAACTGATTATGTCAATTTATTTTGTCTCAAAGAATCAGTTTTTTTCAACAATAAAGATTTACCTTAAAAACAAAAGGAATCAGGCACAATTTTCAATGTTAGCATTTTACAATTTAAAGGTCTAATAAAATTTTGAATGAAGTTTCAAGATACTACTCTTCGTTGTTTTATACGAAATATTGCATGGAAAAAAGATTTACATCGCATATGTATTATAGAACTAATTATTTCTCTTTTTTATTTACATCAAAATAAATCCAAGAAAAAATCTAAATATTTTTTTTCTTTATATGTGTTAATGAAAACGTTGGTCAGCAAGGGCCGGTGTTGTATAGCAGTTTTTCCCCCATAGTAGCTTCTCCCCCCGGAAAACCTACTATATAGTAGACTTTCCCCCTGGGGGGAAAAGCTACTATATAGTAGCTTTTCCCCCATAGTAGGATTTCTCCCTCGCGTTTTTGGATCAGATTTTATAAAAAATATTTATGGAAACCCAGTAAGGATTAAAATCAATGTTTCTACACTTCCAGGTTGTATATCTGCATCCATCTGTCAGGTTAAGTTTCGTTTTGCCGATTTATTATTTTTATAGACAATGCCGAAAATTGAACATGTGTATAATGGAATAATACGTAGAACTTAATTAAATTAGGTAATTAATTGAAAAAGTACTTGGTTTCACAAGATATACACTTACGTGTATATGTGAGTGAAAATGATTTGAGAATTTTGTAATAAATCTATCACTCCGTCTGCAAATTTTATTCAAGCTAAACCCCTGTTTTAGAGAAATTTTGTTTCCGATGTTTAAAATCCTATTATAATGAATATAGTGCATATTCTTTAGGGTGCCATATCTCATAAACTAGAGATAACCACATCACCATATATTTACAGTGGCAGTGGTTAACAACTTGTTGATGACTCTAAAAATTTGAGCCCTCAGGGTAGGGGCCCTCATTGTTTCAGGGCCCGATGTTTAAAACCCCATTATAATGATTGAATAGTGATTTATAAGTGGGGGCCCGAATATCAAATTATAGAGATGACCACTTAACCATATTTTCTCAGTGGTAGTGGTATAGCACTAGTATATGACCCTTAAAGTTTTAGTCCCCAGGGTAGGGGCCCTTAATGTTTCCAAGCCCGATCTTTAAAATCCAATTATTACGAATAGTGTATTTTTTAGGGCTATATACCTAAAAAAAAAAAAAAAAAAACTAGAGATGACAACATCAGCATATTTTTACGGTCATTAGAAAGTAAAAGCATCATTTGAAAATACACACTCACTTCTATATTTCCTTATCAAAATGGTTAAAAACTACGTTTAATTCTGCTTTTCTTTTTAAATTTACGAGCAAAAATATAAAAAAAGGTACGCGGGTAAAATCATTATTTTTCAAAACATTTAATCAATTCATAAGATGACTAATGATATAATAAATAACTAAATAAATAAATCAATGACTTTTTATTCATGAAAGTAGCAACCGAAAAATTGTATATTTATAAATCACTTTGCAAAATAAAAAGCGGGAAATTTTGCAGGCAGTGAATGATAATATTTACATAAGGTTAGTTAAGGCTCCATTTCACATTTTCCAGAGTGACCATCAAAGATACCGACTTTGTTCTGGTTGTAAAGTTACATTACAAAAATCTTTACATCATAAAACCTCGCGTTTCGTTAAAATTGTGCTTAAAGACATGAGTATGAATATGCGTGACTTTAAAACAAAATTGTAAACACTAACTTTACACATGCCTTTAATACATAATCAATTAAAATACCCCTTACCCATGATTTAGAAACCCATCAATCGAAGTAAAACATTTCAGTTCCTCATCATATCATTGCACCCTTTCTCTCGTTTGATATTTAGAAGTAGAAATATACGATTATATTTAAGATCGTCAATTCTACCGGTATTAAATTATTCTTATTCCCTTCCTCTACAAAATTAAGTCAAATTTAGTCAGTTTCCTGGGAGGAGCTTATACATAGATGATAGTACATGGGAAAAATAGAGTTCCAAACCGGCATATTTTCATTCAAATGTATTCTGACGTGTTCTGTGAAAATGTCAATGTCATAACGTCGAAGTCAAAACTGTAGATAAACATCGATTGGATGAAAAAGATTCGAGGTATTCTGAAATCCATGTAAAAGGTGTTGCAAAAAGGTGCAACAAAAGGTGAAATAAATGGTGACGACACGGGAATGTTATGAAGGAGCGTGCCTTTGTTCATATCAGGGTTGAACAAACCATGTATTTTATTCTATGCATTAATAAATGCCATAATTATCCTCTTATTATTGCCACGAATGGTCCGCCATAAACATGACCGGAATTTTAAAAAAGGGGGAAAATCTACTATGTAGTAGGTTTTCCGTGGGGGTAATCTGGCTATAAAAAGGGGGAAAACCCACTATATAGTCAGCTTTCCGTGGGGGAAAAACTGCTATATAGCCATTCTTCCGGGGGGAAAAACTGCTATATAGCCATTTTTCCGGGGGGAAAGATGGCTAGGGGGAAAAGGCACTATATAACACCGGTTCTATGTCGTGCAAGCACCTACTTAATAGATTGTTACACGGATCTACCACGATGACAAATATCGAAAAGGCAATATTGTGGGTGAAGGATGAAAGTGTAGTTTGTTTTTTAGGTTTATTTTTGATAATTATATTTATCTGGATCAATTTCCGTTATGAAGTCAAGCATATATTTTCATATTATTATTGACTTAAAACATGTTGGAAAAAAGAAATATTGTATCAAGCAGTTAGTTATTATGCGCAGATCATGCATTCCTCTATGGTTTTCACAATTGCATGTATCAGTTACTACACGTTTTTGCTTACGGAGAAATAAATTTCCAAAGAGATGATATAGTTATCAGTTAAGTTCCAGATTGTCTTCTGCACATGCAAGCACGTGTGTAATCCTGATTTAAAAATAGGTATAATGGCCGGGGGGGGGGGGGGGGGGGGGTCATCGCAACAAAATTGTGTATTAGCGTACTAGAGTGTACATTGTTAATTAATGATTGATGTTGAATTGTTATTAACAAACAAAATCATAAATTTATAATAACATACACTAAAATGCCAGGGAGTTCTGCTGGACGCGATTTCATTTGTCTTCAATTAATAGGATGTAAGGATGCCCGCCTACTTAATACATATGCTCACGCGTCAACCGATTAAAAATGACTGTATTTTGGATTTATAAATCGTTCTAAAACATTCGATCTGATATTTCGTTGTTAAAAATTCAAAACTTTGAACGATTAAATTTGTTTTTATACCTACCCCGACCCTCACGGAAAAATCCATTCAGATCAATGGAAATTTCATTTACAAGACTCCGCGCCAGAATCAGAATGTCTCATTCATTAATTTTTTCCTAGTTAAAGTGGACGAGTCCAAAATAGGAATAGAATAGGAATAGGAATACCATGTGAACATATGCCGTGAATGCAGTTTACTTTGCGTCTATTTTTTTTATTTTGAGAGTCCTTTTTATCATGTTTATCATGGCTTGAAAACGACGGAAGGCCCTTGAATGTTGTTATCTTTATGCAGGCACGTAGCATCCTTTTTGAAAGTGGGGGGGGGGGGCAGACTCATCCAAAAAATCTTGACAAGCAAAAAAAAAAAAAAAAAAAAAAAAAAAAGACTTTCCCAAAATCTTCAAAATCCTAATCCGGAAAAATTAGTTGCTGTGAGAAAAAGTGTGGTGGGGGGGGGGGGGAGGGGGCACCCACAAGCTTGAATTAATAATTGCCTGACGATGCATCTTTAATGTGTCAACATTTATATTCATAATTGATGAAAACGTTATATGGGATGTAATAAGCAACAATGAGCAAGATTGTTCAATTAAAAGGGCTTTTCACATTGCACGTGTGTAATCCTGATTTAAAGATAGATTGCCATATTTTAAGGTCAAAAAAAAAAGAGGGAGGTGTCATCGCAACAAGATGATACACATTGTCTAAGTAGTACAATGTAAGTAATAGTTGGTGTTGGATTATCATCATTAACAAAGAATCATCAGTTTGGATTAATTAAAACAAATATAAATTCATATAATTGGAATATTTACTGGAGGGGCTACGTACAAGTAATTCGCCGAAGTGGGGTACGTGTGACCCGATTTTCGATCAATTGGGCGATTTCATTCATCTGGAAAAGGGTTTCACTCGCGTGTACAAATGTAAATGTACATCAAACAATTGCTAGTCAATTAAGTGTGTATGTTAATTGGATAGATTTCTTCTAAAACATTCAATCCAAAGTATAATATATGTAATTATTAGTTGACACCCTCCCAATGGATCTATGCCGATGGATCTATCTGAGATTTCAGCTGTTGCGTGAATGGTAAAGAAAGACTTCGCGCCATAATACGTCTCATTCATAATTTTGGCTCGCCGATTAGTGGGCGAGTCCAAGTAAGGCAAGAGCACATGATGTGTAGATGGTCTTACCCACTCTATTTTCTTAACTGGTCATATAATAAATAGAGATATCATGGATCTTTCACTTTTGTCGGAGCATGTAATAAATGGAACCAAAAAATAAAGTAATTCTAATTGAATTAAATTGAAGTTAAAATGTAAATACCCCCTCCCACCTACGGATAAGGATTTTCAAAATTCCCCATTTTTTAAATTCCTTGTCACGATTTTTTTTGGATAAAGCTGCCCACCTACCCCCTCCCCCCCCCTCCCCCCCCCCCCCCCCCCACACACACACACACTTTCAAATAACGATGCTACATGTACGTGTTTGAATATCCTTTCCTATATGGTTAGAAATAACAAAATGTCTTTGATTTTGCATCTAATATATAACAAATTCAATTTTCAATTTGGCTGTTTGAGATTATTCGATACATGTACATTCCTAAAATGATTTAAAATAATGAAATGATTTAATTTCCAGTGATATACAGGTACATGCACTCGATCGAAGAAAAAGATTGAAATTGCTTCTAAACTCTGCACGTTCATTTTAATAATTTATGATCCGCAGCGAAAATTAAATTTAATTTCTTATAAGATAGCCTAATTGATACATGCATGCTTCCATTGAATAAATTTGGGTAGTCAGGCAAGCTTTGTAGCAACCTCTAATGATACAACGTCCACTAATGATATAATGTTGCATTAGTGGTCAGGATGTTGACCACTAATGATATAATTTTATCATTAACAAACAACCTAACCGTCCGCTAATGATATAATTTTAGATTTATATCATTAGCGGTCAAAAACCGTAACCTCTAATGATATGGGGAAAAAAATGAGAAATAAGGACTACCTTGACCACTAATGATACACATTTGCACACATTTTTAATTGCATTAGTGGATGGATTTGCAACCTTTAATGATATAATATGATATAATTTAATATAAAATTATATATATATATATATATATTTGATTTGATTTTCATACGATACTGCATAAGAATTGGTTAATTTTTTTTTTTTTTTGGTGGGGGGGGGGGCGTTATTTGATCATATACATGTATTTTGTCCTTTAAAATACACCATTCTGACATTACCCTGATATTTTGCCTTTTTACTTGAACTGAAATAGTCGCATACAGACAAAATACATACCATTTATGACTTCGTCTGTTTACTTGAAGATCCAAATTGATTATCATTAATCAAAAAGGAGTTGTGCTAAATATTTTTAGTTGAAGAAAGTTTGAAGAAAAGCAATTTTACGATATTAAAACATTATTGATAAACTTTTAGCGGGATTTTATTAACATGAAAAAGGTCCAATTCATAAGACTTATTCTGCCTGGTGCAGGCAGATAGCTAACCTTGCACAACGCAAACAAAAGTCACACGGGTTTCATATTTTATTTTGTGTGGAAACGTTGCCGTCATGAATAATATTGGTAAAAAACTACGACAAATAGAAATAACAAATTACTAAATAGGAAAATATAGAATTTAACTTTATACCTTTAACTGTAAATTACTTTAAAGACCATAATGGTGTGCCATACTTTTAAGAATGTTTTATCTGTAAAATAAATTTCCATCTGTAACTATACTTCAAAAATACAATTTAATACTAACAAATTTGAGCAATTACTTCAATAAAAAAGACTTACTTAGTGGTTCGAGGCACGCATCTAACAAGATTGAAGACGATTGACAAAGTGAGACCGGACTGGTCAGTAAGGCTGACAGGAAGTGAGTGATTGACCAGATATAGTTAACTTGTACCAAAAATGATTACCGGGTATATTAAACTCAAAGTGGTTAGCTTGTAAAAAAAATATTTCTGAAGAATTTTAAAATTAAACCATAGACAACACAAGACTATTTGCTATTATGGTCTGTAGCACAATTGAATCACTAATTTATTGTTAAGTTGAATATGTGGGTTTGTTAATTATACCTTAGAACAACAAAGAATATGAAATAATGTTGGTTGAATTAAAACTACTTCAACAATGGTGATTATGTCGGATGTAACAAAAAATGTTAACCCGGGTTGAAAATTGACCCGGGTTTGATAAAATTATATCATTAGTGGTCAACATTCTGTCCACTAATGCAACATAATATCGTTAGTGGACAGTGTATCATTATATATATAGTGCCTGTTTGGGAGGGTAACAGTTGAAATTGACACCCCGAGAGAACCATTGTCAACCGACGCGAAGCGGAGGTTGACAATGGTTTTCGAGGGGTGTCAATTTCAACTGTTATCCTCCCAAATAGGCACTATTTATTTTATTATACTGAATGTCTTAATTTTAAAGAAATTTTTCTGCTTTTGTATAGAAATGACGTGAATTCTACGGCGAACTGTACGCGCATAATTTACGCGCATGTAACAATTCGTTGTGTTACCCGTTGCCAAGTGTGTTGCTAACGCTGAGGGTAATAGAACAAATTATCAACTGCGTCTAAACCAATCAGATTTCAGTATTTAACATGAAAGTATAATAAAAGAGGTTGCTACATACCACTGTTTTCAGTCAAATGAAATATTAAATGATTGAAGTCAGAAAAATCAACCTTTGAAATGTCAAATTACCCAAGACGGCAAATATAGCGGATAGTATGAAAGAGTTAAAGTTTTGAAACCGAAACTTTTAAGTACACACATGTACAATTAAACTGTGAAGAGCAAGTTACACTTCTGTTCAAAGACAGTTCAAAACTCTGAAGTCGGAGTCAATTTTCAACAGGGTCAGTTTTCAACGTGTCGATGTCCTTAGAAGTTTGAAAAATATTTTTCAAGCTGTTGAAAACTGACCCCAGGTATAATTTCACGACTTTTGGTATCAATTTTTCAACGTTGAAAAATGATATCCGGGTCAAATTTCAACCCGGGTCAAGATTCCTCGTTACGCCGGCGAATGCGTCATAAATGTCCAATACTCCCTAAACACACCCACGAAAAAGTTTCTGTGTAGTGTTTGTATCTGTATTGAACACAATATTTTTTTCTGTCAAATCAAGATAAGTAGCTTATTAATCATAATTTTGTTAATCTTGCAAGTTTAAGAAAAGTTATTGTTAAGTTGAATTAATTAAATAATCACTGATCGCGACTTGTCTGATAAAAATATGAAAACTGCTCATTATTGTGCTGTCAGTTAATTATCATGACTTCTCAAAATAAATTAAAGTTGAAGCGATTTACCGGAAATATAACATAAACGGCCGGTATTGGTTTGACAATCTTAGCAAACAACGGTCAACATGAACGATCATGGTGGAGAGAGATATATATATAAACGGACACCGGACCATGGCTTGAGACGATGTTGTTTGACATATATTCCTTTTAGCTCTATCTACACAGTTTAACAACAAGAGACAGAGTTCTTAGTCTTAATAACAAACTGTTGCTATCGGGAAAAAAACCCCAAACAAAAACAAACAAAAACAAAAATCCATATCGGCATGAATATCGGACAATATTAGAAATTAAAACATGGAGCTGAAATTTTTTATCAGATACAAAATAATTAGGTAGAGCAAGTTCCATTTCAGAGACAGTTCAAAAACCTGTAGTTGGTCAATTTTCAACGTGTGAGGTCATCAGAGATTAGAAAAAAAATTTTTTTTGAGCTGTTGAAAAATGACCTTTGGTCGCAGTTTTAACGTTAGAAAAGCCCCCGCCCCTCCTCCCCCCCCCGCCCCCAATATCCCAAATCAATAATCAATGTTGAAAAATGAAATCCGGGTATACATTTCACGACTTTTGGTCTCAGTTTTCAACGTTAAAAAAGCCCCCCACCCCCACCCCCTCCCCGAATCAATAATCAATGTTGAAAAATGAAACGCGGGCCAATTTTTAACTTGAGCTAATATTCTTTGTTACAACGACATGATCCCTATTGTTTAAGTAGTTTTAATTCAACCAACTTTAATTGATATTCCTTGTTGTTCTAATCAAATTAACAAACCCATATATATATATATATATATATATATATATATATATATATATATATATATATATATATATATATATATATATATATATATATATATATATATATTTATATAATATATATATATATATAAAATCTTTTATCATGTTATATCATTAAAGGTTTCAAATCCATCCACTAATGCAGTTGAAATGTGTGTAAATGTATATCACTAGTGGTCAAGGTAGTACTTATTTCTCATTTTTTTTCCATATCATTAGAGGTTACGGTTTTTGACTGCTAATGATACAAATCTGAAATTATATCATTAGCGGACGGTTAGGTTGTTCGTTAATGATAAAATTATATCATTAGTGGTCAACATCCTGACCACTAATGAAACATTATATCATTAGTGGACGTTGTATCATTAGAGGTTGCTACAAAGCTTTTTGGAAAGCTATTGCTTGTATAATATTAAGGTCAGACGCGACCTTCATGTATCTTCCATTTTTTCCTATCTCCACAATGTGAATTAAGATTTCCACTTTGTTATTTTATAATTAAATTTTTAGGTAATATGATTTTTTTGGTTTGGATATAAAGTGTTCAAATTAAAATATATAGTATGACTTAACTTATAAGCATTCAAATGCATTTTGCGTGCTATTTTAAGGGAATTTCGAAATATTCTAGCTCCAAAACGAGCCTGGTAATGTACTCTAAATTTTTTGGAATTAACAGGTTTAAATGTTAATAAATAAGGAATGAAATATCAAGGAAAATTATATAAAATTGAGGAACGTCTCGTCTGTCCTTAATTAAAATAATATAAATAGACATCATAAATCCCATATCAAACGACATATAACCACTTGAATCTGCACGTCTTTTAATGAATTTATGAACAGCGGGAAATTCTAAGGTAATGTTAGCTGCAAGTCTGTACAGCCCTTGTATGAAAAATTTCGGATGGTACTCAATTTTTCCAGACGGAGAGCTACATATATGCAGCTAAGGTAACTAATAATGCTTCCGATGAAATACTTTGTTTAGTAATGCAAGGTTTTAAGAGAGCAATACTTATTTGTTTAAAAAATAACACCCTAATACTTCGCATTTTATTCGCTGTTTGTAGAACAAGCAGAACCAGTATCAGTTCGATCCCTACCGTATGTACATTGTTCGAATTTAATAGTCCTTGCATTGCATTGCTTTGCATGTAAAAAATATCTTTTAAAAATTCAACACCGAAAGTGTTTATCTATATGGCTATTAATCTATATGTACATGTACACATAGCGTACACATGTGATTCAAAATACCCCAAACGGAAAAATTCACTTATTGAGTCTACATTTTATAGAACTTGCAAAAAATACATTGCGGGTCTGAATGTTTGTTAATGTGTCAATCTATCAATATACAGTTTGTTAATTTTTTTCGATTGCTGAGGCTACATCGTTTTTGATGAACATTGAACAACATTTTTTCCATGCCATTATTTCCACGGAAGATAGCGAGTACAATTATAAAGCACAATTTATTTAATTATATCTTTAATATTGTGTACTAGTATGTAATAAATAATTTATAAATTGCTGCCGAAGGTTGTTTGGTATTTTCGTTTGTAGATGCATTGCAAGTAAAAAACGTGAAACGCGGGGCAAGTCATAATTAATATCCCTAATAACCGTTACTTAAAAATAGCGGCTTTGGATTCAAATATTATCGTATACGAATATTAAGTTCACTTTTTAAAATCATCTCCACGATGATAATATTATATCCATCGGAAATCAGTATTTTGTTTTGCTTTAAAAGAAATGTTCTATCGGGAGCAATCCCGCGTTCGTTTAAATTGCCAGCGTACATTTGTCATGTCAGTTATACACATTGTGCTTTATATGACGGCCGTGTATACGTACTGTAGAAAAGTTGAGTTTAATTACCATGCATTCGAACCATTTTATTAACACATCTCCCAGTACTGAAACAATTCAAAATGTCTCTGTTACAGTAACACAGTGGGGCGTTAAACATGTGTACGTCCAGCTCTACAAGCATATGCACTGTCGTCAAGGCGACGGCCTGAATACAGCTAGCGACTCTTTTATCGATCGGTTACCTGAGTCTCGTAATGCATCTAAATATAGAAAGGGGCACAGTTATGAAACAAACAACAAAAATAAGGTCAAAGACGTTCATCTTTATGAAATGAATATGTACATATGAATAAAAACATTTGGGAATTTTATGTAGAATTATTTTTGCGCGCTGCATGTATCAGTTAGTGCATTACAAAAAGCCTTTTCATAACCTCCTAAACGTGCGCACCCCCACAAAAATGGACCGAACTGACAACAATTGTTTCTGCAAATACTGGCTATAAATTACGAAAACATTAAATTGAATACCACGGAAGGATTCAAAATTAATTTCTTTACAACTTTGCTTCAATAATGCATTAGAAATTTTTATTCCTTTACAAGTTATTGACAAGAAACTTTTGACGCATCTAACTCCCTAATTATAGGGGCCAGCCCCTTTTTCTGTATACCGAATGAAAGGTCTTGGTAAGACCAAGATCTTTTAAATTACATGTTATAACAAGTTTTTATCAGGTAGAAAACTAACACGGAAAATACGCGAATTTTTTTGAATTTTTTTCGTACCTTTGTTTCAACATCTATACCACCCCTTTTATTTGCATTTAAATAATAAATAAAATATATCTCGCACAAATTCAATGTATTAGCTTCCAAACCAGCCCATCTTTGAGACTCTGCCAGTCATCGTTATAGCTAAACCCCCCTGGACAAAAGAAGTCGTTAAATTTTACTAAAAGGGGAATAACTCAAAACCGGATGGGGATTTTCCTCAACTAAAATATGCAACGACAACATCACGCGGCATGTTATCAGTCCTGAAAATTTCAAAACAATCGGTGAACAAACGAGCGAGATATTAAGGATCAAAGTTGGCGTCTAGAAGAAAAAAAAAAATAACTAGAGCAAAGCTCGTTGCAAAGCAACGAGTGGGTCTTCCGGTGGTGTCGAAAGTAAAGATAGAAGTTCCTGTAAGAAGCAGAGTACAAACCAACTACAAAGAAAATAAAAAAGATATTTTTAAAAAATCGAATAATTCTTAGTACGACTTAACAATGTTTGAATGATTTCAAGAACGAATTAACAAATACCTTTACAATTTCTAGAACGACTTAATAAAAAAAAGTCCCGAATGTCTTCAAGTACGAATTAACAATTTCCGAATTATTTTAGGTACGAGTTAATTCAACTTCAAACATAACACTATTTTCTTAACCAAGAATGTGGAATCACAATTTCCGGAAAACTCAATTTTGAAATCCCAATATTTTTGTAATGCATCGTCCGATTTAAAACGGATTTCAGTTTTAAATTAAGCTAAATAAAGGCTCCTTTGTTGCTTTATGATTTAACTCAAATTATTGGTCAGAAGAGAGTTATTATAAAAAGACCTTATAGCCCTTCTGGCCCTTAATTTGAGGGGTTAGCCTCTTTTTCTTGATATCAAATAAAAGGTCTCGCTAATATAAGCATATTTTGTTCTACAAATGTTCACGAATGGTTAACCGTTATCGATATATCTAAACAACTGTATTTCAGGGGCCGACCCTTTAACTCTTTACCGGGGCCACTAACAACAAAATTTATGGTATCATATTGTTCAGAACATTATTTTGTACAACTTTTGTACTACATTGCTTTTAAAAAAAGTTCTCCTTTTTCAGATATTAATGATCAAAGTTTTGAATTCTGGCCCCTTGAAACCCCTAATTACGTAATATATGACTTCGGTATGATACTGTATAGATAAACAGTTGTACAATGAACATTTTTGCTTCTATAATTAATAACAAATTATTGTTCAGTAAAGAGTTCTTGTAAGAAGATTTAAGACCACTCTTGACCCCTTATTGGAGGGGCAAGCCCCTTTTTCTTGATATCAAATGAAAGGTCTTGCAAATATAAACATATTTTGTTCAACAAGTGTTCACGAAATGTTAACCGTTCTAAGGATATCTTTACAAATGTGTTTTAGGGGTCGGTCCTTTATCTTCTAAATGGGGTCATGAACAGCAAAATTTAAGGTGGCATATTGTACAGAACATTATTTTACGCAACTTTTGTTCTACAATGCTTTTCAAAATATTTATCCTTTTTCATATGTTAATGATCGAAATTTTGAATTTCTGGCCCCTTGAAACCCCTAATTACGTAACATATGACTTAAGTATGGTACTGCATAGATAAACAGCCCAACAATGAACATTTTTGCTTCTATAATTAATAACAAATTATTATTCAGTAAAGAGTTATTGTAAGAAGACTTTACAACCCACTTGGCCCCTAATTGGAGGGGCCAGCCCCTTTTTCTTGATATTAAACGAAAGCCCGAGTCATTTGAAACATCTTTTGCATTACATGTTTTAACAAAATATTTATACATCAAAAGATATCACAGAAAATGTGCAAAAATTTCGTGAAAAAATTTGGTGCCAATTTTCAGGTTCAGGCGAGCTTTGAGGCCTAAAGCATTTTTCATCATTGGAAGCATGGGGGTACATCTACATACATTCATCTACAATCCCTGAAAATTTCAAGCTTCTATCTTGATTAGTTTCGGAGGAGATGCGTGGACAAAATGACCCTTAAATATTTACAAAATCCTCAATATCTGAAACCGGAAGTGACGTCATCATTTGAAAATTGTATTATATGTAGCGCCGATCATGCCTTATGCGTCCTGAAAATTTTGTGCGAATCGGTTGGATAGTTTTTGAGAAATTGCGCTTCAAAAAAGTCAGAAAAAGAAAAAAAAGAATAATAAAGAAAAAGAAACCGTAGAATAACAAGAGGGTCTTCCGTTGGAAACGGAAGACCCTAATAAGAAATTTGAAAATTTTTCAGAATAATAGTAAGGTCTTCCGTTGGAAACGGAAGACCTTAATTAATGCCTCCTGTATAAACCAGCATACTTTCTGCGGCAACTTTATGCCAGTTGTACGCACAAAGACTTTCGTTAACTTGTCAAATGAAAACAGGTACATGTCAACATGTAAAGCTTTTTACACTCATACTACACAAATCACTTACAAAATAACATCGTTACGACCTTTATGAGATCCCAACAAGCAACTTTTCCAGCGACAGCCATATCAAAATCTTAACCGTTTTTGAGTTATTAAGCAAAAACTTTTAGAGGCTATTGGCCCTTAATTTAAGGGGCCAGCCCTTTTTTATTGGAGTTAAATGAAAGCCCTTGATATTCTGCACAACTTTTTTTCTACATGTCTTTACAAAATATTTTTTGTTAAAAAGATATAAAGGAAAATATGTCTAAATTTTTGCACTTTTTGGAATCCTGTTTTTTGACCCCCTACCTTTTCCTAAATAAAAAACGTTATCTAAAAACAAAAACTAATGTGCACCACTACAATGTCTCTGCTATTCAAATTCGTTTGATTCCCATTCCCTGCTATCATAGTCTCGGAGCCTTTGTCTGGAAACCAAAGGCCCTAAAAAAATTTAAAAGGGGAATAACTCGTTACCGGAAAGGGAATTCTAACTTTTATGAATTGATGAAGATAGTGTTTTGTAAAGTCCATTAGCCCTGAAAATTTGAGCAAAACCCGTTCAGAAATGAGCACGATATGAAGCCTCAAAGTTCGCGTCTAGGAAGAAAAAAAAAAATAAGAACTAGAGCAAAGCTCGTTGCAAAGCAACGAGTGGGTTTTCCGTTAATGTCGGAAGTAAAGCTGGAAGTTCCTGTAAGAAGCAGAGCTCATAAAATAATTAAATAGTAACTAAAATATAAAAGATGAAAAAAATCGAATTATTCCTGGTACGACTTAACAAAATACGAATGATTTTAAGTACGACTTAACAAACACCTTTCCGATTTCAAGAACGACTCAACAAAAACAATCCAAATGTGTTCAAGTACGACTTAACAATTATTTTTTGGTACGAGTTGATTTCACTTTAAACATTACGCTTTTTTTAAACCAAGGTTGCGGAATCAAAATTTCCGGAAAAATCAATTTTTGAACCCCGATATCTCTGTAATGCATCGTCCGATTTTAAAACGGGTTTCGGTTTTAAATTAAGCTTAATAAAAGCTTCATTGCTGCTTTATGATTAATATCAAATTATTGGTCAGAAAAGAGTTATTATGAAAAGACTTAGTAGCCCTTCTGGCCCCTAATTTGAGGGGCCAGGCCCTTTTTCTTTATATCAAATAAAAGGTCTCGCTAATATAAACATATTTTGTTCTAAAAGTGTTCATGAATTGTAAACCGTTCTCGAGATATCTGTACAAATGTCTTTTAGGGGCCGACCCTTTAACCCCTTACCGGGGCCACTAACAACAACATTTTTTGTATCATATTGTTAAGAACATTATTTTGAAGAACTTTTGTTCTACATTGCTTTTAAAAATATTTCTCCTTTTTCAGATATTAATGATCAGAGTTTTGAGTTTTGGCCCCTTGAAACCTCTAATTACGTAATATATGACTTAGGTATGGTACTGTATATATGAACAGCTGTACAATGAACATTTTTGCTTCTATAATTAATAACACAATATTGTTCAGTAAAGAGTTATTATAAGAAGACATTAGAGCCCTCTTGACCCCTAATTTGAGGGGCCAGCCCCTTTTTCTTGACATCAAATAAAAGGTCTTGTATATATAAACATATTTTGTTTAACAAGTGTTCACAAAATGTTTACCGTTCTTGAGATATCTCTACAAATGTGTTTTAGGGGCCGACCCTTTAACTTCTAAATGGGGTCATCAACAAAAACATTTAAGGTAGCATATTGTACAAAACATTATTTTGAACAACTTTTATTCTACATTGCTTTAAAAAATATTTCTCCTTTTTCAGATATTAATGATCAAAGTTTTGAACTTCTGGCCCCTTGAAACCCCTAATTACGTAATATATGACTTAAGTATGGTACTGTATAGATAAACAGCCCAACAATGAACATTTTTGCTTCTTTAGTTGATAACAAATTATTGTTCACTAAAAAGTTATCGCAAATAGACTTTAGAGCCCTCTTGGCCCCTAATTTGAGGGGACAGCCCCTTTTTCTTGATATCAAATAAAAGCCCGTGCAAATTGAAACAGCTTTTGCATTACATGTTTTAACAAAATATTTATACCTCAAAAGATATTACGGAAAATGTGCGAAAATTTTGTGAAAAAATTTGATGCTAATTTTCAGGTTCAGGCAAGCTTCTAGGCCTTGCGGATTTTTCGCAATTGGAAGCATGGAGGGAAATCTACAGACATTCATCTACAATCCCTGCAAATTTCAAGCTTTTATCATGATTAGTTTCAGAGGAGATGCGTGGACAAAATGACCCTTAAAAATTTACAAAATCGTCCATATCTGAAACCGGAAGTGACGTAATCATTTGAAATTTTAATAATCAGTAGCAACATTGATGCTTTATAACTCCTAAAAATTTAACCAGCACAATAATAGAAAGGTTTTCCGTTGGAAACGGAAGACCTTAATAAATCGCAGCTGTCTATGCGTGTGTTATGCGACCATGACACCGCTGCTCAACGTGACTTATGTAATCTTGCAAGTTTTCTTTCATTGAAAGATTGATCAGTTTCAATTTTCATGCATTGCCATTAGTATATGTTTTTTCTAATGGTTATTTTCGCCTCGTAATATTTTTTGCTTCTACTTGCGATTTAACCTCGTCTTGAATTAGCTCCCAAAATGTTGTAAAAGTAGGATTGTATGAGACATTGTAACTTGCCAAATCTTAATCCGCTAAAGGACAAAAAGAGCGAAACAAGCGAAAAGAAAGGGTGCTAAAAGTTTCTTATACAGTATACACTGTAGAAGCATATCTGTTTCAGGCCACAATTAACCGTTGTTTTACTGTTGCTTTTGTCATTTTCTTGGTCGCTATCTTCTCTTGAATTTGACCATTTTTACGTACAATTGTAAAGGGGTTTAGAAAACAGTGTCCTGTTTTAAAAAATACCAACACATGTCATCATATGGAAACCTCTAAAATCATGAAAAATTCAAACTTTTAAATGAATACAAAAAATGTCTGAGATAATGTAAATGAACAACAATTGAAAATAGAATACTTGCATAAGATATTGGCTTCTTAGTTGCAAATGCGAATACTTTATTTTTTAACGTTATTGTAACTTTTTCAGCATATTATACAAACTATACATAAGCACTATATGTGTATACAGGTTTCATCGCAATTCTGAGTACATTAGAAAACACGGGTTTACAATGTTAACCGGCGTTGTCGCACTCAAAGATGAAAATGTTATGAAGAAAGAAAAGTAGATGTAAATGCGATGATGTAAGTATTTTACAGTAGAGTGTTATAATTAATATTTGTCTAAAAGGCACAGTTAAAAAGTAAAACTTGTATTTGAAGAACTAAAAAAATGTCAGAAACAATAACGGCTAGAATGGCACTTATGTAAAAAAACAAGTTAAATGTTTACTCAGTAAGATATAGACAGTTATGTTTTGATGAAGTTAAAAAAATATTCTAAACATGCATACTATTGTTAATATTTAAATGATTTTGTATTCTTAATTTGTTTTGATAATGTTAAACAAAAAACATTTTTAAAAATATATTTGTTTATTTTAAGACATTTTCGTTCATTAATTGTGTGTAAATCTTTGACTTAAACATTTTGATTATCACTTTTGCAACAAAGTTCTAACAATATTTGTCTTATTGTTAATTTAACCTGTGAAAGAGTCTGATGCGTGAATATTTTTTTTTTATTTTATGTTTTTAAAAATTATGTTTAACTACATTAGAACAAAGGCTTTTCTGACCTTCTTTAAAATCTTTGCATGACCCATCTACATGTTCGCATGTCCCATTGCATCTGGGCACACAGGGAATAGAACAGTTTGTTCCGTAGGATCCGGTTGTGCATGCTAAAATCAATTAATATTATTTCAATGCAACACAAATTAGTATTTAAAATGGCATTGATATAAAGTCAATCAGTTTCTTACAATTGAGACATCCAGCCCCAAGATAACCATCCTGACATCCACCAAAGCACGCTCCACTTACGTGGTCACATGATCTATTGTTTATACAATGGTCACTGCAACGTTCACTGCAAGCCACTCCAAAGTGACCGGGGGGACATTCTGATAAAAAGATAATGCATCATTAACAATGAATAACCATAGCATCATGTACCCATGGTGGAATATTTTATTGAATACGTTAGTCTTTTATATTTGTTTGAAATATATATATACTCCTGCTGCAGTCGGTGTAGGTATATCCCGGGTTACAACCCCTTTCACAGGCACCACTTTGTTTATTACAGGTGGAGCCATTCAAACAATGACCGCTGCAGTTGTTCACACAGTTGTAACCAAAGGTCCCGCCATCACACTCTGTAACAGATTAATACAAGGTTAAAAAAAATGATGCATGCACTATCAAAGGAGATATCATATATTATGAAACTTGTTAAAAATTCCATTGCTTTTTCGTACTACCTTAATATCTCCCATTGTAAAGTTATTACAAGTTAACATACTTGATAAACTTATCTCAAGGAATTTACAAAAATATCATATTTACGTATAATTTAGTTCCATGCCATTATTCATCAATATTAAAAAGTGATACCATAATAATACTATTATCATAAACGATATCAAAGGCCTGAAGGGCCATAATGGCTTACGGGTTTGATATGACTATATTTATATGGATCGAGTATGATTCCCTCTATTTCTTACGGAAACTTTAGTTTATTTATAGCTCTATAGAAAGTAACTAGCTAATACATGTAATTCATAGATCTATAGAAACTACCAGGACCGATATCAACATGCCCCATTTGTTGATTGGTCGAACCTTAGTGACCGAAACAGACAGGATTGAAATCTAGACGCCTCTTTTATCAATTGGTTGAAACCACCATTGCTTTTAGGAAAATCATAGACTGCATAAAATAATAATGATGATGTCAGACTCAAACTCCAATATGAGACAATTTGTTTCTTTCTTTTATCCAACGACTGAAGTACATTAAATGTAAATTCATTCAACTATATAAAACACTTAAAACCAACATGCTCTCAAATATCAGAACACCTTGTATTCCTACGCACTATGAACTTGCGCGATAGTTGGTGCACGGTGCGACGTAACAGCGCCACAGCCAGCGCGAAATCACTGCGCATAAAAATAATAATAACCAAATGATGAAATGTACTGCATGTTATGTACTATAATTAATGAATTCTCATGAAATCTACACCAACAAGTATACGTATTATTCCATTTTATTTGTATTTCATAAATGTATATTTATTCATATTTTTCTGGGTTTTTTCTACTTTTTTAAGAGGCTGACCTTCACAAGCTTTTATAAGAAATATAGATTCACAAGGCAGTTCTAACACCTTCTGTTTTATTTTTTTCCTTTTGTACAGAGATAAACTCTTTGGAGGGGGGAGGGCAAGAAACAGGCATAACTATGCAATTACAGCAAACTTTTTTTGACACCAAATTTAATTAAAATTAATAACTGCACTATAACTTTGCAGTCAGTCTCTCTTCACATGACGTGTACAGTCATTTTCAGAGGCATGCATACTATATACGATGTCTCTATGTTATAGTAATGTGACATCGCTTCCGTATATGACTTGCAATCAAGCTTAACTGTATATTGTTTTCTTATTTGAGTACATTTGGTCTCAAGTTTCCAATATTTTTACGACATATAAACAGTTCAATCATAGCACGACCAAGGTAACTCCATCGAGGGAACATTGTGCTATTTTTAGATCTTGGAAAATCCCCAATATTCAATAATGGCAGAGGTGTCGATGAAGAAGGCACATTATATTAAAACAAGTAGTAGTTGCCCCTCTATTTATTCATTAATTACCGATTTATAATCCCAGTTTCAATATATCTCAATCATAAGTTCAGTTCTTTAACCGTTAAACACTTTCCCCCTTGCTGAGATCGATGTCGATCGAAGTTACCGACGCTCTCTGCGGGTGCAAACGCTTTTATGAAGATTGAACGAAATAATGACAGTCACAACTTTACATTTACTTATCACTGTTAGGATGTGAAATAATTGGGAAAAGATTTTTTGCTTATAATACATGTAAGTATGCATAGCAGAAAGCATGGTGGCACTGTGTGATGCATGGCGGGGGCCGATACCTCTATGCAAAAACGGCCTATTTAAAGGGGAAAACACTGCAGTTAATATTCATTCGCGTTAGATTTCGAGTTTATTTAAATAAAGTCAATTCATATTGGTTACAATAACATAAGTGATAATATGGAAAATATAATCCTGCTTAAAGATATTTATTATGAACAACAAACAGTTAACTTTGCAACATTCGAATAGAACTATTTTTTGTCGCGCATGTTCAGATAACTGAACTCTTTGCCGTAAAGATTATCCGGCAACTAGATGGCCGTAAGCCATTAAAAATGTGTCTGCCAAAGTTTTCTTCGGTTTTCAAATTTATATATAGCGAATGAATAAAAACAGACTCAACAGATATTTCCCTTTCTATTTGTTAAAAAAAGCTGTGAATACAAAATAAACAACGTAGTTTTCATTTTCTTGTTTTCGTGTTTAACCTTGTTTTGAGCTTATTAATCCACATTTATCTCTGACTTTATGTGACTCCACTTTATATTTTAATAAGTTTATTTACCTTTTTTACAGAGAAACCCAGTCCAACCTGTATCACACCCTCTCTCACATTGTCCAGTCACGTGATTACATATAGTACTGTCTCTACAATGCTGTGAGCATTTTTGGCTACAGTTGACACCGTACCAACCCTCAGTACATTCTGATCATTTTCAAAATATTCAATAAACATCAAAATTAGCAATTAGACGTATGCCCCTTTTCATTACTCTGTTAAATGAGAAATGGTAGCTATGTGTGTATGTTAAATACATTTTCTGATATGCCTTCAGTTAACTTTGAATTTACCTGTATATTAATATTTAATTACAAAATGGAATCACACATAATCTGTTAATGATAACAAAATAACACTTAGAAACAAGGTATTCATATCTTGATTTCATATATGGTTGAAGTAATTACTTTTTTGACAGTATATTCCTGTCCATCCAGGTTTACATGTATTGCACGTTCCATTCTGAATGTGACACGAGTTGTCTTTACAGTTGGTGGGACACGATAAATTACAGTAACTGCCATATACCCTAGGTTCACATCCCAAACATTCTCCATTTTGTATGTGACATGTGCTATTTTTACAGGCGACGGGGCAGAGAATGTCACAAGCGATGCCATAAACACTGGACCTTTTGCATCCTGAATTGATATCAAATGAAAATACTACATTTAGACATTTCCAAACAAGTACTCACCTTTTCGTTTATTGGATGAATCATTTATCATAATACGATATTTGAAAACTCATTATTATTCCCCAAACTTTAAAAAAAAAAACCTTTAAATCGGTTGTTAACGTTTTTGTGCGATTTTGTAATCTATAGTATGTCCCAAGTAAATGCTTCCATCACTTTTTGATAATTTAGAAAAAAACGTACCAGTGAGAGAAATACAGTTAAAGGAAAGCTATCGTAGACATCGTCATTAAACAATTATCATTTTTCACTCATGAAAGTTCACAGGAACGAAAACAAATTTCTTACGGAGAACTATAATGGGAAATTATCTCTATTTCTTTTTCTCAAATACTTGGGATTCCTCGAGCAATTTTTCAACGTTATCATCCGGGCTTATTAACGGCTGATACAATGCAAAATCCCCGTAGACTTTCTATTTTTTATGTGTATTTAAACCTGAGCACAAAGACAGAATGCTTATCGAACTATCAAGCAAAAAGTGGCGGAAGCAAAAACTCGGGACAGAGTATAGACTAAAAGTTGTTCAGTATACGAGCTGCATGAAAAAAATATCGTGAGAAATACGGTAAACTAGCCATAGGTATTTACTTATGTCTATAATCTGTCCTAAGTTATTGCTTCCATTACTTTTTAATAATTTGTATTATAAATCGCATACCTGTGAAAGAAATACAGTTGAAATCGATAAAAGGGAATATATCCAAGATATCTTCATTAAACAATTATCATTTTTCACTCATAAAAGTTCACAGGAACGAAAACAATTTTTTATGGAGAATAATTGTGGGAAATGTTTACATCTTTTCTCCATTCGGGACTTCTTGCACATTTTTTCAACGTTATCATCCGGGCTTATTAATGGCAGATGCAATGCAAAATCCCGGTAGACTTTCTATTTTTGGATGTGTTTTGAAACCAGAAGCGGCAAAAGGGGCATTTCAAAACAGAAAATTTGGATATTTTTCATAGTAGTGGATGAACGTAGTTTGAGCACAGAGGTATTTATGACTATCAAAATATCAAACAAAAAGTAGTGGAAGCAAATTTCGCGACAGAGTGTGATATTATTTCATAAAAAGAGAAAAAAATAATTTCAAATGAATTTTTATTTACGATTCAAGTCTGTGATCATGTGTGCAAAGGGTGTGTAAAAGTAATGAAGAAAAGCATTGGGTAAGTCTCGTCAACGAGTTTTTTTACAAAATAAAATAAGATTGGTATAAAAAACTTACTTTTTAGAACTAAACTAAACAAATTACGAAATAACAACATCATAAATTATATATGCCACCTTATTTTCACATAATACGAAAATTAATAATAGAACTCAAAATAACCCCCTCTCCTCCGCTGAGGTTTCTCGACTCAAAGAGTATTTTACAGAGTATGTTCCGTGATCTCTTTTTTTTTTCTTGTGCAAATGCGTTAGTCTACTATCAACATTTCAGTTTGAATCATAGTTTTGAAATGCATTTTCCGATAAAGATATGCAATTTACTATATATTTCATTAAAATGGCGTTGCTTGATTTTATCAGCGACCCGTGTTTGAAACACGATAGCAGTATAACCACGCAGACGAATTTCAAATAAAGTTGAACCAATAAATATTGATAAAACAATAGCAGAATTTTTTTTTTTTAAAAATGAAAAAGTTGAAATCTACTGGATTTCAACGATTGCAATCGGACATTATATATTTTTCATATTTTATTTTCTGTTCTTGCATTAAAAGAATGAAAGAAGGTTTCAGCTGCAAATAAAAGTATTTACCTTGCATGTTTTATATGAGATGAGATTCAAGGTAAAAATGTTAGCATGCTATGTGAAAAACTGGATACATATACAAAATATGCAAAAGGGAAGGTTATAATTTTAGATCGCGTCAAATACTTCATTATGATGTTTATATAAATCTTAATCATATTTTATTAAGTTAAATTTTTTTTCTCACTAATAGGGCGAACATGTCTTTTTAACTAATTACTCTGACTGATAAAAAAATTCAGTTATATATCGCATCTACTGGGTTATTTTAATTTATCATAAAAAAAAATTACAACATTTTTCATATACATTTTAAATAATCGCAGTGAAAATGACATGTGATTCAATACAAACAGTATACCTTTAACAATGACTTCACAGAGCTCTGTAAACATTGTTGATAACTGATACCCGTCAGGGTAGGCAACTCCGTCCCTCCGCTCGTTATAAAATATCACATAACGTCCATATTCTAGACATGTAATGGTGAAGTTAAGGGGCGGTAACTGTGGTCCGTCCTTGTAACACAGAGTTGAGCCTTCAATATCACCAGTGTTCGATACATAAATGGAGAAGCCTGCAAATCGCCCTCTTTGACGGTATTCTACAACATTTAATCCAAGTAACAGGTAATCAGTATTATAGTTGTGCTTTGAAAAGCTGTCGAATATTCGAGGAAAGCCAAATTTGACTTTATTTTACAAAGTTTTTTTAAAAAAATTAATATTAATTATCTTTTTGATATGTATCTTACAAGATGATTGAAATGTTTTGTTAATGATCTAACACCTTTTGTATTCTCTCTTCTGGTTTAGTTTAACATTAGATATTTACATCTACCAAGTATTATTCCATTATAGTTAATTCATAGCTCTATAGAAACAGCCAGACTAATATCTACACGCAACCGTTTATTGATTGGTCGAAATACACAGCAGCTGAAACTGACAGGACTAAAAATTGACAAGCTCTGTTTATCGATTGCTCGAAACCTACAGCGTGCTAAAAAAAATTACGTACTGCACAATATAATCATGATAATGTCAGACTCAAAGTATCACAAGAGACGATTTGGCTGTTTCTTTTCGCTGTCGTACATATGTACATAAACAGTAATACAGTGAATTTTACTTATTTTTCGTAATCAATTTATTAATCACTTTAAAGAAAGATGTTAATATAAACAATAAATTCCTTATTTGATGAATCATGCGGATTATGAAGATAGCGACCATTGCAGAAGAAATTAACATCACCCGTTAACGGGTTATGTATTTTTTCTGCAATGTCGCTACCTTCATATCCCGGATGAATCACCAAAGAAAGCAATTTATTATTTAAATTTATACACAACATTTGATGATGTCATACACAAGTGCACTTCCTTATATCTCTCTTCCTATAAAATGAATCATTTGAATGATAATCAAGTTCACATACAATCGTTAATAAAATGATAACACTATTAACACATGACACATGAGTACATGAATATTTCAAGCCTGAGTATTTCTGAGCTTTGAAATGAAAGGAGAAGAAAAAATATATCAATGTACATCATACATTTGAGATTTGCAACAATTGTACATAGTCATAAAATTTCCTTGGAAGTTTGTGGTCCCACTAACTCCAAGGAGAATTGTATGTGGATCATTCGGCTTTTGCGGAGACAGAGCTTTCATGCGTTGATTCATCAGATCTTTCTGTTAGTCTGGTGGTGGATCTACCAAAACATATTCTAGAAGTTGCAGGGTATTGGCATTCACAGGTTTCTTTGTAGCGCGAATATCTCTGCGGTTTCTGTGATATTGTCGGTTGTTGACCTCAACTAAATACGATCGATTTCCAATGTTGTCCACACATGTTCCATAGGTCCATTTCTTCCCTTGGGCAGTGGTTGCTCTCATTCTGACCGGTTGTCCTATTTTCAGTTCTGGAAGATCCTTAGTTGTTCTATCATAGTAGAGTTTTGTCTTCTGTCTCTTAAACTTCACCTTGTCTGTAACATCAACCACGAGTTTGTGTTGGAGAAGCCCTTGTGACATTGGTAATGAATGACGAGTTTTTCATTACATCAGACGTTGTGACGGACTGCTGGCCATATAAACCATTGGGGTGTTCCTCCAATCAAGGATGCTCCTCTTGAATCTTGAATTTTGTTGTATTGTACTTGGCTATTTTCACTGCTGCCTCAGCTTTGCCTTTGGACTGGCTGTGATAAGGTGAGGAGGTAACGTGCTGAAATTCCCAAGCACATGCAAACTGGTAAAGGACTATTTATGATAAGGGCCTAAAATGGCCCCCTAAAATGAACATCATCATTTTACTATCATTCTTTATTTTCTTAGTACAGATTAGTATGTGATGTGTTTACATAATATTCATTTTGGTTCAAGTGCCTACAATTTAGAAATATGACATTATAAAGACAACCTTTTCCCGCCATTTTTGCATTTTTAGCGTAAAACAGCTTGTTTTCAAGCAGTTTTTCCTTCCGGAAACATAGAGCGCATTCTTGAACAAATAAAATATTTTAATCAGAGATGTATCTAGCCAAGACTGATAAGTGAAAACAAAATTTTCCTTGTTCGAGCATGCGCTCTATATTTCCCATTCGTAAATAGATAAGAAAAATGTCAATTTTTGGCTGATTTTGACTGAATTATAGAAATGGCGTCACTTCTGACGTCATATACTGCCAGAGAGTGCAAATAAATCAAATAAATAGATGAAAAATATATTTTATATCAACTCTTCTAAAAAAATTAGTGAACAGTTTATTGTACCCGAAACACTTAAAAAATGGCGAACTTTGGGGGCCAAATTTAACTCTTATCATATATAGTTCTTTCCATTGCTTTGAAATGGGGCAACAACCTCTAGAGTTCCATTACGCGCAAAATGTTGTTTCAAAATGTTGATGACTGTGGCTGCTGTCATACATGTATCTGAAAGATGGTCAAGCTCCAAGAATAGTCGACCCTAACGAGATAGTCACCAGTCTTCACGGAAAAGATGTCGATTCCGAGTTTCAACCAAGGCTGCTCTGGAATATCATTCGCCATTACAGGTTCTTTCTGTTGTTTACGTTGAAATAAGTTGTAGGTGCTGCACTGGCTTACAAAGTCTTTGATCACCTCGTTCATTACTGGCCAATACAGTGAATCAGAGGGCCTTACATAGGGAGGCTTCGATTCCTAATTGGCTTTAGTGTGTACGTCGAAGCATTTCCGGTAGAAGGGATTTCGGACTGACAACACGGTTACTGTGATAGATGATACCATCTTGTACTGTAAGGGTGTTTCTGACATTCCAGTATGGCCGTTTTGCTACAGGAACACCGTCTTTAGTATCAGACCATCCAGAGAGAATCACTGTTTTCAATGACTGTTTGTTTGTCAAGTATCTGATTTGGTTTAGACGTGAGTCAGTGATCTTTTTAACTCTTCCTTCCGTGTTGGATTTGTGCTAATTTCTCAGCAAGTGTAGAAGGGTGCTGTCAATGACACTTTGGATTAGCGCGCGACAGAGTATCTCCATTGTACAACTCTTTTTTCCTCTGGTATAGACAATAACCAAGTTGTAGTTTTGAAGGCGCAGTAACATCCGCTGTAGTGGTTTCAGAACTGACTTCTTGGAGGTAATTTCAAGCGGCTTCTGTTCTGAAGCACGGTAATATGGTCTGTCAACATACTATCACAAGCAAACACGATGGCAACTCACTCCTTTTCTATTTGTGCGTTGACGACTGACGAGACTTGTTACGCTCTGAAACGCTTCTTCCTGCTGCAACTGCCAGGAGAGGTTCACATGTCTCTGATGAATGAGGCTAAATCTGGACAAATATGTTGCTAGCCCAACAAAACTCTGTACTGCTTGCACGTTCTTCTCATATCTGTAATGGCTGTCACTTGTCCAGATCAGGACGAATGGCATCGGCGGTATGTTGCCCATATACTTAACATCAGTCTGACAAAGTCTGGGTTCGTCTTTGTTTAGCTTAAATAGTCCCACCTCACGAGCTCTCTGTAGGACAGCAATCAAGTTGGTCATGGTTTTAAATCGCTGATTCCATGATCTGTCCACAACCGTAGACAACGGTGCCGTCCATGATACATTCTGCTTCAGTTAGTCCTTCTAAGACTTTCTGCTGTCTGCACTGGAATTCTTCAGGCGCTGAAGAGATTCCAAATGTACGCATAGCATCTGTATCTAAAGAGAGTCCAGAATGTAATTAAATAGCTGTTACGTTCGTCTAACGTAATGTCCCGTCTCTTGCCTCAGGAACTGAGAATACTTTGGCATTGGCGAGATTTGGTTATATGTCTTACATGTAAGAATAGGCATGATGTAGTGTAGTTGGTCGCTGTATTTAAGTCTATTTGATCAATATATAAGCGTAGTTTTTTCTGGTTTCTTCACAATGAATATGCTGCTTATTATGTTTGTTGGCGTTGTTACTATCTTGGTCACACCTCTGTTTCGAAGATCCTTCAACTTTGTGTGGATGTCATGGATCGATTAACGTTCATCGTTTGGTGTTGAATTGGCTTGACAGATGTATAAGTTTCAAACTTGTACTCTCTATGATCGTTTGTTCCCCGTACTATCCTGTCACGGATCATCTAGTCTGCAATGTCACCAAGTTCACAAGTCTTTGCGAGTTCTCGTAAGCAGCACGAGTAGTCATCCAAGGATTTGTTGGATAACTGGTCTGCAATATCTAATATATAGCGTTCGTAAATAACATTCGTCTTGTGAATAAAATGTCCATCTTATGCCTCTCAGATTTAGTCAATATCTTATCTATCCTGAATACTTAAAGGACAGTTTTTATATAAAAGGAAAAATGCGTAGTTCCACAGTTTATGTATGCACATACATATATAACAATATGTTATAAATGCATTAAGGAAGGAGTCTTTTCTGGTTTTCGACTTGTCAAAAGTAAATTTGATTAATTGTTCATTAAATCAAGATGAAAGGAAATTAAAATAGTATATTTTTCTTTCTTTTTTACTATCATACAACTTAGCATAGAAAAATGTAATCAATGTTTAGAATGGAACAAGGACTATATTTTTGGCGTAATATTGGCGTAGGAAAATATCACATGTTGCGCAATTCAGAATTGCTGCAGATTATATATATATAATGAGTCTGTTTTAGCATTTTAAAAACAATAACAATAATGTTGGATTTTTTTTTACTAATGTGAACTAATAATATGATACTTGGGTTTCAGATTATGTTTTTAAAATATGATTTGCCTATCAAATAACATTTTTATAAGCTTTTTAAAGCGCCCATTCTATACATTGATTTTTGTGAAAAAATCACTAAAATCAGTTTTTCTCTCTTATGAAACGCTCAATATATTAGCTTTTCTGTCAATTTATATCTTTATATAAAGTCTTCATAATACATAAAAATTAGAAATATTTTATTATTGGAAGCATAAAAAAATAATCAAAATTTCTTCAAAATTTAAGAAAATTAGAGGAAATGCGGGCTTAGCAATATCAATTTTAGTATAAATATTAATTCCAATTTAGTAGTATAAGCTGATAGACACTCTCATGGTCTTTGATTTCATTGAAGATTTGAATCTTCAAATCTTAAACAAATGTCTACAGAACTATAAAGAGCTACACTTATTTTTATCACTCTTTACGTTGGGGAAAAAGGTAGTGACCTTGACCTGACCTTTATCCGGAAACAAAAAGGTCAAATTTAATTAAACTGATAGAATCATTAAGTAATATGATCAGTTTGACTGTGTCAAAATTTCATGCATCTCTTATTATAAGAAGTATGTTTGATAATGAAAAGACTCCTTCCTTAATACTTAATGAAATGTCTTTCACAATGTACTTAAAGCAAAATAAATCGATCACAACACCTACTGATATTTTGATACTGTTTGCGGGTTTGGAAATTTGGCTGTGGCCTAACTGAATACCTGTGAATATGCTGTAACGAACTGGTTGCGAAAAAAGATGAAGAAAATACGGGATTATTGGGCTGTGCTACAAGTCCTGGTACAGTGGTAGCAACGTTATTGTTGACAAACGACACGCACGATTCTGATACACGAACGATGACACACGATACACGGACGATCACTAACTTACTGAATCTTCACGATACACGAACAAAAACGAAAAAACACGCAACCGAACGATTCTACACCATTAAACACGCACAATCAAAATTAATTTTTAAGATTAGAATTAAGGAAACGTATAACTTTAAATTGTATTGCTTTATGGTTGTGTGTTATTGAAAAGCGGCATGTACTTTAGTAATGCATTGTTTTGTATTTTACGAGTAAACACTTTTACACATCCATACACAAATATAAAGGATTCACACACAGATTAATTTTTTGTCTCCATAACAAATACAAATATTTACTTCTATCATAAGTTAAAGAAAATTACGTGTAATAGAAATGAAGATAATGCATAAACTACGCGAAATTATTAACATACGAGTTGACTGTTTATGTAATTTAATTCTCTTACGTACGATTTAATAATGCGAGATACAGGTAAATTTGATACCTTTTTCCATAGAATTTCGATTTTTTTCACATCCAATATTTTAATAAATTAAAGTAAATAATTGATTTATTTCTATTTATTCTAAATTTTAAAGCGTCTAAATAAATTTCATTTAAAAAAAAAGATGTATACAATATACTAGATATTAACCCAGCGGGCATTTCAACGTTGAAACAACGTTGTTTCAACGTCAGGCATCAACGTTGAATCAACGTTGAAATAAGGTTGCATATGAAAGTTGAGGCAACGTTGAAAATGTAACGTTGCTTCAACGTCAAAATTCAACGTTGATTCAACGTAGAAATTGTGTTGAGATCTGGTTTAAAATATAATATAGATATGACAATGAAAAAAAAAGTTAAAATTAAGTGATTTTAGTAAAATGTTGTTTATAAACATATCGTCTTTTTTTACGTTGTGCTGTTTTGACACTTTATTAAAAAAATCCAAATGCATAAAGTCGGCCTTTATTTAAATCCTAGTAGTATTTGAGAATATCCTTTGCTAAACAACTTGTGTATTAAGTCCTCGTTAAAAAGTTGAACTTGGCATTTCAAAATGTTTTAAATAAGGCTGTAGGAGAAACCACGTACATTCCGCCAAATAGTAGTCATGCTTCTTTTCCATATAATTGACATGAAACAAAGGATGTCAACATAAAAACGTAGAATCCACAATAGTCAGTTCATCATATGCTCATATGCATACTGCATATCTTTTTTATAAAAATGTAATGTGAAATATTAATTTAACTTTTCATTTAAAAGAAAATTGATATTTTAATTGGATAAGCCAATGATATATTAATTTTATTGGGATATATATAAGATAAAATTGTATTCAAATTAACATGTATAATAAAAATACGTCATTTAATGCTTTCACTTTACGAAATATAAGTAAAACCTAAATTAAACAAATGATAAGGAAGTTTAAATTTGAAAATATTTGTTCAGTTTCATTAATATATTAAAACGTTGTTTAAACGTTGAAAAGTGGTTGATGTCTTCAACGTTGAAAATAAGTTGGGTCTTCAACGTGGAATCATCGTTGAGTTATGGTTTGGGTTTCAACGTTTAATCCTCAATCCTGAATAATGGTTGATCAACGTTGCAACTTGATTTCAACCATTTCTCAACGTTGAAACAACGTTGCGTGCCCACTGGGTAATGCGTATCGTATTCTCATTTGAAAGAAAAACGTTGGGAATAATCGTTTAGTTTAAAACGGGGAATGGGTAAGCTTAGCCGCTATCATTCAACGTGTCGCCTTTGTTAATATTATTGAAATTATTGTCAAAACACAATTGATGCTTGATATAAGCTGATTATAAAATTAAGCAAAACTAACTCGACCGAACAAACGATTGAATGAGCTATAGAAATAAAAAAAAAGGTATTTAACGACGAAAGAGAGAATGAATATTAACAACTGTCAATGTTCTTAAATAGTAAAAAGTTTTAAATTCACATTGTTTTACAAAAACTAGTTGTCTTTGTTTTAAAAATTAATCCTGGCATTCCGTAAAAAAAGTTACAAAACGAAAAAACCGCACGATCACGCACGAACACGCACGGTAAAAAACGCAAACCAATTTTCCTGATACACGCACGATCCTGCACGTTACATGAACGATCACCCACGTTACACGAACTATTTAACACGATTGGCTTGTCAACAATAACGTTGTTACCACTGTATCCTAGCTTAGCATTCTCACACTTCGCAAAGGCTTGGTCCTGTTCGCTGGCTAAAATTTATGCGCTGAGGTGAATTCGTTGAAGAACTTCTGACACCAGGTTTCAATTAAACAAATTATTAATTCACACCATTTGATGACGTCATTCACCAGTGCACACCCTAATTAGTAACAGTATTTGATGACTACATCATTATAATATGTTTCCACAAAAATATGGCTAACAGAAATTTAAAAACCATGATATTTTTGTCATTTTAGTAGAAAAGAACATTTTTGTAAAAAAAAAATTCAACTTGAAAAATGCAGCTCATATTGCTTTAATTAATGAGGTTTCATGCTGGAGAAGAAAAGAGAAAAGTTATAAATTTGTAATGACGACCACCTCCCTGCCTGAAATCTTTCAAAAAGAAGTATGAAACCTATAATTTTGGCAAAAAACTTAAAGATTTGGTCTACAAAATCATGATTTCAGTTTTCCTTTCAGGTGTGTGGGAGTAAAGAAGATATTTTTTTAACATTATATGCATTTAACACCTATAGACCCATTTTGGCCCTGCCCTAGAGTTAAAACCCATACTCCAGGGGAAACGAAAATCAAAATTTCAGTAGAGGATAATAATAATTATAAGTCAGTTTTTAATACAGATGTGTGAGAATAGAGAAGAAAATGTTTAAACATTATATGCAAAGTTATAAATTTGTAATGACGACCACCTCCCTGCCTGAAATCTTTCAAAAAGAAGTATGAAACCTATAATTTTGGGAAAAAAGAAAATGTTTAAACATTATATGCATTAACACTATACTGCCCCCCCCCCCCCTCCCCCATAGGCCATTAGTTGCAATGATATCATGTCTTGGGGTGTGAAAATGCCTTTATTCCCAATCTACGCCCTATGAATATCATTTTATTATCTTGACCAAAACAAAAGGAGTATTACTATTTTTTGCGGAAAAAAACCATTGCAAATTTTTGGGATGGAAGATTAAAATCAATTTTCCGGAGAGGTGGGGCGATAGCAACCAAAACCGTACATTTTATAACTGTTCCTAACCCTTTATAAGTCTCACCATGCTAAGTTACGCCTTTCAAAAATATTTAAAATTTTGCAACTCAGTTGTATATCCTTATATTTATCAACAGAATAATATCTACCGAGTGTTATTATTGAGTTAAGTCTCAGAGCTTCTATTACAAAATACACACATACCTAAATTGTCATAGTTTTTAAACAAGATGTGTATGCTGTAAATGTTGTACACTCCACCAAGATCTACTTTCCACCATGTGGACCTGTGTGGTGATTGGAGTCCTATATCATCTGTCCTCATACACGTAGCTGTATTTCTATCAACTGCATTACTTGCTTTATACAGGTTATATGATGAATAAGTAATGTATGCCGGCGACTGGGAGGAAAATGCTTGAAAGGATAGATCATCTGTAGAAATTATAGATGTGAAATTGGTATGATTACTTTTCTTGAAAAACAATAGTTTCAACCTTTTTTCAAATTAAATGAGAAAATTTAAATAACACTGAACTGAGAACCTATTAAGCTTTTTAGATATTTTCCCAGCTTCGTCTTTGTTTTATTTAACGGATATATGAACAAAGATCAAATTTATCCCGCTAGTTTGGAAATTGTAGAAAGACTTAAAAATAACAAAAATGGAATGTTTTTCGTATTGTTAGATATTATACAATATGAACAAGTGAAACTTGAATTATTTGTTACTATCAAAAACACTAAACTTATAGAGAGAATAAGGTCCTTGACTTTTTTTGTTACTATCAAAAACATTAAACTTATAGAGAGTATAAGGTTTAAAATGGTACTAAACTGTTCCTCTCTGTACAATTATCTTTTTTTTTAAATATCAATTAAAAGATTACTGAATGGCAAAATATCATATTACGTATATAACATATATATAACATATATAATATATATACATCTTGACATTACCCATTTTTTAAAAAATAAGATTGCTCATCATTCAAAATGCACCCCTACGCCCGCCGCAAGATCAGATCTGCAGATATATAGAATTTGTTTCTTTGTTTTGTTATTGATGTTTCGCGGAATTTTACAATGTATCATTACTGAACATAGAGAGTCCCGAGAGTTTTCGGATGGCGAAAGTTATATTTTCTTGGGCGAAGAGATTTAAGGTCTTTCGATTGTCGCATGACGTCATTGTGAGCATTCCGGAATATTTTACCATAATCGGTTATAATATTAGTGTTATGTGATGCATGGTTTTGCCAATTTTTCTTGATTTATACTAGTGGTTTAACACATTTTAGCTATGTAAAGTGATATGACTCTAATGTTTACCAATTTATAGAGAGTAGTATGAGTTGAAATCGCTGAATTTAATGAAAAACTGATAAAAACTTACATAGGCAAACTTGACAGAGACTACAATTCATAATTTTTTACCTGGCAAGGTAAACATTTCTTTGCAGATTGAATAGGATATATAATGAATTACAAATGTACCAATTTTCGGTGAGTTTGAACCATTATTTCAAAAGTTATAGACGTTTTATGTTGCTAAACTGTACCTATTCATGGTTGGAAAATTGTATTAAAATGCACTGTAAATGTGATAGCTTTCATACTGGCATGTTTAAATGGCCTTAAAATGTTAAAATACATAAATAAAGGATTGGGATTAATCTCTTTAAAAAAATTGCTTTATTATATAGAAATCAGTAAAAAAAATGTGATGTTGGATTGGAGAGCAGTCTTCGCTATAATTGCCATCATAGTGTACCTGTGTTAGCTCCTACAGCATGAACAAAATATTTGCAACATATCAATATTTAAGTTCAGTTTGAATGTTTACATATTAATCTTCAAATTTAAACAAAAATTACAAGGATTAAACCATAAAAACATCGAGGGTGGAGAAACCTTAAAGTCCGCAGCAGACAGCGGTTTTAATGGGATATAAACGCTTTTTACCGAGTTTATTACCAATATTTCAGTGTGAACGTGTTTTAGGAGGATTTGCGTAACGTCTGTCAAGTAAGTGGTTTTTTACATTGTTTAAAAATCGTGTCCTACTTTCGATTCTTCCCTTGTGTATTATATATATATATATATATATATATATATATATATATATATATATATATATATATATATATATATATATATATATATATATATATGTGTGTGTGTGTGTGTGTGTGTGTCATAGAGTGTAGAACGGTTGCGATGTCCCTGTGATAAAAACCCACACACCTGTACCATGTATATGGGTTATCTTTCCTGTATCGGGCCTCATAAAAGAGCTATGCCTCTTACAGTCATTCGACTGGTCATTTATATCACCAATGTGGAGTATACATGTTGACTGGTCATTTATATCACCAATATTGAGTATACATGTTGACTGGTCATTTATATCACCAATATTGAGTATACATGTTCACGAGATTTCATGCAAAAGCCTGCACGGACAAAAAAAAAACAACAATAAAATATGATTTTGTTAATCAAAGATATCGAGGAATGATATTTAAAGATATGCGATTTTAAACCGGTTGCTTGAAATTTAGAAAACAAAAATTCCATTTACATTTATTTCTGTGAGATTATTAATCATTCGGTTAAAACGTAAAACTTGTTTGCCTGAAACTTTTATTCTATTATATACTTTAAAGGGGCATGGTCACGATTTTGGTCAAATTCTATTTTTATGTTTTTACTATTTACAACGCTTTAGAAATGCATTTCTAATGATCAAATAAAATTTGAGAGTCATTCGTAGAATTATTAGCAAGATACGGAGCTCACAATTCCTCATCATGTAAACAAGGATCGTGCCCTGTTTTTGTTTACATAGGTTCAATATACTAGTAAAAAAATCTTTTTCCAGCTTATTTGTCTATCTTTTTATTTAATTTTAGCATAGATAAAGAGTTCCTAGCATTTAACACATTCGATTTAGATTTAAAACTGAAATTTTTACTTCAACGTTCAAAATGTAAACAAACGCTTTGTTTACATAGCGAAGAATTTTAAACTCTGTAACTCAATTATAACTCAACAAATGACAATCAAATTTCGGTTGCCTATTAAAAATGACTATCGGCAACACTGTAAATATTAAAATCGGAAAAATAATTTTTGACCAAAATTGTGACCATGCCCCTTTAAAGGAAGTATCGATCAGAGTTTTATTAGGCCGTGTACATACCGAACGAAAAGACTAATCCTGTGACATGTAGAATAAAAAGGCACACGTAGCGGTCAATTTTCCTGAACATCGTTACAAACGACGTTTTATTTTATATACAAGTACGCATCTTATAACTGATTTTCAAGGAAGTTATAGAAAAATGAATGTACTCATACAAAGTATATTGACACACTTATAATACGTAAGTATTTCTATATTTTGATTTCGCTAGGACTTCCACCCCTCCCCTCCAAACCAATGCAGACAAACAAACATGCTGTGTTATAGTGAGTTTCATTTGTTTAATCTTCATTAAAAACGTGTATTTCCAACATTCACAAGTTCAATGCTAAATCTATTTTTTTTTTGTGAACCTACCCCAAACAAAAGCAAATTCACAATGATACACAGTACAGGTAATGCATTCCTGATTTTTAATACCCTTAACCTTCCTTGATATCCTCTTTTTAAATATTTTGAAATACTTTTACACATGTTAAGAGATTATATCCATGGCAAATGGGTAGATATACGACAAGTATTTTCGTTGAAAAATGTCAAAAGCATGTGTTCTCCTTTCTGAAGGCTTTATGCGGATATTTGTTTATTGTATATTTTATAATAAAGTTCATCACTCCGAATAATAGCTAAAGCTTTCTGAAGGCTTTATGCGGATATTTGTTCATTGTAAATTTTATAATAAAGCTCATCATTCCGAATAATAGCTAAAGCTTACGTTGTTTAATTTCAATATACACGCATGCAAGAAACGAATTACGTCAACGCACATAGTGTTGGTTTCTGCGACCCAGATCGTCAAATTACCAACATTTATTACGTTATAGTTCTACCCGAGAAACAAACAATGACCAGATATCTATACTACTATGTTGAAATAATAGACTCGAATTTTTGGGCTTTAATACTGATAAATCGGAAGAGTAACGTAATTTGTTTTAAATATTTTAAACATCTTTGGTACTTGAAGATTACCAATTTGTCTTTATTTTTTCTCAATCAAGCTTCGTTAATTAAAAATAAACGAAAATTCCTCAAAAAAGTCCGGGAATTATCTGAGTTTTTTTTGGATTTTACAATCTTGCGCATGCGCATTACATTCACGCTAAATCACGGGAGGCTCTTTATTTTATGTTTCAACAATATCACATTTGCATAGATAAAATTGGAAATGATGAAATGAATGCGTGTTAATTTTAATTGGAATTGTTTTCTGTTTATCAAAGAAAATACGGGAGATACATGTAACTCTAACACAGCGCATTTACTTTTAAAAAGTAAAAAAGAGTTTCGAATGTCAACATGGTGTGTAAAAACCATTGTTGAAATATGTTGAATTGTGCAATTAAAGAAATGATCTTTTTAAAGAAAATTATTGGCAGATTGAAATGGTTTGTTATGAACAATTTGACTGTTTTTTTCAATGCAACTTTATTAATATTCTCCAAAATCGGTTTGGAGCAATTCTGCAATTTTCTGCTTCATTATGGGTGTATGTGAAGCATTTTAACTGCATCTTCGCTAGCCAAGGGTTTTTGGTTCACTTCGCTCCCCATATGGGGTGCGTATGGGGAGCGAAGTGGACCAAAAATCCTTGGCTAGCAAAGATGTTTTGACTGTGGTAAAGGCCTTTCCCGAGACACAGTTAGATTATTCCAACTCAGCAGAGTGTAGTGAAATTTATAGCATTATTGTAGGCTTGAAGTTTGATTACGCAAATGTCAGCAATACACGGTGTTTCGATGCATCTATTTTGTAAATGCCCAATATCAAATACAATGTCAACCAGTGCACGCACGGGTCAAAGTGTAGTCAGCTTTAAAGATTTAATTCAAGTTCGTTCGACGACCGCAATATTTTGCTAATTATTCATAGTTTCAAAACACTCATTTTTCATTTACGTAGTTATTGCGGAATCTATATCAATAGTTTCCTTTTTTGCAGCCATCGATTTGAATAAATAATCATTGATTTGTCTACGCGTTTACCCTTTTTTCTCTTCATCAAACATATATGTAAACTTCCAACTTGAAACCAACCTTCGTTTAACAATGTTTTTTTACACAATTATTACCTGATCATTAAAAACAAACCGGGAAGTTATTGTTTTTTGGTAAAATTTAAGCCAATCTTTGTCAATTTCTGTTCAACTATAGTGCAGGTAAAGTTGATGAACAGTCAATCTTTCTTCCGTCTTCTACTTCAAGCTTGGGGGTATAAAGTGTCATAGGACTTAAATTTTTTATTTAATACACAGGATCTCGTTCAACATTTGCAAAAATAAATGCAAAATGTGTGCACTCGTGTGCACTTAGTCGTTACTGTAAACTCCTTTGATCAGTCCAAATGTCGGGTATTTTTCAAAAATCAAAACATTGTATTACAACCAATTCGATTAGCAAGGAACACATTGTACATACATTATCCCTTTTTCTACTAGAGATTTAAGAATTTTTATTAAAAACTGACAACTAAATTCCAGGTCAAAATTTTTATATTTCTAGCACATTTTACATTATATAACATATAATAAGATAAAATGTTAAAGTATAAAATTATGCAAAGTTACATGACGTCTCTGTTGCCATAGCAACTAAATATGTGCTTAAATAGAAACCAAGGTTATTTTTCCCACTTGTGTCCATATAATATATTCAAATTGAAAAATAACTTTAATAAAGTAGGAAATTTTAATTATACCCTGTTTACACGAGTCAGTTTAGACTTTAACTAAGACAACTTCAATCTGGTACATATGTAATAATTCCAAATAATATTTCCAATAATATTTCCAACACCTCCCCCTCCCGAAAAAAAAATTGGAGTTACTTCTGAATCAACTGGTCCGCATGTTTATCTGTGCAATCGTGTTTGGCCAATATCTTTCTTATCAAAAATCACTGGAAGTTCATAAATCACACAAATATTGTTAAGACGTATGTGAACTTTGACTGAACGTCATTTACAAAATAAGGTCATAAGTTGTGTCAGGCGCATATATTTACCATGGAAAATCAATGGAAGTTTATACTGCACATAAAGATTGTTATGACCAAAAAATAGACATGACCTTTGACTCAAGGTCATTTCGTAGAAGTCAAGGTCACTAACAAAATAAGTTCATAATTTGAATCAGGGGCATATCTTTGTTATTTAGAATCACTGGTAGTTCATACTTCACACAACTATTGTTAGGACCCAAATAAGTAGCATTACCATTGACTCAAGGTCATTTTGTACAATTCAAGGTCATTAACAAAATAAAACAAAAACAAATTCATAATTTGAGTCAGGTGCATATCTTTGCTAGGGATAATCACTGGTAGTTCATAATTCACACAATGATTGCTTATGACCACAAAATGTAAAATGACCTTTGACTCAAGGTCATTTTGTACAGTTCAAGGTCACTGACAGAAAAAGTCCTTTAATTAATTTAATTTAATCTATATCCTTCTTAGGAAAAAACTGTAATAGTTTTACTTTACAAGACGACTTTTAGAATTTTTGTGTAGGGCTGGGTTATTATCGTGAGCTTGCTTATAGTGCATCTTGTTTCGGTTTGATTTTAAATGAAAAACAACAATCTGTTTGAAATTTAAGAATTTTGTAATCAGTAATCATGGTTAACGAATAAGCGATAAAGTAAAAATTTCAATATTTGCGTTTTAGAAAAATGAATGAAACACAATGACAGTCATAAAGACATCATCATTGACAAACATGTAAATTGCATATGTTCTTGTGGCAACAAATTTACATAATAAGGATCTTCAAAACATAAATCTTATTTGTCATGGTTACTGAAAAAAATACTAAAAGCATGATGAAAAAAACACATTGAAAGAATTGGTACAAATAAATACGAAGACAATATGTATCAATGAGATATATTGTAAATATATGAATATACATTCAAGTTCCTGCATTCAAGTCTGCATCGCCTCTTTTTTCACCAAGTTTAACATTCGCGTGTCTTGAAATACCTGCCCTGGAAACTAAAGGACCATGTGGCTTAACTTTTCGTAATCTTTTACGACTTGAGAAGTCCCCAATCAAGCATTGTGCAATATCCCTGGAGAATTTAATTCAAGGAATAGTGCTTAGTAGGCTTTGCTGTACCCGGAGTGTTCAACCACAGAAGGAAGCTGTTTATAATAGAGATTTCAAATATGAAATTCATAAGGTACTTCGAGAATTTCTTTGAGGGGCTTGTAACAGGATTCTTTGAAAAAGCATGCATTCATATTTTATATTTTATTCCAGATGTTCCTATCAAGAAACCTGAGTCAGAGTTAATGCTCATTGTTACCAAGTTGAACACACAGAGAGATGTATCAGGTTCATGCCTATACATATAACAAAGGTGTTAAAAACCCTTTGCAATATAAGCAATTGCTTAAACTATTGTGATAAAAAATTGCTCAAAAATATACTGGTACAGTATATACAAGGATGAACAAAATCTTCCTGGTTAGTTATCATTCCAAACTGTAATGACCATGTTTTCATGCTGCACTTGCTTGGCATCCCAAAGTTCTAAATTAGGTTTTTTTTTAGGTCGGTGGGAAATCCCCTTCTGTTTCCTTGATGGTCCATCATGCATATATTCCATAATTTTCCAGGCACTGCAACAAAAACATTGAAGTGCAAAATCTGCAATTTGTAATAGAGTAAGTTGTAAAATAGTTCGAACATAATTATTTTTTGCAAGAAAGCTAGAAATCATTCCTGGTAAACAAACAAAGAAAGGCAACGTAAATTGTAATACGATTTATACACACCTGTCAAAAAGACACGATGACCTTTTCATTTAATGTCCTTGCAAAAAATGTTTCACAACTCTCTCTCCCAAGCTTTGACCTTGTATCTCATCAAATTTTCCTAGGTCGAGCCGATAATTATGGGTGTAGCTATTTGGCTCGCAGCGCATCCATATCTAATGAAATTAGGAAAAAAGTTTTAAAAATCATATATTTAATATGAAAACTGTCTTGCATGTATGTATCTGGATGGAGTATGAAATGAGGTTTATATATTTTTTAAATTTATTTATTGATAGAGATACGAGGGTCAATAAAAAAATACTTTTGCCATAGCTATGTTACTTAACGTCATATCATTACTAAATTTGGTAGACATGATTAAGCGGTAGTTTCAAACAATTTGCAAAATAAAGTTAATAAATTCTTTTATTTCTAAGAATTATTTATAATCTAATCCTGCAAAAATGAGGTCACGGCGCACTGTCAAAATTTGTGTTATGTCAACAATAAACCATATAATGTTGAAAATAATATCTCTATAATTTGGGCTTAAAACCAAATAATATTGAAACCTCAAATTAAGCAAGTCATGGTATTCTATGTTCCAAATAATGACGGGATATATTGTTTTGTCGAACAGATATTAGTAACTAAAGACAGATAGTCATCTTTAGAATTTACTAAAAACATCGACGTCGCCGGACGTCACGGCGCAACGAGAAGTACAAACAGAATGGATTTTACTCAGGAAAAAGCCGATATAAGCTGTGAAAATGTTCAAATAGTGCAAAAAATAAGTCAACAATGATTTGCAAGTTTGTGTTTAACTGTAATAAATTTTGTAGGGGTGGTGATAATTGTATTTTGAATATAAAACAGTCCGCAAGAGAGAAGAATATCTTAATATATTTGGTCAAAAAATAAAGTAACGTCAACCGACGTTCAGGGTTATCCTTACTGTAAACTAAGAGACACACGGTTAGAAAATATAAACTTTGAAAAACTAACTTATGATTCTCGAACAAATGTGTGCAAATAAGATGTTTAGTGGTTCAGTGCCATTTTAAATTGTAAGGTTAAAGACACAAGAGACTAATCCTGATATAAAGATGGGGTATATCTATAAACTGTACGTGTTTAATCTTGACGTCATGTTTTGAACGTTACCGTGCGCCGTGGTGACAAAACACGTTGTTTTTAAAAAGGGGTAACATAAAATCGACTAAAACTTTGCATATCAATAACATAAGTGTTGGTACACAGATTAATTTGTTAAGTTTGACTTTCATAAAAAAGATATGATAGACAGCCACATTGTCTTCGTATTTTTTGATTGACCTTTGTATAACATATTTTAGAGAGAAAGAGAGAGAGAGAGAGTACATAATTATCAGCTATATTTCAAACTCCTAATCCGAGTATTAACTATTGTTGCATATTAGTAATTTCAATATTTTTGATAATATATTTTATTTTATGAACAGGCACACACTAATGAAGAGCTTCATTTATTTTAAAATTCCAAATTTATGTTTGATTTGACAATCAGAATAAGCCTTACATATACTATAAACAATTGAAAAATTGTAAATAAATTATATATAAACATTTCTTTGTGTGTGAATATAAATTATCAATACCTTTAGACCCCTTTTTATTGGCTTGCATTGAGTATATTGTCGAGCAAAATGGTGACCCTTGTGTCTCACCATTCCCTCATCAATACTTTGACATTTTCCTGGTTTATAATATTTTTTGACTGCTTCCCATGTTGACGTTATGAGGGGTCGAATTTTATGCAGTCTAGAAAAACAAAACAATTAATGATTAATATTATGATATTGCATTACTGTTATTATGAGTGTAAAAAATATAGTATGTGTAGTACACCTGTCCAGTCAATCTTTAACTGTTGTCTGGTCAAGGTATTCAAACGAATGCTCGACATACAATTATGAATGATTTCAAACAATCTAAGTTCACTCGCTCAACAGAATCACATAAACTGTAAGAAAGTATGTACCTGTCATACTGTGGAGACACAGGAGCTCCCGGTGTACTGTTTTCATTTACATGTAAACAACGAGAGAGTATGGTGAATCTGTTTCTGGTCATGCAGTCTTTAAAAACCTTGGTTTCCTATACAAATTAGAAAAATCAGTAATTCAGATAAATTTGTGTACTAGGTAACTCTATTAGAACAAAAATAATGCAATCTTCATAATATAATATCAGTGTGTTGTTATATGAATATGAATGTTCGTGCTTATACATAAACTGATTTGCTTTTGTTCTTTATATTATCTGAATTGAGAGATAGACAATGCAGACTGACCTCTCTCTCTCTCATATTATACAATTCAACAAATAATTTTTAAAAAAAACTAACCAATGTATTTGTTATCAGACCAGTACATATGGATATCTGGCAATTGGTTTATCCCCATTAGAATCAATAGGCCAAAGTATGCCCTGACTTCAGTTTCTTCTGTTGGAACCCACTCAGGGTCGGGGTGCCCTGTACTTTCCGCCGTCTGTGCTGCATATTTGTTAGTTTCCTCGGCTATCTTCCCGAATATGGCTGATGGTAGCATTAGCTGGAAGTAACGGTACACGTGATCTTTGGGATCATGAGTATGACATTGGCCATGATCTTCTCCAAACTCCGCTATTTCCACATCATGAAGGTCACTAGACCAGACATCGTCCCCAATATCGCTCAACTGACTGTTCAATGTGCACAGCGATGATTGTGTTTCCTGTAAATACAGCTGCAATAATGTAGCCCTCTCCGATTTTTTTATATCTGATGTTTACTGGAGAGGGCTACAATTTCCTAGGATCTCCGTAATGGCGCAAAATTAATTTTTTAATGCGACTGACTTCGGTCTGAAAAGATCGATTTTATATTTGACTTCCTTTAGATAAAATGATTTTTTAATTCAGGTTGAACAAACTAACCGTATATAAATCAAAACCAGATAAAACGCATCAGCATGTTTACCAATCGTCTTTTTCAGCAGCCATGACAGTTTTCGCGTGATTTTATGGGATTTACGCTTGGAGTTTTGATAGGCTTGATAACGTGAATGATAGTGTAAATAATCGATCTTACCTTGTTCTATCACTAAAACATCATTTAAGGAAATGATATATAATGGAAAATTCATATTTACCGCGTTAATTATGTTTAAAATAGGGGAAGTCTTATAATCAGTTCAAGAACCGCTCCTAAATTCTCATTCGCTGTCCCAAAATAAAACTGGTCAAGGTCAGTAAACATGGCGGACACATTCAACTTGCGTTGTTGACATTACGAAAAAATAACCAAAATATGGACTATACCAGATATTTTTGGATTAATTTATGCCATAGACATCTACAATATTTAAGTTCAGGTAAGAAATGTAGATGTTATTGTCATTCATATACGATTTGAGACGAAATCGTTGCGAGAGTGAATCACTCCCGCACTTGCACCATTACGGAGATCCTATGGAGTTGTAGCCCTCTCCCGAAAAAAAAATCGGGAAAGGGCTACATTATTGCAGCTATGTAAATCGGATTCACTGTCGATGTCAAATGAGAATCCCTCGTTATCTGAAACGTCTACATTGATGTCTGATCCATCAGAGAGGGAACCGTCCGAGTCACTGTCCGCGCTTTCGTCCATAATATTAATGTCGATAGATTTTCGCGTTGTTTACATGTAAGTCATAGCAACCAGGCCAAGGGAGCTAAATCATTCGGACAAAGCGGCAAGTGTAAAATGATGTGGTCATTGTGGAGTTGATAAACAAAGATGAACATCCTTTTATAGACATTGGAATTAATGAAGACACTTTTGAAATAAACATTTCTACAGAACCATTTATTTCATTGCAAATCCCCAAAATCAAAAATAAAAGTGATGTACATGTATATACTGCAATATGCTGATTTACCCTGCAATTCGTATATACTTTCATGAATTGTCATACAAAGTCATACATGTATACTGAATATTGTCTATTTTTTTTTTGTTTACTTAAAAAAAGGCCCAGATCGTTTTTTTACCTCTTGCTTTTATGTAGGAAAAAAATAATTTGACTTGATTCAGGTGCGCGTCATGCATGGAATAATGTCGCGCTTTGTACTCGCAGGCATGGTCTAACTAAGCAGTCTCTTATGTATTTTAGTACAGAATTTTAAATTGAATATTTTATTTTTATATCAAATATTCTAAATTTAAAAAATATTATCACAATTACTGAATTAGTTTGCGTTATTGTCAATATAATATAAGATGCGTAAATTGTTTATACAACGTGAATATATCAACCTGAAAATGGCGTCATTTTTGTTCGACTTCTAAAACACCGAAATTCACATAAAGAAATAACACCTTAACACTTATTTTTTATGTCAAAATGCTTGTAGAGACAAATGTAGCAAAAATTTCAAGCTTTCAAATTTTGATAAAAATTTTTATAAATGGCGTTTTATAACAAAAGTACGACCGACGAAAGAATCAGTCGACCCAGAGCGAGTTTTTGATATTTCTGTTCAAAAATTCGATATTCAATCCAAGTTTTTGGTAATTTTTAGACGTAGTACAAAAATGATACGAGTAAAAAATGTGTATTTTCTATTCTACTTTCAACAAATACAAACCGTTTTGCTATAGATCAGTTATTAACAAAACGCCAGCGTTTGATAATCAATAACTACCAAAACGCGTTAAAAGGCGTCTATGGGTGTTAAAGGGTTAAAGGTAGCTTAAAGGTGCTTAAAGGTATCTTAAAGACGGTCTTTCAGCCACCTTTAAGCTATACGTGTTGCTTAAAGGTGGCTTAAAGAAAGCGTAAAGATGGCTTAAAGGCAGCTTAAAGACTATCTTTAAGCAACCTTTAAGGACAACCTATAGGTCATTTATGTCCAAATATCTTTAAGCAAGCTAGCTTTAAGCAACCTTGAAGCCATTAAAAAATCTTTTAATTCAATATTATGCTTAATTTACCAACAAAATGTATTAACTTTATGATAGGTTTTTGTTAAAGAAAGAATAAAATGAAAAAAAATCAATATACCCAAAACAATGATTGAACCCGGGACCCTTCGTTTACCAGCATCATCTCACTCCCTCTGCGGCACTGCAACGTTTATCTTACTATGTCTAGACAAACAAAGCAGTAATATCCTGCCGGATATAACAAAGGCAGTTTAGAGTTTTTTCATCTTTGACATGTATTTAGCAGATCTAGAATAAGACCTAGAATTAATTAGAATTGAAAAAAAAATACATATCTTAAACCGATTATTAAATTAAATCAAGCATTATTGTATTTGTTTTGTTTTTAATTTGTTTAATAGCCTGATGAACTAAGAGAGCGAGAGAAAGAAAGAGAGAGAGAGAGAGATTTTACCAATTAATTTATATAAGGAAACAAACATATAATTAATATAATTGCCTGCGCAGATTTAGATACAGAGACTGTGTGCTTTCCCTTACAATGATATTGAAACACAAAAAAAATATTAAGAATTCTATAACGGCAATCTGTGTCCATTGGAGCGATGTTGATGATAGCGGTCTGTGTTTAATAAAGCGACAATTAAAACCGCCTGGAACACCCCCCCCCCCCTCCTGGAAATTATATCATCATTCGGATCACCCCCTCTTATCCCTATATAAGAGCTTTTGCATTTAATATATGTTTTCCAGATGAATCTGTACAGCTTGATCTAACTTGACTTAAAGGGAACTTAAAGATGGTGTAACGACAACTTAAAGGGAGCGTAAATGCCACTTAAAGATGCTTAAAGGTGACTTAAGGTAGCTCGCGGGTTTACCTACTTGTGAGAAAACCTACCTTGAAAATTTGTCGACGTGATCCATAGGTTTTATAGTTTTATTTCTAAAATTTATTTAAGATTCTTCTGCGCGGTAATAATGTTATTGTGTTTCAAATACAGTGTCATTAATAAAATCAAGCAACGCCATTTCAATGAAATATATAGTAAAATGCACATTTTAACCGAGAAACGCATTACAAAACTATGCTCCAAACTTTTAAACGATTCAGACGAAATTAATCATACTCAACACAAAAACAGAGGAGATAATTATGAATCAATTCATAAAAAGATATCAGTATGTGTTCTCGGCCAATTTTTGGCAAAAAAACTTTAAAGATTTAAAAGATTTCTCAAAACATTATATTTTCATTACGACGTTAGCCTGGCGTCATCATTTCCTTACTTCTTAGAACACCAAAATTGAAATGCATTTATTGACAAGACTAGCTGTTTAACACATTTTAGAACATGTAAATGCTTATTAGACATTATTGTGAATGTTATCAAATGCAATTAATGTAAGACTGTAAAGATTCAGAAAATTGCTATTTTTGTTTTGATGAAACTCTGATTCAATCAATGCAAGAATAAAATGCCAGGCAACTACTGACATTATAAGTAAGTAATCGAATAAAACAGTTATTTCAAGCCAAAAGAAATTTAAGAATTTAATCGGTAGTACAGATTACGGAAGTTATAATTGTAAAACAAAAAGCGAAGTTAATGCATGCATTCTATTTTAAAACATGACTTTAAATTGAAGAGTTCTAACTCACACTCATTCTTTATCTTTATAGAACAAAATGTGACAATGTATGTGACATCTGTAAATTTTCAGCACTTGATATTATAAATCTTTGTATAAGCAATCATAAACCGCATATATGCTTTTTAAAATATTTTTTTTATACTTCTAAATATCTCATTTGTCATTAAAAAAAAAAATTATGAGTTTACTATAACGGTCAACTCTTTACGTCGATTCCTATTGTGACGTCAGCAAACCCGCGAGCTACGTTAAAGATGGCTTAAAGGTGACTTAAAGAAGTTTGGACAATAAGGACCTATAAGCTCAGCTTAAAGGTGACTTAAAGGTGATTAAAAAATTGTATATCCATTCAGCCACCTTCAGGCCATCTTTACGGACTTGCTGAAAGATTGTTTTTCGCCCTCTGGAAGAAGATTTTCTAAGATCTAATACATTTTTACTAAGTGGCCATATTGAACCCACCCAAGATCCTGAACCCCCGACCCAGGGGCCTTGAATTTCACAATTTAGGTAGAGGGCGTCATGGACATCATAATCATACATTCACATTCGTGGGAGTAAAGAAGATTTTTGAAAATTAGGCGTATTTGCAAATTTGGCCCCGCCCGTAGAGCCCTGTTGGTGGTAGAGGCATGCATTTCACAATTTATATTCTTCTTACCATAGAGATGTTGACCACATAAATGACAAAAATTGGCATTTTCGTTTTCAGGAAGAAGTTAAACATGTAAAATTGTTAACGCACAACGACAGACGAAGACCAATTGAATGACTCAGTTGACCTAAAAAATTGATTTCAGTATTAATTTTGAAAAATAATATCAGAGTTTTTTGTGTTGTTTTTTTTATAATTTATTTCTTTTTCAAAGAAACAGACATGCAAAACAGACATTCCATCATACATACACACATACACACTTATGAATAAACACTGAAATTTATTATTTTGTGGTTACTTGCTTACATGGGAAAAAAATTAAGTATAGAAAAAAAATATTCATGATACAGTGTAATAAAATTAAATCAGATATCAGCAGCCAAGATATCTTTCCAACTATCCCATAAGTTTTCAAAATATTGTAGTTTACCAGTTTGTATTGCAGCATATCTTTCTATATTGTATTTTAGTTTTAAGTGATAAAGGAAACCAATCAGACATGGTGTCTTATTTGACATAAGACAACAAAAAATATATTGTTTCATATACAGAATTATAAAATTAATTACTTTGTTATGAAATGACAATGGAAGTTGGCCAAGTATAATATTAGACATTTTAAATCCAATTCTTTCAAAGGTCTTTCTATAAATGTATAAACTAAGTTCACTCTACAGGGTATGTATTTTCTCACAGGAAATAAAAACATGTATTATTGTTTCCACATTGTTTTTACAAAACCCACATGTGTCAGTATTTTTAATATTGATTTTTTAAGGTAGTATCCAACTGGAAGAATTTTGTGTAAAATTCTAAATTGAAGCCATTGAACAGAAGATTCTTTGGTAGTTTTAAAACAAATCTTAAAAATATCATATACAGTAAGATCTTCAACATTATAATCAACCAGATCTGTTTTCCATCTGGTTACAGCAATTGGAACAACCACATTTTCGTTCAAAACATTGTAAATAATTTTTGTACACTTTTCATGGAGTATGATTGTTTGGGAAAAAAATGGTATACATGGATTAGGATTTCTTTGAACAGAAGTCCTGTCAATGTTAGACATTTAAAAAAACTTAAAAATTGCTGATTTAACACTGTTGTATTGCATTATACATATATTCTTGAGATTGTATTTACATTTAAATTCTTCATAACTTAAAAAATTACAATTTTCATCATAAAAATCTTGTATGACCTTTACACCATTCTTGTACCAGGTTTTTATGAAAACATATTTATTTGCTATGAGTATTTTTGAATTGTACCACACCGGAGAATTTAAAAGATTATCTTTTGCCTTTGGGTGATCAATATAGGTAATAATAAAACATAACCATGAATTTAACACATCTTTCCAAAAATCATTGTTTACCTTGTGTAAACATTCAATTACAAAACTATCACCAAAATCGAACAAATTCTGTAAAAACTCATTTCCATAAATGGTAAATAAAAAATCCATCCATGGTTTGTGTGATTTTGTAAGCCTTTTTATCCATGAACATTTGAGAGATATTATAAAATTGTTAATGTCGACCATTTTCAACCCTCCTGATGAATAGTCCTGTGTAATGACTGACCTCTTAACTTTATCAATCTTAGATTTATACAGAAATTCAAACAAAATTTTATTAAGGTATGAAATTGTTTCTTTCTTTGGATTTGGTAGTGAAATGAATAAATGATTTAGTTTCGGTATGAGCAAACTTTTAATAACAGAAATTCTACCAATGGGAGTAAGAATTCGTCGTTTCCATTGCTCTACCATAGCTATAATTTTTGGAATTTGTTAATTATAATTCATATCGACAATATTATGAAGATTTACTAAGAACTGATTTCCTAAAAGGTTGAATGTTGTTGACCCCCAATCCAATTTCCATCTTGTGTGATGATAAACCTGATCTGAAATTTTTTTTGATCCAATCCAAATAATCTTTGTCTTAGATGTATTTATTTTAAGACCAGAAAAACTAGAAAAAAATTCTATGGTTTCAAGAGCTGCAAAAAGAGATTTTGGTGAACCATCAAGGACTAATGAAGTGTCATCTGCATATTGTGATATCTTATGTTCAATATCATTAATAAAAATACCTTTAATATCTTTGTTTTGTTTAATCATTATTGCTAAAATTTCTGCACACATGATAAATAAATATGGAGCAACAGGGTCTCCTTGCCTGCATCCCTTTGTACAACAAACTGTTGTGATAAATGGCCGCACTGTAAAATAGCAGCATGGAAGTTTGTATTTAAAATCTTAATCCACTGAATAATATTTTCTCCACAGCCAAAATATTTAAGGACTCGGTATATGAATGACCACGACATAGAATCAAAAGCCTTTTCAAAATCTATAAGTATTAAAAGACCAGGTATGTTTTTGAACTCAGTGTAAGATAACAGGTCATATATTAATCTGGTATTTTCCCCAATGTATCTTCCCTTCATAAATCCAGACTGTGTACTTCTTTACATAATCTAGTATTTTTTCTTGCTCATATACCCTTCCAATACCCTCAACTTCAATTTTTTTTTATATATATATAATTTCTAGATTCCAAATTGCAAAAATATTTTGAAGGTTTTTCGCCTTCCTCCATCCAATGGGCACGAGACCTTATCATATGTCCAAACAACTTTAAAATATCAGAGTTAATGTTAGAGCCATACTAGGCTACAGGGGGGATTAAAACAAATACGATTTACAATACACACAATCGATTTTTTTTAAATATTGGTTTGTTGTTCTACATTAGTCTAGTCTAGTTTCCTTTCCGTTACCGTACACGATAAACCCCATTTCGAATGTATATTGTTCATGTAATATTAGATAGCATTTTTGTTTTGTTTTTTTTGCTTTGCTTTTGTTTTAAATTGAAGTTTATTATATTTATGATGAATTCCTAGCTCTCTGATTGGCTTAGATCCAACTATCTCGAAAAAAAAACACTAGAGCGTTATATTCACTTAAGAGGTGGATATACCATTTGGTTTTCTCTACGTTGGACTAAAAATAGATCGTCTAATGAAACAACGCGTTTCTCAATTTGATCGGCAATGGCTTCAAACGAAAGCATTGCTTGATAACATTTAATTTCATATATTACCGAGTCAATTCGTCGCCGAATCATATAATAAAATAATAATTGATCAATACGGTGATTAAGCTACCCTTGAAGTGCAATATTGTAATTCTAAGTTAGCTAAAGTAGCTATTGACCTAAAAAAAAAACAGCATTTATTGTATAGAAGTAAGTACATGTACAGTTATTCCATGCATATATTTTACAATTCTGTGCTATGGTATGGTATTTTAATGATATGCTATGAGATTTATATGCTATGGGATTTGTATGCAATTTAATGAGAAATTAAAATTAAGGTCTTAATGATGTTGTATGCTATGCTATGGTATGGTACACTATGAGATTTGAACAAAAAAGCCTCCATACACAAACGAGTTTTACACATTTCGAATTAAAATAATAAGAAACCAAAGTTTACGACAAATCTATTATGTGAACAATTATTTTTTCAAACAGAAACATTAAAAACCAAATTAAAATAATGTTTTATGCTATGCTATGGTATGCTATGATATGATATGTCGAATGCGATTCTATGAGATTGTATGCTATGGTATGAGATTACAATGCTACGGTATGAGATTTCAATGCTATGCTATGAAACTTTAATGCTATGTTATGAGATTTCAATACTATGCTTTGCTATGGTGTATGTTGTAAAAGATATCCTTGAACCGACTGTAACTATGTGGAATCTGTAAAGGGATCTCAACAGATGATTAACCCTAGGATACGACTGAGTGATAAGTTGGTTTTTTTTATATAGTTACGTTTGGAAATATTTTCAATGATAACAGTTTATAATCAATGTGTTAAAAAAGTAAATAAAGATAAAAGTGTTCAATTTATTACATTTCGAAATATTGTGGCATAATACGGCGATCATTTTTGATTAAGTATACTGTGTATATTAAATAATGAATAAAAACAGAATTTAATAGCAGTGATTATACTTACGCAACTCTTCAAAAAATGTAAATGTATTTGATTTCAAATATGATGTCATTTTAAGCACCGTATTCACTAACATCGAAATAACTGATGGTGACCTATAATTGTAGATGCAGATGAAACTTAATAAATATCGTTCCTTTAAACCTGTACTATTAAACACTTTTTGTATAATAGTATGCATTTTGCACAATGTTCACTCGAATTAAACAGAATAAACAGGGAAGTATTTTATATTTGGGTAAATTCAAACGAATCTGCGTTGATTTCCCAATAGCTACGTTGCAGGTAAATTTATCAAAAGAAATAGGAAATAGAACAGGAAGACATATGTACAACTAGAGACGAGCTCGTTGCAAGCAACGATTATGACTTCCTTCGTAGCTGCGTCATATTTTTGATGTAATCTTAAAATTGATACCTAACCATGGTACAATATTAGATGTATAAACACTGAGTAAAAAAAAACAAAGTACTATACTACATGTATATAAGCAAATACAGATCTTTAAAAGTTAACTATATTTTAATTCGCTGCATGTTGTTTTTTGCATGTGCATTTTATTTTGAGAAACTTATTTAATCATCCTTATTGACTTAATATAGACAGAATATGGACGACGATTATGTTCACACAGTGGGTATGCCCGTTATGAAGGTAAAAAGACCACACATTTTACACGCATTTTTATCAAACGCAAACGCCAATTAGTCTTTTAGGATATATGCGTTGATCCTGGAAATTATGCAGGGGGTTTTGAAGAATAATTTTGTTTTTCGCGGAGGGGGAGCATGCGCGGATCAGAATATTTTTCCAGAGGTGGAGGTTGAGGGTCTGACGGTTATCAGAGTTTGCCAAGGGATGTCCGAGGCATATTTTTGGTAATTTTATAATGTAAAATGTTTTTCATGTAATTGAAAGAAATTTTGCGGGGGTGGGGGAGGGGTGGGGTCTGGAACCCGCCCCCTTCCCTTCTAGATCAGCGCATGGGGACGACCGATGATGCTAATTTTACGGTAATTTTAACCTGTTTTATTTCATTAATAATTTACAAAATTATCGGAATGCCAATATTACCTTTAAACGCAGTTAAAACTTAAAATACGTCTCGGTGAGTATATCGCCAACATGCGTCCGCATACGAAAGTAATGGCAATATTTAAGAAATTCGGATGGACAATCTGGGTCCTAGGTCGTCCATCCGATTCTTTTTCAGACTAAGAGCTACAGACCTTCAATTAAGCCCCTTTAACAACTGGCGTACGAGCACTTTACAACACTTTGCGATCGGAATTTTTTAGATTCGCACGAGCTCTCGCATACGTTGCATGAGGTCTTGCATTCGTTGCATGCATTTTAGTGCTACCATCAAGTCTCCTCAAAATAGTGGACATGCACACTATTCAGACGCGACCGAATACGATCCAAATCATCGCAGTGCAACGCACGAACAATAGTACGAACGTTTTACAATGTTTTGTGTACTTGCAAGAGTGATGCACGATTTTTAAAGGTCGCAAGATGAATCGCTGCTGTGTATTCGTGAGTTTTGCGAGCAGAGATTGTTGCTCAACATGTCTCATGTAATCTTGAAACGTTTTACTATCATTGCACGACTTATCAGCTTCAATATGCCACTAGTATGTATACCATGTATAAGCATCTCTGTTTCTGACCACAATTGACAATATACATTTATTGCATGATGGTGAGGGAAATATGAAGATTTTTTACTCCAAGAAAAATTATATTTACCGAGGGCCTCGGTATGAAAATTTATGCAATAAACGTTTTATTATATCGAACAACATATGATTGAATAAAATACGCTGATTTCTTAAAATTGTCTGACTTTTCATTAGCAATAACGTCTTGATTTTTTAATTTCTTATGTTACTGTCTCACTTTTCTTTCATAATTTCGAATCATAGATAGTTAAGTTGGTTTTGTGATATAAAGAGAATCATAATGACGAAATATTTTTGATCAAATCATGATTGTCTACATCGTATGCTAATATCGGCTTTTTCATTCCTATGAATCACCCTTTCTTAACCAATCAGATATAATAGAATAATCATATGGAGGTATAATAATAAATGCTACTGCATCTCCTTTTCTTCTTGAGAGGCACGTTCTCTTGCCTTCCTATCGTATTATCTTTCAACTGTCGCTTTCATTGTACAACAGTCGCAAATAGATGTAAGGTATATCGCAAAATTTAATGCGTCTACATCGCAAAACGCTCGCTTTGATCGTGCGAATTTCGTACGAATATTTTTTTCAAATGCGATTTTTTCGACAACAGTTTACGATTCATATCGGTTTGTCGCTTCTGATCGTGCGCCAATTGTGAAAGGGGCTTTAGAGATTGTCAAACTCTTATTGATTATGTCAATTTAATTTGTCTGAAAGAATTAGTTTTTATAGTCAATAGAGTTTTACCTTAGAAAGGACAGATATTTCAGTAGTATGATTTGGTTATGTAAAAACCTTCAAACTACCTTGGATTCGTTCAAAATATCTCTTTGTCATCATATAACCCACCTGTGGTCATGTACGTAGACAAACCTTAAACTTTTTTTATTACATGTTGTGACACAGTTTTTTTTAAATTATGTGTTCTATGGTTTTTAAAATGAAATTCTTGATGCTTTATTCTTTTCATAGGTACTTTGTTTCCCACTTATGCCCACTTTCTTTATTAGAGTCAAAATTCTTGATGTCCAAAAAAAATATTTAACCATCTTAGTTATATCGAACATTCTGTTGTTTTCAATATTTTTAAGCAATTACCACCAATTAAATTATATACATTCTCTTAATGATGCTTAAAAATAGCTTGTTTTATAGAGTGTACTGGCGCCTAATTTTACAAAAAAATTATGGTCCGCTGCACTATTAAAGAGAGCTTTAGAAATAAAATCGGATGGGGACGTTCATAAAACAATGTATCTATTATAACAAAAGAATTATAAATAAATCTGATATTAGTTCAAAGAATATTGTAAATACTACTCTGAAACATATATGTTAATAATTCTTCCGAATGGATATTTTTACTCTTCTTAAAAATGACATTAGATTGAGCAAAGTTATTGGGGCTTCTTTTGTATAGGATTTTAAAAAGAATTCAAGAAAATGCATATTTAACAAAAATGTCCTTACAGCATTTATAGTAAGAGGCGTGTATATTTACAAAATCAATTATCGACGTCATAGTGGATTTAGCTTTAAAAAACTCTCTGAAATCATTTGCTTTTACTTAAATCAAAAAGATTAAGGAAAGACAATGCGAAAAATGGTTTGCAAATAGACGTATAAAGGACGGACGAATGTGATCAGAGAAGTTTACATGAACCAGTAGTGCACATGATAAAAATGCATACCTATTTCACAAGTTTTCTCTTTTCATCCTGGTTTGCAAGCAAAACAAGTCCCATTTCTTATTTGACAATCGTTTTCTCGACAGTTGACTGGGCATGCCGTATCACATCCAGAACCATATACCCCTCGCTTTGTACATCCTCATTTTCGATGAATCAAGAAAACCAGATATAATTTAAAGTTTTGAGAAATTGCATGTTTTTGATTTAACCTTTTTTACAAAAGAAAATAAAATTCTTAAACATGCCCGGTTTCTGTAAATTTGAAAAAGGTAGGGAAACAGAAATGATTTTATAACCATCGAAAGATGAAAAAAAAAATGGCTGAGAAAAAAATTATGAACGTTAATGTTGTTCCAATTTGTTACATGTAAATTTAGAATTCCGAATATAACCCAAAATATATTATAAAACACAATTTATCTTGTTTTGCCCTTTTATTACGAAATAAATTACCTTCAACAATAACTTCACTCAGTTCGGTAAATACATTTTGAAGTTGATATCCTCTTGGGTAGGAAGTTTCATCTAGAAATATCAAATATCAAAATATTAGAGAGGTTAAGCATTTGAACGTGTACGTCTACGGGTACGTGTGGAGCTACACGTATGTTTACACGTACACGTACCAAACTTTAGGGTATGTTTAATAATATGTACGTGTAAGCGAACGTGTAAAATCATTAGATTTGATAGTTTCAACATGTTCAGTTTATTCTAACTGTTTATTAAACAATTCTATGAATTTGATGAAACCAAAACCACAGTCGTCCTCAATTTATCGTCTGCTTTCATTAAAACAATGCTTGATAAACACAAAGTCCATATTTTTATTTAAAAATGCTACAAGTTTTCACCTCCGTGTACTTTTGATTCTACACGTTTTGTACAACTTGTAGATTTACGCGGTATGCAGAAATTATGACGTAATACACATATAACTAGGGGATTCCCCTAATTACACGTACTCGTACACGTACACGTTCAAATGCTTAACCTCTCTATTGTCCAGTTTTAGTCACATTTTATACTGTTTTGAGTGATTTTCAAATAGATTATAAAAAGTGAAAAAGTAGCAATATTTTTACTATTATACTAAAGGTAACGACTTTCAAAACAAAAACATATATCATTAGATTTTTACAGGGGTAAAATTAGGAAGATAAAAATGCAGAAGACACCAAATGTTTTGTTGTTTTTTTTAACAGTGAGAAGTAGAGAAGGGGGGCTGCTGCCATCACATTAAAAGGCGCTATACCTGTTTCATATTTGATCATGATGTTTTCATTTCAATTAAACAAAATTGATAGATTAAAAAAGTATCATTACAACTGTGTAGATTTAATCCTTATACATGAAAGGAAAATGTTCAAGTATATACCGTAGCCTTCATAATTTTTAAATTGGATGTTGACGCTGTAGATATTGTATATATCGCCGAGATCCACTTTCCAACACGCACTATGGTATACAGATTTAAGCCTTATCCCCTCTGTTCTCATACATGTTCCGACATTTTTGTCAACTGCATTACTTGCATCATATGAGGTACCGGGATATAATGGCGATTGAGTTGCATTTTTTTATATGACAAATCATCTTTATGAGAAACAAAATTAAAAAAAAATATACAAAAATATTTTTTGAATCATATTGCCAATTTCTAAGAATGTTTAATCCAAGTTGTTTTGTTATTGAGCGCCATGATGTTGACTCAATGCAAACACTACAAATACCATGCCCAGATTTATGTATATATTATACATTTTATAGCAATCAATGTCCTATTGTTAAAATCCGCTTAAACAAACTCTTAGACAAAACCTAGAAATAAGTAATCCCGTGCTTTCTCTGTTGTCATTGTATACATCAATTTTTGTTTGTTTGTTGTTTTGTTCTGGGTTTTTTTTACAATCAACCAATGTATTTCAAATATTTGAATATCATTAGAATGGGGTTTTTTTCATACCATGATCACGGCAGGCTGTATTCAATCATTCGTTCATATCAGAATATTTGATTTGATAAGAAGTGCTGAGAACTTTTAGTAATAACATCGTGTTCACCTAGCATCGAGTTAATAAGCTACAACCACAGTATAACCATATTTAATCTTCTTACAGCATTGTATTCTAGCTAGGAGTCATTTTTACAGTTACAATTGGGATAAGTATAAGCGAAATTATAATTTGAAAAATTATATTGTTAAACAAATTCTTATTTCTAAGAGGCGAATGGCAGTATACTTATTCGTTCCCTTTATTGTTATTATGTGTATGGAATGAGGGGGGGGGTATGTAAATATCATTGCCTTAGGTTTCGCCTAGAACAAACAAATAGATATGTATAATATCTCCGTATAAGTAAGACAGCGGCGAGGAATTGTATCTGTTTGTAAGTTGAGTAATCCTCATATTATGGTATAAAGAATCGAACACATTGAAGCACAATTTTCGAGATCGCAAAACGCAATAGATAAAAAAATTGCGTAACAAACCCCTTTATAGTTTTTCATTTTTCGGGTTTTATGTAAATGGTGTTAAAATATTACCAAAATGAAGCAATTACTGATCAAACCAACATAATATTACGTTTTAAATGTGTTCATCGGTGGCCGCAAATTAGCATTGTATAGAGAGTATCCCTTTCTCTCTTATTAAATATGTAATTAAACACTAGTAGTTGAACAAGAATGAGACAACGTCATTATTGATTGCATTGATTTTCCACATGTATTATCGGTAATTTGATTAGTCATGTCCATAAAAGGAAAGACAACCCAAGTTTTACAATACCAGAAAATTTCGTTACAACTGAGGCGAACATACAGGTACTTTTGTTCACAGCCTACCTGACATTTAAACTTCAAACCACACTGAATTATCGATAACTTTTTGAGATTTCAAAACCAAAACACTTTTATTTAAAGCCCTTTATAACAGCATCAAGGATACATTAGGTTTGAAGCAAGGACAATATAAACAATATAAACATATAAACTAAAAATGGCTAACGACACGAACAATCGATAGTGTCAACGTTTCGGGACAACCAGGTTTTTTTTTTCAGGTCAATTGAAATAAATTAATTGGGAAAAAACGAAGAAAACAAAATCTCGCAATACTGCTTTTAAAAAACAACAGCACGCTTATCATAAGCATATTTATTGCAAAAAAGAAAATCATAAGAGAGTTCACGTATTTCGTTATGAACATAAAAAATATATTAATAATAATAACCAACATCATTATAATAAAAAAAAAGTATATTTAATGTAAATATGATACTTTTGAAATTAGTTATGTTCACTATTAAAAAAAATCAAAGAAATCTTTAGTTAAAAGATGAAATGTATTTTAGTAACAATTTAACAAAAGATATTGAAAAAAATATTAAAGGCCATAATCAACATTATTAAACAAATAAAAATTACCGTTCCATTAATGTCAAAATATGTATAAAAAAAGACATTGTAGCTGAATTTGAAAACAATTTAAACCTATAACAATCGAAAAAAATATAAAACAACAAACAATAGATATGTTCATATTAAACAACAAATTAAAATCAAAAGACGGTTTTATTGAATCTTTAAACAATGTTTAACATTCTTGAACGTGATTTTAGTACGTTGGTATTGGTGTCCAGCAACAAAACAATACATTGGTAGGGCAATAATATACTTAAAACTATGGGTGATAAATCGTTTTTTAAAACAAGCAAAAACAGTAATTTTAATAGGTACAAATAAAACACTCGGTTATTCATTAGTTTACAAAGAAATTAAAATTAATCGAGTTAACGTCAAATAACAAGTATGATCTTATTAAAATCTAATGAAATTATATTTAAATTAAAAATGTTTTTTGTAGCACTAATGCACATAAACTAAATTCAGACAAGTTCGTTAAAGCTAATTGTATACTCATTATGAACATATAGTGTTCAGAAATCATCTGTGGAAGGGTTTCTATGTTTCTTTAACAATTTCCATAAACACAGTCATTCAGAAGATATTCAGCCACGGCGTCATGACAAAGCTTGTAGTCGTCCTAAGATAAAAAAATCTTCATTAGGAAAAGGTGTGAATTTCAATAGTATAAAATCAAATCCGCTATTTTTGTTATTATGTCAACAATTTCAAATATAGTCAAGATACCAATATAACTGTGATACTTACCACAGTGGACACACACTCTGGTCTCCGTATCTGGATCTGACGTACAGCTGTAAAGATGTCCACCTCTCTATCCACGGAGATCTGTTCTAACACGTTGTATACAACACAGAATGGTCCACAGCGTGTAGCTCCATCACTAACAGCACAATAATTTGGATAAAGTAGAAAAAATGGTAAGTTTATACATATTTCTCAAGTATAGAATGTGCACGTATTTTGTTCACTTTTAAAAGTTTTGATAACGTTTTTCTGTTAATATTGTTTTTATTTCTTTCTTTTTAACATCGTGTAATGGGTATAATGTGTCACTTTGTGATTGTAAATGCCCTTTTAATTGCATTTAAAGTTGTATCTCATTTAAAGAAATAACTAAATAAACGTGTATACATTTGAATCTATATCTGGTGCAAAAAAGAAGCCATTGTTTTAATAAGATTAAATATTAAAGGAAAACAACCAATTATTACAGTAATTATCTTTTTTTATTTTGCATGGTCCATTTTAAAAAGAAAATAGCCTGTTTATGTGAAAATTTGCGCTCAATGCAGGAAATTTAAATATTGTTTTATTTTGATATTCACAATATAAATTTATCCTGCCTTTGTTGCAACTGTGGGTGACTGATAGTTTAGGTCAAAATAATGAGTGATTATGAGAGATATTTGAACGAAACTGTATTTTTGTAGCAAATGGTCATGTTTCTAAATTATAAGAAACCATGTCAAATTGTTCAGGGGGTCTTTGTAACTATTATTTTTAAACTTGTCATAGTGTATCTATTAAAAGATTTTTTCATGATATCAAATTGTACTTATCATTTATATAATATTTTCATGAAACCGATGTCCATTCATTGAATACAGGTAATTAGAAAAAGAGGGAATAAAGACTGATGTGATATTGTTTACGTTACCTTGATAGAACGAGAACTCGGCCCTTATTGTCAGACTTTTCAGTCTTTACTGCTTTAACTACATCCAAAAGTACCCTTTTATCCCCCCTTTTCATTCTTTCACCCCAAGTCGGACATTCCAGAAGAGTGATATCCATTTCATTGAAACCCTAAAAATTACAAACTGATTGTACATTTGAAAAATAAAAACTAGTTGTGATAGTTTTGAATTTCTGATTAAATTCATAATGTCTATTTTCAATAATGTATTTGCTTTTTCCGTAAAAAAAATATATGCGTTAGAATTCCAGAGTATTTTCAGCAAACTACTGAATAAAAAGTATTGTAAAGTCATTCAGACGTATGGGAGATCCTAACTGCCCTAGATAGGCCAAGGCAGTTGATTTTAATGAGTGGTGTATCATCCTCTGATAAAATAGATGTATTTTAAATGTAATGTTCTGTTGCAGTATCAACGAAAGGCATTGCACTATTGCAATAAAAATTACAACGAAACACAACACCAAAAGTCCATTAATACTAACTTATCATTTAAAATCGATTAATTAAATTTAAAAAAAGTATATATTACGGCGTCGTTTGTTGTTTTAGTTTATTTTTCAATATTTCATTTTTGTTTTAAATTTTAAAAAAAGGAAAAAAACCGTTGGTTGTATGTTGAGTCTGGTCAATTTGACGTTATGGCTTCTTGTTGATGACATATTTTTGACGTAGAAAATCCCATTGAATTTGTGCTGATTTTCAGGTGGAAACCATTTAGATGTCTGTGAAAGAATTAACAAAAGTCAATAATTAGAAAGAGAAAAACATGACAACCAGACAGACAGGCATATAAATATATTGATGAAATATTTTGTTTATACCGATTCAATGTCTTCTAGTGGACACAGGAAGACGACAACACGTGCGTCAAAGTCCTTGATCAGTCTGAGGAAGTCCTCGGTGTTGTCTGGTAGAGGGTACTGGGCGCTGATCAGGGAGTCCTTCTCAAGGTACGACTGAAAAAGATATACATAGAATACTGAAGTTTAAGTGACAAAGAGGTTAGGTAGAGGATACTGGGCGCTGATCAATGATCCCTCCAGATACGACAGTATACAAAACAATAAATAACAATGAAGTCTGGTTGAGGGTCTTGGCCTAAGCAGACATTTTTATATTCAGGAACGATTACAGAAAAAAAACGTTCATTGTTTGTTTTTTCAGAAAGTCCTATTAAGAAGACGATCAATTAAAATAATGCAAATACAATATTCCATAAAATTTTGATCCATGAACTTTTGAATCAGCATTAAATTCAACATCAGTTTACAATAATACAAGATATAACTCTTTGATCGACTGAGCACTAGTCCCATTAGATTTGTTTTACATAATATAAACCATACTAGGTGAATCAAAAACCGTGTATTGCATTTAGCTGACATTTGCCTTTTACATAAATGATAAATAATACATAAAATAATACACATTCAACTTTTTATAGTTATTCTTCAAGTTTTAAATTAAGTGCAAAATCTTACGCCATAATATCTTTAAAATAGTGTTTAATGAAAGGAATATTTTGTACTAAGTGTGTATGGAATATACATGGTCTTTGTGTGACTTCTGTTAACCAAAAACCCCCTTACGCATAAACAGAGGGTACGATTACCACAGTAAATGTATTTGTGTGCTTTTATTAACCTGAATAAATACAGCATTGTAGTAGGTGTTATAGCCCTTCATATAGTACAGGTGGCACATGAACTCCTCAACTGCAACAAAAAAAAGATAGATTGTATTATTAAATAGACATTAATCTGTGTTATGCGAATTATCATTTTAAAGACAAACACGATTCAGTGTATCAGATAGACAGAATCTTTAAGCTTACAATCTTCAATAAAAAAATACAACGTTTACAACAGTTTAGATATAAATAGCATGTTACCAGGAAGTACGCTTTGTGTGTAGTTAGCCGATATCTGAGCCCGACCAGATATGTAATCTTGCTGTGTATACTCTTTCCTCAAGGACAGTAACTCCTACAATTATTTGTAATATCAAGAAAGTAATGAATATTCAAGAAGCAACGAACTGCATTATATTCAAATTTATAATTGCAATCATAAAATGATAGGTTTTAAATAAGAATTGTTTACTCCATGTTTAATTCTATTTTGGAGAAGGAAAATTTGTAATCAATATAAATCTCAATTTAGATTTACCTCAAGGTCAGAAGACAATGATTTGTTTTGTGAAATGTCTCCACAATTTGTATAACAATTCTGTTCTTGGTATTTGCCCAAAAACTTTTCTGTTTCCAAACATTTCTTTTGGCCGTAAAAGGCATCTTTCAGTGCAAGGTATAGCAATTTGTACTGGTCCTAGAAGAATGTTATCCGTTAAAATGTAAATGAAATAAACAACATATCAATAAATGAAAAAAAAATATCTTTATCAATACCCCAAAAAACAAAAGTTTATACATCAAATGAATTAAACGGGATGTTTTAATGAAAGAGATTTGCTCATTTGATCTAAAAAAGTGATATCATTTATAAGATGGCACCTAACACTTTTGTTATCCAATCTACGAGTTACATTGCACATTTGTCATGTGAAAACTGCCTGTAAAGCGATTCAATGCCGGGGAGATCACTGGAGGAAATAATATAATTATCAAATAGACAAATGAAAGAGGAAACTTTTAATGATGAATAGTTTGGGTTTTTCTTCATGAAGTCAAAAGTCACTTCCTTGATTTCAGATAGGATTTATTATGATTGTTTTATAACCCAATTAAATCCGCTTCAACTAAATGCCTCTTACATGATGTGCATTTGTTTTGTTAACAATAGGAAGTATTTTATAGATTTTGAAAACGAATGATCAATAGCTTGTCAATAAGGACATAATTTTTAAGGAAGTATTACATAACAAATCATCGTTTTTTTCCCGCTGGTAGAGCAAAATAAATGCATTAAATGAAACTGCACTTAAAACTTATTTCGAAAAAGCTATTAAGTAGAAAACGAGAAGGAAAAAATCACACACAACTTTTAATTATTTGTTCACTTCAGATCTTATTAAAAGGTGTATAAATAAATTTTCAGACCATAAATAGCAGGAAAATAAGAACTTATTGTACCTACACTGTTGTTAAATTTTTTAATTATATTTTAATATTTGTTTTATAATTTTTTTCTTTTAATGTTAAACAGGTTAAAAAAAACTTTTTAAAAATAATTTAATCAAAAAAACAGGAGACCATGAAGAAATATAATAACATCTTGATTTTGGATAAAACAAAGATTTTGTTAATTAATTTTTTGGGTGCAATTATTCATGATCCAGACAAGTAAATGTTGACTACTGTATAAATTGACTACATGTATTGTAAAAATTTATTTTGATAATTATACATTTCTCTTATCAGGCTAATTAAAAAATGGGAAGCATTTTTATCATTTTTTGAATTAGTTATAGCTATGAATGACCCTACATCTCCCTGAATCATGTTCATCCTGTCCTTCCTCATTGTTCTGACGTACATCGGGACGTTGATTTTACCAGTTATCTCCCCTTCCCGGTAGAGGGCGTCTAGAGCAATGTACGTCCCAGTTCTGCCTACTCCTGCACTAAAAGTCAAATCACAACAATTTTGTATTTGAAATTAATTTTAGAAATGTTATAATTTGTATTTTAACGCTATATAATAATTTTAAATTCATTGGCGTTTTATCCTAACAATTTGCAAGTATTGAACACTACAAAAAAGATTGTTTTTTTAAAGTTATTTAATGCATTTTCCTTTATACTGTTAAATTTGTTTACGCTCATGAAGTTTAAATTGCATTTATTTGTTTAGTCTGTTGCGTATCAATAGCACATGTGTTTGATTCATATGAAATTATCACACATGTATATGTACAGTGTACCTGCAGTGTACCACTGTGTACTTCCCAGCAGAGTTAGCGGTGGCTCTGATCACGTGACGATGGAACACGACCAGACTGAGGGGATCGGCCACTCCATGGTCTGACCACGTGGTGTAGTGGAACATTGTCACGTGACGGTCTGATCTTGTCTACAGTCACAAAATTGTAAAACATTATAGTTAAAACTTAAAACAAATTGTGAGAAAAAATGTTTTCATAATAAATATCACTTTGACAATTGGGTTCAGTAGTTGTACACTGAAGCAGGCTCAGAATGAAAGTCTGCCATTTAGTCAGCTGAATGATAACTGGATTGTCTGGAAAAGTGACTGAATGGCTGAATGAGTTCAGTCGTTTATAAACGATATCAGTGACTTTTCAGCTGACTGAACCGAAAAAGCTTCCTCCTATAAAGTTTTATCATTTCATGTTTCTTCTATTTCATGCTTGTATTTACCAATGTGATTTTTTTTTCAATTCTACAGAAAAGAAATTGTGTGATAAATAAATGTAAGAAAAAAGTGTTTGTTTTTCACCAGGACTTTGACATCAAGGTAATGTTGTTGATTACTATTTGTAAAAAAAAAATAATTAAACGTTCTCTTTAATTACGGCTACATAGGTCAAGGTCACTTTTCAAATATAACATTGGTAGAGGTTGTCGAATACTGAACACTGAAAAACTCTGAATTCTAAAGATTATTAAAGCTGATGAATTACTTTTTTTTCTTATTCATCTCTGATAATTATTTTTGTGTCAAATATGAGTGCAACACATTTTCTATTTTTTTTAGAACATACGTATAAAATGGCTTGCTATTAAAACTTTTGAAGTATAGTTATGTTTTATATCCAAACACGTGTAATTCGTATAAAACATGATCTATAAAAACTAATGTTATAGCCTACTCTGCTCACCTGAACAACAAGTCTATGATAATTTCAATATCCACTTAATCTTATTGGTAAAATAAAACTTTCATTACAGTTCTTAACAAGATATACATCCTCAATATATATTCATTATGATCTATTCAGAATTATAGCGTAATACTATGCTTTATGCTTAAATCGTTTCTATTCCTCAAAGCCGATTGAGATTTCCAAACAAACTCTTGTTTATGATTTTCATTTGATAAAAATCAATACTCTGAATATCAACTGACACATTTTTAGAACATCTTCTAATATGAACTTGGTTGGTCAGCTGATCAAATCCTGTAAAGATCGAAGAGCTTTTAAAAAGACTTGATCACTTAACAACCAAGTTCGTATCACGGTGAACCTTTTAACATTGCTGTTTATTACTTATATTTACGTTTAAAAAGTTCAGGCATGAAAGATTTCTGCAATTCTCTATGTTCATTTAAGGAAACATATTTGCAACTGTAAATATTAGGAAGTAAACATTTCGAACAGCAGAATATTTACGGCGGATCAGCTGTACCTAAATCAACATTATTCACTGCACTTAGTTATTCAGTTACAGAGACTACTAATTTGTTTATCATTACTTTCTCAACAAGAAAAACTGTATTTTAGCATTTGTTTATCAGAAACAATATTACAAACGTGTATTTTGAAAGTTTAATAATGCATCTACTTTTTTATTCTGCAGGTATATCCAATATTTCCATTATTTTTTGAATAGCAATCTGTCTAGACATGCTTTGGTTTTTACTCATACATGGCATTTCATTAATGTTCTTAGCAAGGGGATCTTTTAAAGCGCTATTATCAAACAAACAACGCAATGTAATGGTACTAATATGATTTTAATTGGTATTTAAATTTTGAAACTAAACCATAAATCTGATTTTGCGTAACTTACACATGCTTACAAGCAGTACAATAACCCTTTTTTAGCAATCATAGTCTAGTTAAGGATATTGACACTCGAATTTCATACGTCATCGAGAATATTAATGTTAAAGAACTCATAGACGATGGTTTCTAAGAGTTGTAAGACATACATATTTATCAACCGTGAAATTTTCTAACCTTAACTCAGACATAAGATTCAAATTAAGGTTTGGTTGATACGTATTAGTAAGGAGCCTTAATTTTTATTTTACAGAAAACAAATATTTTAGAAACTTGCGCAAAGAATGAATTTAGAAAAACCCGTTTCTAAAATTCATTTCAATACGATTGGTGGACCTTAGATGGTATGGGCGTTTTGAAAAGAAAAGAAGTTAACCTCAATTTGCTGAGTATCTCGATTTTTAAGTGTAAATGAACAGGGGGATGGGCATAAGGTTTTTAACGATCATATAAAAGTAAACTAGTATGCAATAAACAACTTTAAATTACTTAATCTGAAGTTGTTTATTCATCGCTGTACACAATGCTGTTCGAAACACTTAATTAGATCAAAAACAATGTTTTTTGTTGCGTTGTAAGGAGTGTTGCCGTGAATAAGAAACTAGCAACACACTTGAAAAAGTAAGTGAATTGACACAATACTTATCTGATAAATGATTAGTTTTAAGTAGTTTCTAATCATTCGATATTATCTTAATATTTTGTTTCATATGTTTTAAAACATCACCAAAATTAATTTGGAATAAATGCATGTATATTAGGCTGTTAAAAAATAAGTAAACTAGTTTCCTTATTCTATACCAGCTATGGCACACAAACTATGGGAAGCTGTTTTTTTAGTTAATATTTACTGTTTTGCTGTGAATCTTAAAGCGTCTGATGATATATTCAGCGTATGTTTTCTCCTCTAGATGTCTGACGGTCAGTGTCCCTCCCTGTAGTTTGTCGTTGATATCTGGCCAGTACTGGGCGCACTTATTCTTTAAACAAATGATGATTATGGTCACATAAAAACTATATGTTGATAATACTCACTGTGATTTGTTTTTTTAATGGTACCATTGTAAACAAGTTTTAAAAAATCTATTCTATATACAATGGATATCATAATATTAAGTGTCCCTCAAATACGCTCTAACCTTTGTTCCTTCCGTAAGGTTTGTTAGACAAACGATATTACACACGTCTTCTTGCCAAATCATCGTCCAGAAATCTGCAATTGTTTTTGGCTTTGGGCCTTTAAAAATAAATAACAGCGGCAAATAAAAACCACAAAAATTTCCAAATATCAAAATTGTAGTAAATAACTAATCATCTATTTGTATGCACTTTACCCTGTGCGGCAATGTAAAGTCGCCACCCACGTGTATCCTTTACATAAAAAAAGAGACACATTCTTTTACAACAAGTTTATTTTAGTTTAATTGACAATTAAAATGAAAATCAGTGTCACAACAAAAAAAACTATTATTTGTGTCAATTGCATTCGTTTGAAATACTTACTTCAATGTAGTTGGCATTGATATAGCCGCTTCCATCTGATGCCGGTTTTAGAATAACTCGCGAATGATCATCTATAAATGAAGCAAATTAAAAATCAATGTCTATCTGCTATAATATCATTCTAAAATTCGGATGAATTGTATTTTTTGTGTGAATTAATGTTATATACATACACGGGAAAATTGTGGTGTATCTATTTTTAACTTTATTTTCAGGTCTCTTTGCCTCTGTACATAGATGAAGCTCACCCCGTGGAATTTCCTGCCAATGATGTTTAGTTTGCTGTATATTTTTTTAAAGCTATGTGATTTCTTTGAAAAAAAAAACATTGTAAAAATACACCTTAAAGGTGATTAACATGAAAAGGTTGGAAAAATAAATCGTACATGGTATTCACTTTTGAAGCCAGCGTTTTCGTTGGTAGACATGTTTGAAATCTGTGCCATGATGTTTCTGACAGGTATATTTTTATTGGTTGGAGGGCCCCTTTTTGTTTTCTCGGGCAAAGCATATATAGAGCTACCGTTATCATTTGCCTTTTCATCATGTGGTTTGCAACCTGTATAATAATAATGATGATGATGAAGAAGAAGAAAAACATTCCGCGACTGAAATATCAATACCAAGTTTCATATCTTCCAAACACTGTAGTTTAGATTCATTAATAGGTAGCAAGATAGATAGATAGATAGATAGATAGATAGATAGATAGATAGATAGATAGATAGATAGATAGATAGATAGATAGATAGATAGATAGATAGATAGATATATTTTCATAGTTACAACAATTAATATACTATAAATACCGACCATTTATTTGTGGTGTTTTTATTGATATACGAGTCTTTGTATCCAACATAAATGAATCCCTTTTCTTTAACTGTGTTGCCTTTCTTTTGAGCCTTAAAATTTCAGATGTTTTATAAAAAAACTAATTCCTCGTTGGATAACAGATTTTTTTAAAGATAATGTTATGAATTATCACAATAAGATAAGTGTATCAAATTACATGACACACATTTTATTGATCACACGAGTATATTAGTAAATATTTTTGCATTTCTGTAAAGAACAAGGTTTTTGTACACACCGTGAAATAAAAATAAAAATTACAACTCCAAGTGTTAAAACAACACATGTCCCAACTATCACTCCGACAGTAATAGGCAGAGTGTTCAGTGGCGTAGTATGTAAATTACTAGAGTCTGTTCCATTGTCTGAATAAAAATATAAATTGCATTATTAATTGCAGAGAAAGCATAATGTAGCATGTCCTTCATGAAGATGCAGTTATAGCAAACAATCTGATTATAATGATTTTCTGACGTTAGACTTTGGAGTCAGAACATATTACAAACTTATTTTTTTTCTCATTTTGATTACACATATTAAAATAATAATTTTCAATCAGTAGTCTATATATAATTAGGTTGAATGAAGAACTTCTATCAGTTTTAAAACTTTTTTTTTATATTTACAAGCAAAATATAACCTATTCTCACATCTGAACTAAATGTAAGTAGTATGATTTTATTTGCAGCTAATGATTTATATTAAATCATGCAGTTAACTCCACATACTATTTCTTTTATACAATTTTTACTGCTCTCAGAAGGTATCAGAAGGGAAAAATTGTTTATAATTGGCTTAAAAATAGAATGTGTTCACTATACAAATCTCTTTGATAGCATACTGGTTCTTCAAACATATACTTTGTTTTGTATCATAATCGCCTATTTTTTTTCAAATTATGCGTATAAAAAAGAAAGCCATGTATAACAGCCTTTAATGCAATGACTTCCCTGAACATCTTTATAATCTTGGCATGATCCAGCTATAGGTTACGTTTACATATCAATTTAAAAAATAAACAGTTACAAAATGATATCTTTCAAAAGAAAGTCATGTATATCTACCTTTATAACAACGGCTTTCCGGACCTTCGTTACAATTGATGCATGATCCATCTGTATGTTCACATGTTATATTGCAACTTGGAGGACACGGACTAGAACACTTGTTTCCATAATATCCGGTTGTGCATGCTAAAATCAACAATTATTATTTTAATGCAACAGAATTCAAGATTTAAACTTCATTTTACTTACGTTTATCTATCTCTTACAGTTGAAACATCGAGCCCCAAGATAACCATCCTGACATCCACCAAAACACGTTCCACTTACATGGTCACATGGTCCATTGTTTATACAATGGTCACTGCAAAGTTCACTGCAAGCCACTCCAAATTGCCCGGGGGTACATTCTGGTTTTAAAAAAGTACATCATTAACAATGAATATCCATATTCTCTTGTACCAATGATGGAATATTGTATTAAAATACACATGTGTGATATATTTGTTAGCAATATGTACTCTTGCTGCAGTTCTTGTCTGTATATCCCGGGTTACATCCCCTGTCACAGTGACCAGTCTGTTTGTTACATGGAGAACTATTCAGACAGTGACCACAGTTGTTGACACAATCATAGCCATAGGTACCGTTAACACACTCTGTAACAGATTGTTTTAATACAAGTTAAGATGAAATTGGTGTACGCACTATTAAAAACTGGAAGTTAGATAAAAACCTGTTTATAATCACATTGCCTTTGTCTTTACTTTAATCTCTCTAAATGTACTTAATGTTGCAAATAAAATCTATTTTATAAATAGATAAAATATATCGATATTTTTTATCATAAAACTTTCCAATCAAACTAAAGTGGATTTGAATGGTTTTCATCAATATAAATTAAAAGTTCAATATATCATAGGGTTGCGGAAAGTACACACGACACAAAGGGTTGCGTAAAGTAAACACGGCTTAATTTTTATACATATACACTTTTATACTCTATATTAAATACTATGATTCTTTCCGGATAACTGTGCCGTTTTTTTTGAGAAAAAATAAACTTATGTCATGTTTATTACATCACCAAAAGAAATGTACAAAAAATCTTATATTTACTATAGCTAAGTCAAATGCCATTATATTATCTAAGTTCAAATATCATGTTATACTACTAACGTTGGCTAACGTTTTAAAAAAAATAAATGAATAACTTAAGATTTTTTTTTCTAACTTCTACAGCGCATTAATAATCACCAACCTGAACATATATATCCCCTGTTCTCGTTGTCCATTCACTGAACAGTAGAGTTTGGTTTTTTTTTTTTTTGCTCCATTCTGGCTTTAAGTTTTTAATCAAGTTTTTTGTTCATTCATCCATATTTATTTCGGACTTCATTTGACTAAAAATTGTTGTTTCAATAAAGTTTTATATATTATTTTTATTTTAACAGTTAACCTTTGACACAAAGAGACCCTGTCCATCCTTTATCACACCCTCTGTCACATTGACCAGTCACGTGGTTACAGGTAGTGCCGTCTTTGCAATGCCCTGAGCATGGTTGGCTACAGTTGACACCGTACCACCCCTCAGTACATTCTGATCATTTAGACAAAATAATACACATTAGGTATATAGGTAATGCGTTATGTTTTACCTAACAAAATTTGAAGTAGAAGTCATGTGTGTATGTAAAATACATATTCCAAAATGGCCTCAATCCAATTTGAATTTACCCACTTACTGATATACGAAAAAGTACACTAAGAAACCAGGTATTGATACAAATGTTATTACTTGTTCTACAGTATGTTCCAGTCCATCCAGGTTTACATGTAAAACATGTTCCATTCTGTGTGCGACATCTGTTGTCCTTACAGTTTGTGGGACACATTTGATTACAGTAATTGCCATACACACCAGTTTCACAATCCAAACATAATCCACTTTGTATGTGACATGTGCTTTTTTTACAGGCGACGGGGCAAGGAATGTCACAGGCGGTGCCATAAACACTGGATTTTTTACACCCTGTATTGTTTTTAAGTGAAAATATTTCATTTAGGTATTTCCAAACATTATGAACTTATTTTCTCATTCACTTTATAAAACGATATTTGAATTCAATTTCTTTAATATTCCTGAAATGTGCTTTTAAAAAGCTATATATCCGGTTTTTAGCGCTTTTTGCAATTTTGCCAGGTAGACTCAAAGTTGTTCAGTATGCTGTATAAAAGCTGTATAAAACTATCGTTAGAAATACAAAAATAATAATAAATAATAAAAACAAATAATATGAAAGGGTAAAGTGATAATTTCATACGCATTTTTATTAACGATTCAAGTCTGTGCTGACTTGTACAGGTGCATTGTAAAATTACATTTAAAAAACATTGGGTAAAGGACGTCCACGAGTGTTTTTACAAAATTAACTTACTTCTTCAGAACGTTATATACAAGTTAAAATGTGTCCAATATCATAAAGCCTATATGCCACCTTATTCAATTTTTTCTTCCGATCGATAAAACAACTAAATAACAGAGATTGTCAACTCCGCCATTAGCGTGTAAATTTACGGGACCAACCTTACTTTGAGAACTACAAGTGCAACAGCAATATTGTATAAGTCATTAAATTTGAACCTGATAGCAAACATAAACATGAACCTGCAAATATTTTAAGCATGTTTTATTTATGAAATATTTACAAAACCTTTTTATTTAGTTTTTAAATTACTTTTTTAAAACTTATTGACTTTTCACAAAGTAATGGTAATATATTACTTTACTCATGTAATGGTAATGTAATGCTTTACTTCAGGAATGGTAATGGTAATTTAATGCCATAATTCATGCAGTAATTGTAATGTAATGCTTTATTTCACAATGTTATTCACCCCAAGCCTGATTCCAACTAAGCCGGAAAACATAAACATTAACATTTAACTTGGTTCTTCAATTGATAAGATTGTATATAATATATGATGTATAAGTCTTCCAAAATGTATAATCTATTATAGCTTTTGCTTACAATGCATTGTTTAAAATTTAAATTCAGTTTAATCAACTAAAGAGCCAACGAACGAGAAGGCAAATAAATTCAGACTTGTTTTTATTTTCTTTGTACAAAATTCCGAGACGAACAACAGTCTTACCGCAAGTAGACTGGAAGCAAATGAAACACCTATTTAATTTGTAAAACATCTGTGTATAACCCGTCCGGATTTTAACTTCGGCTTGTGCATGAAGTTTGGTAGTATTAAAGTGAACAATTGTCAAAATAAAATTCACAATTTTCAAAAATAGCACATTGCGTTTGTGAACTTACATTTCGGTTCCATCATCAACCTCTTCTATTGATTAATGAGCTCGTGCTCCAACTGAATCGTCAACGGCGCTGTGCATTCAGTTACGTAACTCATTCCACATTTGAACCCGAGCAAGGATATTTTGATCAATAAAATTATTTGTTTATTTTCTAAATAGAATTGTGTTTATACACAGAGTTCTTAAAAAGATTTATTGCGTGTTTTTATAATACATATTTACTGAAATGCATAAAAAACTTTCTGCACTATTTTCTTACGCGTAGGCTCAATTCATTTGTTCTACGCGTGCCTTCCGGTTTGAGACTTCGGCTGACAGTAAACCAATAGACGGGGTCACGTGACCCCGTTTAAAATTAATCCTTAATTGAGGTCCCTTGACTGAAAAAGTATTTCCAAAAGTATGTTTCGTGATGATTTTTTTTGTTTCAAATTGCTTTAGTCTACTTTTAAAATGCAACCGTGATGCTTTAGTGTCCATATCTCACATTTAAAAAAAAACACTTTTAATATCACTTGACGATGAATTGTTTATAATAAATTCATTAAACAAATAACAATGAATTGGAGATTGCTATCTTTGAGTGCTTGTTAATATCATTGTATAAATTGAAAAACATTACCCATTCAGGATTGAAAAAACAAGAACAAACACAAGTCTCTCTTTTCTAACTGTTTTCTAAGGGCATACATATCTAAGTCAGAATGTTCATTCAAAGTTATTGTCAATATTAAAGTTTTCATTAAACGAATGATAATGTGCATTCATTTTCCATTTACACATATGAAGTATATATATATATATATATATATATATATATATATATATATATATATATATATATATATATATATATATATATATATATATATATATATATATATATATATGCCCCATACGTTGCTGCATAAATAAGAAACGCTGACTAAATAAAAAAAAATTGAAGTCATCACGTTCAATCATAATTTTGTTTCACTGTCCCTTTCCAGTAAAATATCCAAATATGAAACAGATGACGCAGACTATGTGGTACCTTTTTTTGAGTTCACTGGGATACATCGAGTCGGCATACGATTGGAAGTAACAAATGTGAACTTGGAGTTGAATGCCACATCGATTGATTTACTTTTTTCACGTAGAAGTTTTTTAAAATAAATTTTGCTTTATATTTACACAAAACAGGTCTGTTACATGTAACAAGGGGACACAATTGGTCTCCTTGGGAATTTCCAAAGATCGTTGGAAGACCTGGTTTAAAAAAAATACAATGATGTTGTCTATCAGAAAATCGAGTATTTATTTTAATTATCTTCTGTAGTGTACAATCCGAATAGGTTTTAACAGAATAGTTTTTAAAATGATCCATGACAATATAATTCTCAAATATATAACTGGTAAGACATATTTATTTGTTAGTCAAATTTCTTATCCAAATATTCACTTTAGTCGTTTTAAGATGCTTGCACTGACCCGGATTGTTTAATGCCGTCTACTTGATTTCAATAATTGCTATTAAGCATTTAATATTTTTCAGCACAGTTGACGAGATTTAAGGTAAAAATGTAAGCATGCTATTTGGAATACCGGATGCATGGAAAAATGCGCAAAAGGGGAGATTATAATTTCAGATCGCCTCAACACTTCATTTGCAATGTTTTAAATGTAACTGTCATATATCATAAATATATCTTAGTACGTTCGATATTTTTTTCACTAACAGGGCCTATGCCTACTTATTAATAATAAATAGAAAAAAAATATATTAAATCTCTTTGCAGATAATTTTAGATAATAACCAAAGAAGAAATGCCCTGTGATACAATACGTGAAATATACATGCAATATATACCTTTAACAATTACTTCACAGAGCTCTGTGAACATTGTCATTAATTGATACCCGTCAGGATAGACAACTACATCCTTCCGTTCGTTGTAAAAGATGACATAACGTCCGTATTCTGTGCAGGTTGTGGTAAAGTTAAGGGGCGGTAACTCTGGTCCGTCTTTGTAACAGAGTGTTGAACCTTCTATATCACCAGTGCTCGATACATATATGGAGAAGCCTGCAAATCGTCCTCTTTGACGGTGCTCTACAACACAAAAGCAAATAACAACTAATTATTATTTTAGTTGTGTTTTGAAAAATTGTAAAAACTCAGAAAACTGAGAAAAGCAGAATTTTACTTTTTCTTGTTGTAAGTTTTGTTCAAATAAAAGGAAATTCATTGTCTTACAATTTAAATGTATAACGCTTCTAAAATAAAAATACTAAACGTTTTAGAATACTTTATTTATTTACGTTCCATGTGTAACAATTTTTTTTCTAATTATTAAAGGTAATAACGGATTACATTTTTTTTTGGATGCTGCATGTACAGGTTCCTAATATCATATTTCTGTACGTTAAAAAGGTAAAAAAAAGAAAAGAAAAGGTATCATTGTCCATGTCTAATTTAGTTATGAATCAGTTTTGTTATTAAATAAATGACTATAGAATGTTTTCTAAAGAAATATCACTCTTCATGTTTCGATTTCATTGCGCAGATGTGCATTGCATTTTAAATGAGTGTGATTTTATTACTTTAAACCTCACATAAAGATCATCATCTCATAATTTTACAACATTCATAAAGAAATTCCTATTGAATTAAGAAACAAACAAGTTTCTGGGGGACTATTTTCTCGTGCGGACGGTTTTTTAGTCGAAAATGACAGAAACAAGCAATGTTATGACTTTTCAATATACTTTTTTTTTATTATACTTGATTAATTATTCGCATTTTTAGGTTTTTTACATAATCTATTGGTCCTATATGACTTGAACCAAAAATTTTGAGAGAATTATATATGTTTAGCATAAAATCACGCAAATAGATAAAAATGTCTGAATTTTTTTAAGCAAAATTTTGCGAGGTTTATCTTTGAAGCCATATATCTAAAATTTGACAGCACTGACCCCCAAGCTTTTATTATGTTAAAATGATACTGAATACATATCTTGGGAAACTGGATTAATCTTATAAAATCAAAATGTTTATTTCATATAGAATTGTAGCTAATATAGAAATTGCTTATTTTAAGTGCGAAAGGTCACACAGAAATTAATGCAGCTTCGTACAATGTTTTTGTAATCCCTCTATTCAGGGCGACCATTGTGCATAATTAAAAACAATGTCTTATAAAAAAAAATACTGACAACAAATCCTAATCAGGTTGAAATCGCATCTAAGGTGCAAAAAGGTCAAATTAAATTGGGCTTTACTCAGAGAGATGAACTCTGACCTCCCATTATCTTTGTATCTATTAAGTGTGTTTTGTCTACAGATTTCAATGATATACTTCTCAAGAAATTATTGATACAAGAACATTGAGGAGTGTGATACCTTAATATGATTTCCCTTTTTTATTCAAAATACCCTCCAAGAAAGTTCACAAGGTTGTATAAATTCCCCAGTGTTTGTGTACCAGTCACGTGTTTTCAGACTCTTTACAATATTTCAGAGAAAACTGATTGATTCGCAATATAGACATGTTAAGCTATTATAGGAAACTACCAGTTAAACATTGATAAGTTTAAAACGTGGGCCATTTTTTTTAAAGTGTTGTGGTTTATGAGAATATTTATCTAATCTAAGGCTATGACTTTGATGGAATGACCTGAAGTTGCTGACCTCAAGGAAATGATGGGGTGTTACTATTCTTTTTTGAGCAAAACTGTGCATTTAATTTGGATGTAAGGTATTCAACGTGTATGTTTGGAATATGATACAAAGGAATATTGAACAATATTAAGTCATTATTAAATATAAAACTATAAAACCATTCATCTATTAGGTAGGTATGTAATATGGTCGTTACAAATAAAATGCTTAAAATATGTTCATATTTTTAATTCTCTGTAAATAACATTTAATCAAAGTACAGATATAACGTTACTGATGTAAAAAATAAGACATTCTGCTTCAAACGAAATATCAAGTTATATATATTACAAAAATGATTTTTTAAATAAAGTAAATAATACATGCATAGTATTATAGTATACATACATATCATTATGTATATTCATGTTTTAGAGTGGGAATGATCTTTTAAATGAAGCTGATTAACAAAACCGTAACACCGCGCGTTTCTAAAATTGTAAATAACTATGATTTTACAAACAATCACATACATACCAAAACTCCTATAATCTTTAAACAAGATGCGTATGCTGTAAATGTTGTACACTCCACCAAGATCTACTTTCCACCACGTGGACCTGTGTGGTGATTGGGGTCCTATCTGATCTGTCCTCGTACACGTAGCTGTATTTCTATCCACTGCATTACTCGCTTTATACAGGTCATAGAATCCAGGAGCAGGGTATTCCGGTGACTGGTAGGCGGATGTTTGGAAGGATAGATCATCTGTAGAAACATACATATGCGAGCATTGCTATGGTTATATCTCCTATTAAAAGCCGTATCAACCTTTTTTTAATTAATTTAAAAACATTGCTTAAATTAGATACTGACCATGACTCTCATAAAAGTAGCTTTATGAAGTCAATTATACAAGTATTCAGGCCAGTTTTTACAACAAATAAGAATGAGGATGTATTAATACCTACACATATTACTTATACCGATGATATTGTTTTATTAAAAAATATTTGACACGATTTTTACAATTTGAAAAATCTAATATATGAACCAACAATGAGCTTGCTGAGTTGATAATCGGATAATTTTGCATGATAGTTTTCCCGAAGATTTTCTTCTTAAGATAAAATTAATCAAGGTACCTAATTTTATTCATTAACAAGACGTGCACGGGTTGACATTGCATATGATATCGGACATTTACGAAATAGATACATCAACACACCATATTGTTGGCATTTACATAACCAAGCTTTAGGCCTTATTATATAACCCAACAATAATGCTATTAATTTCACTACACTCTAATTATTTAAAACAATCTAACTATGTCTCGAGACAAGCCTTCACCACAGTTAAAACGCCTCCCATATACCCGTAATGTAGCAAAAAATCGCAGAATCGCTCCGATATGAAAATTACAGTAGAATTATGATGAGCCTGTAAATAACTTTCATATAAAAATTTAATTCATCTTTACAAAAAATCCAACACCTTGTTACCAGCCTTTTTTACTCGCTTCGAATTTATACACTATGTTGACATTCGGAACTCTTGGGATTTTTCATATTAAATGCAATGATTTAGAATTATCTCACGTTTTACTTTAATGAACATACTATACATGTATGACAAATATTCAATGAAAATTTACACGTATTTGTTTATCCATGCAAATGAGGTATTGTGGAAACATAAACTAAAGAGCCTCTCGTGATTGAGCGTGAATGTAATGCGCATGTGCAAGATTGTAAAATCCAACAAATCCAGATAAATTCCTGATTATTTAAAGGAATTTTTGTTGGTCATTAATTAGTGAGGCTTGATTGAGAAAACAATATTTTATTTTAAATAAAAATGCTCTATCAAAATTTACAGATAATGATATAAACGAAAGGTTTTTATATACATTAGCTTTATGAGACATGGTACGAAGCTATGAGAGCGAATTTTTCTGATAGTATTTTTTTTTTTCATGATAAAACAATTCTCCGAGAAAATCCCATTGTTTTGTGTAAGTTTGTCCATCAGTCAAACTGATTACCACTTAGTTATTTATCTGTCCTTACTTCATAATACACAACGTATGTAATTTTAATCAATCTTATTAATTAATGTTCCAAAAGAATGAAAATTGTCGATTAACTTATCTTCTGAAAATATTATTATCCAGAAACATATTTGCATTAATCTTTTTAGTTGGGCTTAACTTCATCTTTATAAAACCATTGTTTAGAGTGTGCACATCACCAAGGTACCAGAAGAATAGGGTTAACAAACCTCTAAATAATTTTGAAGAGTACTTATTAATTAGCATTATGAAATACGTTTTGTTATACTTTCATGTTAAATACTGAAATCTGATTGGTTTAGACGCAGTTCATAATCTGTTCTATTACCCTCAGCGTTAGCAACGCACTTAGCAACGTGTAACATTATATAAATAGTGCCTGTTTGGGAGAGTAGCAGTTGAAATTGACACCCCGAGGAAACCATTGTCAACCGACGCAAAGCGTTGAAAATATAATGAAGAGATATTGAAACACTTTGAATCATTTAAAATTTATTAAATATGCGTTCCTATAAAACAGTTAAAGTAAAATCAACCAAATATACATTACTGAAAACTTATTAGAAGCTGGTCACTTTTTAGAAGAGATGTCTGTCCTTGATGTTTTGAAGAAATGTATTTCCAAAATATCTGCTGTAAATGATCAATTTTTATTTCATATTTCAACAAATAGTTCATCAATTTCACAATAATCAAATTCTGAAAATGCCTTAGTTTGAGTGATTTTATTTGATAGAAACTTAAAAATAATATCCTGGTTAAGAATATCCGACCATTCATTCATTCGGTACAAAATGTAATCGCTATACATTAAATACCTTAACATTTTTAGAAATGTTTTAAATAGCATTTGCATATAATGTTATTTTGCAGTTATATTACAAAAGGTTGGACATATTTTTAAATATTTGATTGGCTAGATACAAACAAAATATACCATCCAGATCATCACACTTGAATTTTTAAAGATTTTTTTTCCAGCTCATTAATGCAATCGTGTGCGATAAAAAACGGTTAATCTCGTTACTTGCTTTGGTCTTTATTTCTTTTCAATTGCTCCAAAGTAGCATATTGCATTGTTCACTATACAAATCATCTTTAAACAAATTTTAAATGATTTTAATCTCCCAACTGTTTAACCCTTACATATAAAAATTATTGTTTCAAACTTATTTGTAAATAAAATGAAAAAGTTTACGTGGTTTATATATTTTTCTGAAATGTAGGTTTTTTTTCATTTCCTGCTTACATTTACATTATCCTTATTACAAAATACTGAATTGATCGTAATTGATAGGTACAATGAAGTAAATTAATTTATTAACATCAGTACGCTACATACAAGAAAAAATATTCATGTGGCCTTAAATGGGAATTTGAATCTGACACCCTCATACTTTTTATGCAGTCAGTGACTTTTGTTGCTGAAAGTTTCGATTGTTGTAGATTTTGTTGTTACAGAGCCCTGAATTACAACTAATTACCGTAAAAAATAAAGAGATTCATACCTGCTGGATGTAAATATAAGGAAGTAAAAAATAGCCGTCAAAATTTGTTCATTATACAATATGAGACATATTAGTGAGGTTTTTATACTTCGAATATTTGCAACAATAATATTTTTCATCTTGATACTCGCGTTTGTTTATCTCTTAAGATGTATGTGAATATATGATAAAATGCAATAAAATTTAAAATATGGATGACAATCAAGAAAACATGCTTACATTTATTTTACTTGCATGAGTAATTTTAGCTAAAGTACCTTTATTTAGGGTTCCTAGGTAACAATAAAATCACAAAAAACTAAACACCTTTTCAATTCATTTGATTTTTAAAAAAATATTGTTTTAATACCCACCTTTTTAGCTCACCTGAGCTGAAAGCTCAGGTGAGCTATTCTGATCACATTTTGTCCTTCGTCCGTCCGTCCGTCTGTCCGTCCGTCTGTCTGTCTGTCTGTCCGTCTATCCGTCTGTAAACTTTTCACATTTTGAACTTTTTCTCTAAAACCACTTAACCAAATTCAACCAAATTTGGCTCAAAGCATTCTTATGAAAAGATGAATATAAATTGCAGAAAGGAAAGAAAAATTTTAATTGAAAGCGGAGAAAACCTCAAAACTGTAAAAAAAAAAAAAAAAAATGGGGGGGGGTACATTTTAAAAAATCTTCTACTTAAGAACTACTGAGGCAAATTCAACGTGGTTTAGCATGAATAATCCCTATGGGAAGGAAAATATAAATTGCAAAAATTATGGGCTAATTCTGTTTTAAATTTGAGTTATCACGAAAATAATAAGAAAGAAAAGGCGTGTTTCAAGCAATTTATAGCATCCATGAGTCTTGGTAAAAATTGGTAGGCATGACCGGGCCAGGGCAAAACATAAGATTGACAGTTATTAATTTGCCAATCTCATTAAAATTTCAAGATATTTACTGACCAGTATATTTGTATTCGCTGTAAATATTGCTGCAAAATAATGCGTAATTGGAATTGACGATTGCCTATCTGCCCCGGCTTTTATTTTGCCCAAGCCCTGGTTTGCTTACCCATTTTACCAAGACTCGTATTCCATAATTCTAAGAGGTTCTTTGTTTAAAGCAGCTATGACACTATATGATAAACGGGTCGATCTGACAATGATGAATTTGTTTGTTGTGCAACAGTTCGTGTACGAAGGGAATCTTTGAAACATGCAAAATACATTTGTGCCGATTTTGTGACGTAAATTGAGGCTAAAGATTTCAATGCGTTGACAGTTTTCACATATGACGGTTGTGTTAGCTTGTTGTTATTTTCGTTTCGTTTTCATTTATGCTTTGCGTTAACCTGGGAACTGTCGCTTGTATTTCCTGATTTTTACGTATCAAATCAAAGAGAGACTTCGGTAAATCAAACAGTTTACTGTTTACCTGCGCAAATTAAGCAACATCTGATGTATTAAGAAAGAACTAAAATTCAATTCAATCAGGCAATCGGTAATTTGGTATAATCTTTTGCATAATGGTAGAAAAATGCAATATGTTTTGTTGAGATGCTCGGGATTTTATCGAGTTTATTCAGTTTAAATAGAGTTTAATATCGCTGACGGAAATTTGTTGATATATACATGTATATGATTCATTTTGAAAAATGAATTGTGTTCTTTATTTGTTATAGTGCATATGTTTCTTGTGTTTAATTGTTTACAATTTCTATTTACGTACCATATACAGGTCATAGAATCCAGGAGCAGGGTATTCCGGTGACTGGTAGGCGGATGTTTGGAAGGATAGATCATCTGTAGAAACATACATATGCGAGCATTGCTATGGTTATATCTCCTATTAAAAGCCGTATCAACCTTTTTTTAATTAATTTAAAAACATTGCTTAAATTAGATACTGACCATGACTCTCATAAAAGTAGCTTTATGAAGTCAATTATACAAGTATTCAGGCCAGTTTTTACAACAAATAAGAATGAGGATGTATTAATACCTACACATATTACTTATACCGATGATATTGTTTTATTAAAAAATATTTGACACGATTTTTACAATTTGAAAAATCTAATATATGAACCAACAATGAGCTTGCTGAGTTGATAATCGGATAATTTTGCATGATAGTTTTCCCGAAGATTTTCTTCTTAAGATAAAATTAATCAAGGTACCTAATTTTATTCATTAACAAGACGTGCACGGGTTGACATTGCATATGATATCGGACATTTACGAAATAGATACATCAACACACCATATTGTTGGCATTTACATAACCAAGCTTTAGGCCTTATTATATAACCCAACAATAATGCTATTAATTTCACTACACTCTAATTATTTAAAACAATCTAACTATGTCTCGAGACAAGCCTTCACCACAGTTAAAACGCCTCCCATATACCCGTAATGTAGCAAAAAATCGCAGAATCGCTCCGATATGAAAATTACAGTAGAATTATGATGAGCCTGTAAATAACTTTCATATAAAAATTTAATTCATCTTTACAAAAAATCCAACACCTTGTTACCAGCCTTTTTTACTCGCTTCGAATTTATACACTATGTTGACATTCGGAACTCTTGGGATTTTTCATATTAAATGCAATGATTTAGAATTATCTCACGTTTTACTTTAATGAACATACTATACATGTATGACAAATATTCAATGAAAATTTACACGTATTTGTTTATCCATGCAAATGAGGTATTGTGGAAACATAAACTAAAGAGCCTCTCGTGATTGAGCGTGAATGTAATGCGCATGTGCAAGATTGTAAAATCCAACAAATCCAGATAAATTCCTGATTATTTAAAGGAATTTTTGTTGGTCATTAATTAGTGAGGCTTGATTGAGAAAACAATATTTTATTTTAAATAAAAATGCTCTATCAAAATTTACAGATAATGATATAAACGAAAGGTTTTTATATACATTAGCTTTATGAGACATGGTACGAAGCTATGAGAGCGAATTTTTCTGATAGTATTTTTTTTTTTCATGATAAAACAATTCTCCGAGAAAATCCCATTGTTTTGTGTAAGTTTGTCCATCAGTCAAACTGATTACCACTTAGTTATTTATCTGTCCTTACTTCATAATACACAACGTATGTAATTTTAATCAATCTTATTAATTAATGTTCCAAAAGAATGAAAATTGTCGATTAACTTATCTTCTGAAAATATTATTATCCAGAAACATATTTGCATTAATCTTTTTAGTTGGGCTTAACTTCATCTTTATAAAACCATTGTTTAGAGTGTGCACATCACCAAGGTACCAGAAGAATAGGGTTAACAAACCTCTAAATAATTTTGAAGAGTACTTATTAATTAGCATTATGAAATACGTTTTGTTATACTTTCATGTTAAATACTGAAATCTGATTGGTTTAGACGCAGTTCATAATCTGTTCTATTACCCTCAGCGTTAGCAACGCACTTAGCAACGTGTAACATTATATAAATAGTGCCTGTTTGGGAGAGTAGCAGTTGAAATTGACACCCCGAGGAAACCATTGTCAACCGACGCAAAGCGTTGAAAATATAATGAAGAGATATTGAAACACTTTGAATCATTTAAAATTTATTAAATATGCGTTCCTATAAAACAGTTAAAGTAAAATCAACCAAATATACATTACTGAAAACTTATTAGAAGCTGGTCACTTTTTAGAAGAGATGTCTGTCCTTGATGTTTTGAAGAAATGTATTTCCAAAATATCTGCTGTAAATGATCAATTTTTATTTCATATTTCAACAAATAGTTCATCAATTTCACAATAATCAAATTCTGAAAATGCCTTAGTTTGAGTGATTTTATTTGATAGAAACTTAAAAATAATATCCTGGTTAAGAATATCCGACCATTCATTCATTCGGTACAAAATGTAATCGCTATACATTAAATACCTTAACATTTTTAGAAATGTTTTAAATAGCATTTGCATATAATGTTATTTTGCAGTTATATTACAAAAGGTTGGACATATTTTTAAATATTTGATTGGCTAGATACAAACAAAATATACCATCCAGATCATCACACTTGAATTTTTAAAGATTTTTTTTCCAGCTCATTAATGCAATCGTGTGCGATAAAAAACGGTTAATCTCGTTACTTGCTTTGGTCTTTATTTCTTTTCAATTGCTCCAAAGTAGCATATTGCATTGTTCACTATACAAATCATCTTTAAACAAATTTTAAATGATTTTAATCTCCCAACTGTTTAACCCTTACATATAAAAATTATTGTTTCAAACTTATTTGTAAATAAAATGAAAAAGTTTACGTGGTTTATATATTTTTCTGAAATGTAGGTTTTTTTTCATTTCCTGCTTACATTTACATTATCCTTATTACAAAATACTGAATTGATCGTAATTGATAGGTACAATGAAGTAAATTAATTTATTAACATCAGTACGCTACATACAAGAAAAAATATTCATGTGGCCTTAAATGGGAATTTGAATCTGACACCCTCATACTTTTTATGCAGTCAGTGACTTTTGTTGCTGAAAGTTTCGATTGTTGTAGATTTTGTTGTTACAGAGCCCTGAATTACAACTAATTACCGTAAAAAATAAAGAGATTCATACCTGCTGGATGTAAATATAAGGAAGTAAAAAATAGCCGTCAAAATTTGTTCATTATACAATATGAGACATATTAGTGAGGTTTTTATACTTCGAATATTTGCAACAATAATATTTTTCATCTTGATACTCGCGTTTGTTTATCTCTTAAGATGTATGTGAATATATGATAAAATGCAATAAAATTTAAAATATGGATGACAATCAAGAAAACATGCTTACATTTATTTTACTTGCATGAGTAATTTTAGCTAAAGTACCTTTATTTAGGGTTCCTAGGTAACAATAAAATCACAAAAAACTAAACACCTTTTCAATTCATTTGATTTTTAAAAAAATATTGTTTTAATACCCACCTTTTTAGCTCACCTGAGCTGAAAGCTCAGGTGAGCTATTCTGATCACATTTTGTCCTTCGTCCGTCCGTCCGTCTGTCCGTCCGTCTGTCTGTCTGTCTGTCCGTCTATCCGTCTGTAAACTTTTCACATTTTGAACTTTTTCTCTAAAACCACTTAACCAAATTCAACCAAATTTGGCTCAAAGCATTCTTATGAAAAGATGAATATAAATTGCAGAAAGGAAAGAAAAATTTTAATTGAAAGCGGAGAAAACCTCAAAACTGTAAAAAAAAAAAAAAAAAATGGGGGGGGGTACATTTTAAAAAATCTTCTACTTAAGAACTACTGAGGCAAATTCAACGTGGTTTAGCATGAATAATCCCTATGGGAAGGAAAATATAAATTGCAAAAATTATGGGCTAATTCTGTTTTAAATTTGAGTTATCACGAAAATAATAAGAAAGAAAAGGCGTGTTTCAAGCAATTTATAGCATCCATGAGTCTTGGTAAAAATTGGTAGGCATGACCGGGCCAGGGCAAAACATAAGATTGACAGTTATTAATTTGCCAATCTCATTAAAATTTCAAGATATTTACTGACCAGTATATTTGTATTCGCTGTAAATATTGCTGCAAAATAATGCGTAATTGGAATTGACGATTGCCTATCTGCCCCGGCTTTTATTTTGCCCAAGCCCTGGTTTGCTTACCCATTTTACCAAGACTCGTATTCCATAATTCTAAGAGGTTCTTTGTTTAAAGCAGCTATGACACTATATGATAAACGGGTCGATCTGACAATGATGAATTTGTTTGTTGTGCAACAGTTCGTGTACGAAGGGAATCTTTGAAACATGCAAAATACATTTGTGCCGATTTTGTGACGTAAATTGAGGCTAAAGATTTCAATGCGTTGACAGTTTTCACATATGACGGTTGTGTTAGCTTGTTGTTATTTTCGTTTCGTTTTCATTTATGCTTTGCGTTAACCTGGGAACTGTCGCTTGTATTTCCTGATTTTTACGTATCAAATCAAAGAGAGACTTCGGTAAATCAAACAGTTTACTGTTTACCTGCGCAAATTAAGCAACATCTGATGTATTAAGAAAGAACTAAAATTCAATTCAATCAGGCAATCGGTAATTTGGTATAATCTTTTGCATAATGGTAGAAAAATGCAATATGTTTTGTTGAGATGCTCGGGATTTTATCGAGTTTATTCAGTTTAAATAGAGTTTAATATCGCTGACGGAAATTTGTTGATATATACATGTATATGATTCATTTTGAAAAATGAATTGTGTTCTTTATTTGTTATAGTGCATATGTTTCTTGTGTTTAATTGTTTACAATTTCTATTTACGTACCATATTTGAGTGTTAAGCTTCGAATTATAAGCAAAATACAGAGATTTGCTCACAATTCTATGTTTGTACACAGATCTGAGGCCATTCAATTTTTTTCCATTTTAAATGCCGAATAGGAAATACCAAGTTAAAAATCTTAAGCTGAATGTAATAAACTCATGTGAGCAGAATATGACTCAAACCTAGCAAAATTTTGAGCTCTTCTTGCTTATAATTCTACGATTGACGCTGAAATTTTGGTTTATCATTAGAAATTCTATATGAACTAGAGCAGAGCTCGTGGCAAATCCACGAGTAGGTCTTCCGTTGTTGCTGCGGGTTCAAAATATGTGTGAAATGGTTTCAAACGATTATAATGACTAAACTTTCAGTTCTGCTTTTGTTATAAAAATGTGTTGTGATTGAAAGCCTGTATATAAGACGTGTTTTGAAAAAGAAAGGAATAAAATGTTTTAAGAAAACTATTTGTAGAACACAGTTTGTGTAATCGTTTCAAAAGTTGTTTAAAAAATGAGATGTTTAATGGCGAGTTAAATTTTCAAAGGGTAGCAAGCATTGTTATAAACAGTATGTACTCATGATTCATATCAGGAATTGTATTTTTTTTAAACCGAACCCGCCTACAAAACACGTAACCTTTTCTATTGGATAACTTCTTTATTTAAATCTTTCTAAATTTTTGAAGACTATGTGCAAGTTGTAGAATTATTACGTGCTGACAAAATTTAGTAATTAGTCAAGATTGATGGCTTCCCTGAACTTTTCTACAGGGAAATGTGTGTTGTCCGATATTATTTAATGATACGAGTAGACTTGGACATTCAAATAATATATAATCAGCTAAAGAAAAAGATCAGCGGAAGAATTTATGCAAAAGCGAGCATCTAAATTTTACACCAGATGGTGCTGTTTCATAGAGACACCGCTATGTAACGTGAATTGAATAACCTTATTAACAGAAATGAATATTACTTCTCTCCACAATGTAATAATATGCAAAATCGTTATTTTTATGTCAGTGGGTTGACTAAATAAATTGAAAAAAAAACTTCGATTGCGCTTGCGTAAATTGGAATTCTGGGAAGGAATTAGACGGTCCGTGTTAAAGAAATTCGAAGAAGTTATGAAACTGGTCAGTTTCTAGATCAAACTGCGCATTGATGTATTAAAGGACTATCATGGGTATCGTCTGTACCCGCGGTCTGGAATCTGTATGTGCAGTCATACATTGTATGTACATCGATACACCTTTACCTCCCCACCTACAGCCATACAAATTAGGGTGCAACCTTCATATACACATGCATAGTATTATAGTTCTGGAAACTTTATCTTGTATTTTAATATGTATATTGGGTATTCATTGTTCAGCTAAAATTAGTATTCCACTGGCTGTAGCTAACCTTGTAAGTAAATTAAGTTGCATTACAACCTCATAATACACAACTTCAATTAAAAGTTGTTTTTTTTTAAAAATCAATTTTCATACAATTAGCAATAAATAAAATCCCCGAAAACGCACATTTATCTCACTTAAGTGTAACTTTGAGAAGCGCATATATATCTGGGAGGCAGATTTGTCGCTATAGTATAGTCTGCAAGTCAAGTGAATTATCATGGTCTTTATAAGAAATCTGTCGACACTTGCAGTACTTTGATGATTTCTATGGCGATCGACTGCATTGCATAATGTAGTCGTATTTCCCAAGAACAAAATATCCTTTGACTTCAAACTTTTGATTATAATACATTATGAATTATTCTGTTCATAACTATAGAAGTTTAGCGTGTTTAACAGGTTAATTATTAGCCACATTCTCAGGTTACGATTTCACATCTTCAATGTGAAGATGATTGACTTCGAATAATAGTCTTATTGTTTATAAAAGCACCCTTCCAACTGTTACTCAATTACATATGTTCTGAGAAGCGACACAAGATCTTCGGTCGCACGTGGCGATTGAATTAACACAGATCTAGACTGACCGAATTAACAAACGGGTGGGAAAATGAAACACGTTGAGGAAAAAATGTTACACATAAGAAAAAGTCACCAAAAATGATTTTCGACAGTTCTGGGGATCTTTTCGGCAATTTAAAAAAAAATCCAGCGCGAGCACTTGTCAGCGGGGCGGGAGGAGGGGGGACGCAGCGATGAGTTTGCTTCCACACAACAACCATGTAGAAAAACTACAGAGTGATTAATATGTGACCGATAGAACCTAATCTTAAGTTGTTTAAAACTCATGTGAATATTCTTTAAAATAATCATGAAATGCCTTAATTCAGGACAATTCAGGACATTTTTTTATCGTGCTAGCACCTACCGCAAACATGTAACATGGAACTTTGATTATAATTTGATTTGATTTTAAACTACCTTGTACGCTATCGTATAATTAAATCAATGCTTAATCAACTGTACAAGTAAAATAAATTTGTCTTTTCATCTTAAACCTATATAATAGTTGAAAACACAATAAAATATAGTTCTGTCCGTGCAAAATATGAAACATGAACGCGTGATAAGGTACATATAGAACACGAGCCGACCGCGGATCACTTGTGCACTCGCGCTGGATCTCCTCGGCCATGTGCGAGGGAAGATCATCATTTATTATTTGTGGGGGGGGGGGGTTAATTTTTTTTTAAATATACAAACCAACCATTAATTTATGTCTGACGATGTTTCCGATTTGGAGTAATATTGTTCATTAATATTCACTTACTTTCAAATTTTTAATAAAATAAATACCAGATGGACAAACTTTTATAACATAAATTTAAAACAGTTCTTGTATTTACGGCTATATAAACTCAAACACGTTCATATTCATCTAAGTGTGCGTCGCGGTGTGCGAAACTTGTGTATTAGATAACCGCTTACTGCTAGGTAGTGTAGCCGTGGCTGATCTCCTTGGCCGTAGACGAAGGATAGATTACGTAAAGGTACAACGCACAGACACGCACAGCTCAGAACCCAGGAAGATTTGAAAAGTTTGCAGTTTAATGACCATATTCTATCAAATAGAAGTTCTTTATTTTAAACTTGAAACCCACAATTGATCTATGTCTGATATTGCTTTAGATTGAGAATGACATACCGGTAGCTTTTATTAATTAACTGAACGATTTCTGAAATGACACCTAATCGTTTAGTCCATAAGCTTTTATGTGTAATCAAAACTAAAACAATTCTTGAGTTTGCGGCGAAATAAACTCATATTTGAGAGACGCAACTCTCGTGTATTAAATAACCGCTGACCGCTACCTAGGAAGCCCAGCCGCGACCATGGTTACCGATTTTCTCGGCCGCGGGCGAGGGAGAGTTTCGTTAACTTGGCCAAATTGCCGCGGGTACTGGTCAACACGTATTACTTTTTACCCTCATATTATGCAATACCCGAACACAAAAACAGTTTTATGAGATCAATAAAGTCACAAACAACATTTTTTTCAGCGACGCCCATATCGAAAAATTTACCGTTTTAGAGTTATGAGGCAAAGACTAAGGAATCTAGACCCCTCATTTTAGGGGCTAGCCCCTTTTTATGGTATCAAATGAAAGCTCTTGATATTCTGCACAACTTTTGTTCTATATGTGACTAGAAAAAATTTACAACTAAAAAGTTATTGAGCAAAGATATAAGCAAAATTTAACATTTTTTGAAACATAAATTTCGATCTCATTTTTTAAGACGTAAACGTGGGTTAATCAAACATGTAAAACTAGGAAGAGAACGTTCAAGATGTCTGCATTAAAGATTTGTAAATTAAAACTACTTGCTACGGATCAATTCGGAGCCTTTGCAGGTACACGAGACCCACTAAAAAATATTCAAAGGGGAATAACTCAAAACCGGAAGTAGCGATTTCACAATCTTTTGTGCTATAGTAAGCTATTGTCATTTTCAATAAACCATGCAAATTTGAATAAAATCCAATGACAAACAAGCGAGATATTACAGTTTAAAGAAACGTCTAGAAGAAAAAGAAGAATAACTAGTAGACTAATTGTTCTCGAACAATTAGAGGTCTTTCCACTTCATTGTTATTTTATGTTTGAAATAAGATTGCTTCAATAGAATGAATTATTTTTTCTGCGTTACTTCATAAAAAAAGTGTTAAACGATTAAGTTTGCAATTTTTTATTGCTTAACCTTGACCTTTGACCTTTATGTCATTTTTCATCGGACAAGGTAGACGCTTCAATACCAAGTGGTCCGATGTATCTATGATTATTGATTCAAAAGTTTTTTGTGTTTTTTATTGAATGTTCGAAACTTTCAGGGGCAATAACTGCTAGAAAGGGACTTTGGACCCTGTCGGTAAGGATAGATTGAAGAAGCGTCTCAATATACTGAATACATTAGTAAAAGTTTCAAGTCTCTATCTCCAACGGTTAATTAGATGTAGCGATAACAAGCATTTTGTACAATAGGGGCAATAACTCTATAATTGTTACAAAGTAAGGGTCAAAGGGTTATATTTTGAAATGTCTTAAGATGTCCTACTACATCCATGAAAAAGTTTTTCTCTACCATCCTAAACATTAGAGATCTTAAAACTCATTAATTAAGAGATTTCCAAATGACCTTGACCTTTGACCTTTATATCATTTTGTTCATCCAATGTAGACGCTTCCATCCCAAGTGGTCCGAAGTCTGTATAATAAGTAATAAAAAAGTTGGAAGTGATTTTATAGATATGTAAATACTTTCAGGGGCAATAACTACTAGAAGGGGGGCTCAGATCATTTCGGTATGAATAGATTGAAAAACCCTCTAAGTGTACTAAAGACATTGGTAAAAGTTCCAAGTTTCTATCTCTTATGGTTTCAGAGGAGTAGTGATAACAAGCTTTTCGTACAAAAGGGGCAATAACTCTGTAACTATTTAAAAGAAAGAGCCAAGGGGATATATTTTAAAATGTCTTAAGATGTCCTATTACATCCATGAAAAAGTTTTTCTTTACTACACTAAACAAAAGAGATCTAAAAACTCATTAATTAACAGATTTTCAGATGACCTTAACCTTTGACCTTTATGTAATTTTGTTCGGCCAAGGTAGACGCTTTCATCCCAAGTGGTCCGAAGTCTCTATGATAAATAATAAAAAAGTTGGAAGGGATTTTATGGAAATTCAAATACTTTCAGGGGCAATGACTACTAGAAGGGGGTCTCGGATCCTTTCGGTATTAGTAGATTGAAAAACCCTCTAAGTGTACTGAAGACATTGGTAAAAGTTCCAAGTCTCTATCTCTAATGGTTTCAGAGGAGTAGCGATAACAAGCTTTTCGTACACAAGGGCAATAACTTTGTAAGTTCTGGGAGTTATCAAGCAAAGGGTCATTTGGTACCATAACTTTTAATGGCCAATCACATAAAGAAAAAAATGTTTTAATATCTCTTGAAATAAAAAAGCTGTCCCTGGAAAAAAAGAGAAGAAAAAAAATAAGAATAATAACTAGTAGACTAATTGTTCTCGAACAATTAGAGGTCTTTCCACCTCATTGTTTTTTATGTTTGAAATAAGATTGCTTCAATAGAATAAAGTATTTTTTCTGCGTTACTTCATAAAACAAAGTGTCAAATGATTGGGTTTGCAATTTTTTATTGCTTGACCTTGACCTTTGACCTTTATGTCATTTTCATCTGACAAGGTAGACGCTTCAATACCAACTGGTCCGATGTATCTATGATTATTGATTCAAAAGTTATTTGTGTTTTTTATTGAATGTTCGAAACTTTCAGGGGTAATAACTGCTAGAAAGGGACTTTGGACCCTTTCGGTATGAATAGATTGAAGAAGCGTCTAAGTATACTGAATACATTAGTAAAAGTTTCAAGTCTCTATCTCTAACGGTTAATGAGGAGTAGCGATAACAAGCATTTTGTACAATAGGGGCAATAACTCTATAATTGTTACAAGGTAAGGGTCAAAGGGTTATATTTTGAAAGTCTTGAGATGTCCGACTACATCCATGAAAAAGTTTTTCTCTACCATCCTAAACAAAAGAGATACAAAAACTCATTAATTAAGACATTTTCAAATGACCTTTGACCTTTGACTTTTATGTCATTTTGTTCGGCCAAGGTAGACGCTTCTATCCCAAGTTCTATATGACAAATAATAAAAAAGTTGGAAGTGATTTTATAGATATGTTAATACTTTCAGGGGCAATAACTACTAGAAGGGGGGCTCAGATCCTTTCTGTATGAATAGATTGAAGAATCCTCTAAGTGTACTGAAGACATTGGTAAAACTTCCAAGTTTCTATCTCTTATGGTTTCAGAGAAGTAGCGATAACAAGCTTTTTGTACACAAGGGCAATAACTGTGTAAGTTCTGGGAGTTATCAAGCAAAGGGTCATTTGGTACCATAACTTTTAATGGCCAATTACATAAAGAAAAAATTGTTTCAATATCTATTGAAATAAAAAAGCTGTCCCTGGAAAAAAAGAGAAGAAAAAAAATAATAAAAAACATAAGAAAAACAAAAGGTCTTTCACCTGAAAGGTGGAAAGACCTAATAATAATAAAAAACATAAGAAAAACAAAAGGTCTTTCACCTGAAAGGTGGAAAGACCTAAAAATAATAATGAAGAATTTCCATCAGAATCAGTACAAGGTCTTCCGTTGGAAACGGAGGACCTTAATTAGAGTATGTTAAATACTTGTACACAAAAAAATTAAAGAATGATATGCTGTACATAACTACTCGCTGGGGCCCCCTCTTTATACAATGAATAATGTGAAATGTGAGTAAATAAAAACGACATCGTTAAAACAGTTTCCATAGTTCTGACACATTTCTGTTGTGGGGATAAAAGAATTATCGCTATTCCTAAGAAAATATTACAGCGGAAAATTATCCTGGTTTGTAGCCATTTGTTATTTTTGAATAAAAATAAAAATAATGGGTGGGCCATAGTAAATTAAAGTGATGTGCCTGTCAATACGGTAACAGTAATTTTTATAGCTTTTTAACATGTCACGTGACAACATTTTTCATTCCAGTCTATTCATAAATCAAGTGTGAGTAAAGTTATAAAAGTCAGGAGTTTACGCGAGGTAAACAACAGTCATTTAATTATAATGGAGAAGACAAATTAAATTGTTGAATATTTTTAATTTAAGAAATTGAGCGCATTGAGGTGCAATTTTCTTCTTCACATATATACATGTAGGATTTTTTTGATAAAATACAATAACTATTATATTTTTTAAAAAATACAATAACTAGTAAGTAGTTGAGGAAGAATATGTACCTATATGCTCTCATATATTTTGATCGCTTTATTAAGTGGGGGAGGGGGGGGGGGGCAGAACGAAAATACAGGGAATTAGAAGTTATATAACAGTGTACCCCTTCCAAATATATAGTACTATATCTTGCGTAGGATTTTCTTATTCTATGTAAAAACAGTATTTCATAAAGGTACAATATTAAAGATTACGTGTATGCAAAATTAAGTGTAAAATTCGAATACTTTACAATATTTTTTTTTTTGTTATTCTACCGAGGGCCATATGGCACAACATGTTTTGAACGCCCATTGTTGCTCAGGTGAGCGATGTGGCCCCATGCATGGGCCTTTTGTTGTTTGTTAAAATGGACTTTTCTTATAGTTTTATTTTGCTTGCTTTTCTCTATTGCTTGTTATAATGGTTTGTTGTTGTTATTTTAAGGGGGTATTTGTTCGCGGTTTTTGTTTGTTTGTTTGTTTTGTTTTTTTTTTAAATTTTGTTTATTGTTGAACTTAATGAAATCTATGAATAACCTGTCAAATTACTTACACTACGCTAAATAAAAAAATAATAATGCGCAAAATGAATTACTGACCTAATAAGGTACGTTATATTAATGTTGATATAGTGATTTTTACATCCGATACAAGGGTACATATTACTAGATTTAAGTGCTAATGAAACGTTTAAGATAAAATATTACCTAAATTTAATGAAACAAGAAAAATAACGACCCAATGGCTTTTCTTTACGGAACAATTTGTAATTAGAGGTCTTTTTATATGAAAAAAAACAGTGACATTTCAGAAAAAAACAACAAACAAGAAGTCTTAAATGTTAATTATCGGAGAAAAATTTCCTCATCAACTTTCTTAAAAAAGTATTTATTCTTGATTCAATGTCTAAAATTGTAGAAAAAAAACCAAAATGCACCAGTTTTAATTACTTGTTGTCTTGTAAAAAATTATTAATGGTTCTACATTTATAAACACTAGAATAATAAGGAATAAAAAAAAATAAAAAATAAAAATTTAAGCAAAAATAAAACAGCTTCTGTACTTTGAAAGCTGAACTAGAAATTTTATGAAGTTTGTTTTTATCTTGAGACACCGTTGGCTGATGTTTACGATAAATATTCTGAAACTCCTATTGTTTGTTATGAATATATACACGCGAAGTATCATCAATTTATTTATCTCTGTGGAGCTTCATGAGACATAAGTAATAAATTCACAAACTATTAAAGTATAATAAATAGTATAATAAAAGTTTTAACGTACCAAATGCAAATGTTACATACATTCCCATGGCATACAAAATACATGGATTTAAGAGCATTTTGTTGCGATGTTACACACATTACCACTTTTCTCCAAACATTTAAAACGAAATATTCAATCAGTCTTTTATAATACAGTATATGGTCAGCCGTTTTTGTCATTTGCCTATATTTGGGAAATTTAACTTTTTTTCAAATGAGATAAAACGTTATTGTATATTTCTTTCCTTCTTAATTTGATATTTGAAACAGCAATTTAAAATGGATTTAATTATTACTAACGCGAATTGTTTTAGCTATATCTTATCTATATGCAAAATTATTATATATTCGTAGCTTAAACATATGTTAATCCCTGCGATTTGATTAATCAATTAATTGATAATAATATGCAAAGTAATGACTGACGCCTTATTGGAAAATATACAAATTCATGTATTGAAATAATAAAGGAAATCAATGATGTATCTGTTTTCATATTATTTAATATTTTGATTTTGATAGTGTTTCCTTAACACATATACATTTGAAAGTTGCGTAATAACACACCGTTGTGTGGCATAACGTCCATAAAAGATGCAGCGAAATCAGGACGTCATATGGCAATACATTTAAAAAAAAAGCAAACTTGCAACTGGATGTTGAGACAGAAATTGTTCATGTAGACCATTTTGTACAATTAAGTACAGAGGAGAGGACGGAACGTTATAGTATTTCTGATAATGATATTTTTATAGGTAAGAGGAAGAATACTTAAACATCACAATAATGTTTGCTTATATGCATACTTTAAAAGTAGTTATATTGGCAGTATGAAAGTTTGACGACTAACCTATCGGGAAAAAGTTGACGAGTAAATATGTGAAAATATATTTAATATAAAATTTAATATAATAAATTTTAATTGCAAATGGGTATTCAGATATTGTTTAAACGAGTTTAATTTTAAATAACTCTTTACCCTGTATTGATTTACGCAAAGTTTATTAGTTCGGAATCGAGAATTATTCGGGATCGCAAAATTAAACGAAATCAATAACGTAACAAATTGGTGTTATGGACATTACAAGTAAAATAAAATAGCGAGATGAAAATTTGACGAATAGAATCATTCGTCGAATCCGTAAAAGTTTCCTCCTCGTCGAACTTTCCATAAGTTTTAGTTTCGCGGGAAAATTAAGTAGTAAGCGGCTAAGGTCAAAATTTCAGCAAGATATTTCACTTTGTGAGACAAGCACCAAATTGTGCATAAAGGTTTCTTGAACACTACTTGAATAAGAAATGTCTTTGGCATTTAAGTTTTGGTCATTTTCAAGATGGTCGCCTCTTATTTCAAAATAGTGTCTTTTTCATAATGTTTTCCTGAAATTTTAAATATTTTTTGCTGATATTTTAAGTATCTGTGGAATTATGAAAAAAAATGTTGTATGATATAATTTGAAGTTCATTTCATATATGAACACTCTGTGCATGTGATGAAAACATGCTTCAGTTCCTTTTAAGCTCACCTGAGCCGAAAGCTGAAGTGAGATAATCTGATCGCATTTTGTCCGTCGTCCGTCTGTCCATCTGTAAACATTTTACATTTTGAACTTCTCTAAAACCGCTTGACTAATTTCAACCAAATTTGGCACAAAACATCCTTACGGAAAGGCAAATATAAATTGCAGAAATGAAAGACCGATTTTTATTCAAAGCGGAGAAAACCTCGAAAATGTGGAAAAAGGGGGTGCATTTTTACAAATCTTCTAAAGAACTACTGAGTCAAATAGAACGTAATTAAGATCTTCCGTTGGAAACGGAACACCTTGTACTGATTCTGTTGGAAATTCTTCATTATTATTTTTCTTCTTCTTTTTCGTCTAGACGTTTCTTTATACTGTAATATCTCGCTTGTTTGTCATTAGATGTTATTCAAATTTTTAGGGTTTATCGGAAATGAAAATAGCTTACTATAGCACAAACTATTGTGAAATCGCTACATCCGGTTTTGAGTTATTCCCCTTTGAATATTTGTTAGGGGCCTCGTGTACCTGCAAAGGCTCCGAGTTGGTCCGTAGCGAGTAGTTTTAATTTACAAATCTTTATTGTAGACATCTTGAATGTTGTCCCCTAGTTTTACATGTTTGATTAACCCACGTATACTTCTTAAAAAATTACATCGAAATTAATGTTTCAAAAAATGTTAAGTTTTGCTTATATCTTTGCTCAATAACATTTTAGTTGTGAATTTTTTCTAGACAATTATAGAACAAAAGTTGTGCAGATTATTAAGAGCTTTCATTTGATACCATAATAAAGGGGCTAGCCCCTAAAATGAGGATCTAGATCCCTTAAAAGTATTGGCTTCATCACTCTAAAACGGTAAATTTTTCGATATGGGCGTCGCTGCAAAAAAATGTTGTTGTTTGTGTTTCAATAAGATCTCATAAAACTGTTTTTGTGTTCGGGTATTGCATAATATAAGGGTAAAAAGTAAAACGTGTTGACCAGAACTCGCGGCAATTTGACCAAGTTGACGAAACTCTCCCTCGCCCGCGGCCAAGAAAATTGGTCACCATGGTCACGACAGGGCTACCTAGCGGTCAGCGGTTATCTAATACACGGGAGTTGCGTCTCTCATATATGAGTTTATTTAGCCGCGAGCTCAAGAATTGTTTTAGTTTTGATTACACATAAAAGTTTTTTGACTAAACCAGTGGGTGTCAATTAAGAACTCGTTTAGGAACTTTATCTCCAGGTGAAATATCGGATTTGGTACTTCCACGCTTGGTATCGCTGTATTCTCTTCCTTTTTCTTTGAGCTCTGAATCTTTGTCACGAACTTCAAAATCATCAATGTGACTATCATCAATGTGAAAGTCACATACTTGCGGTATTTTGGTTCGAATCTTCCTTCCAAACATCAACTCTGCTGGACTGATTCCAGTAACTGAATGTGACGCTGATCGGGACATCAACAGGTAAGTTTCTAACTCCTCTTTCCAGTTCTTCTATTCACTCTGTGCAATTCTTATCCTCTTCATAAGGGATCTATTTTGCCTCTCAACCTCCCCATTGGCTTGAGGCCATAATCGAGTAGTACGTTTATGCTGAATTTGATTTCCTGCATGAAATTCGAAAATACATCACTGACGAATTGAGGACCATTATCAGTGATAATGGCAATCCACAAACACTAAAGATCTTCATCATACAGCTGCCCGTTTTTTCTCCTGTTGTGGTTTTCATTATTTCAACAATCTTGTATCGGGAGTAGTAGTCAACAAGAACAAACAACGAATCTCCAGAAGGTAATGGACCCAAAAAATCTGCTGCTAGGTGCTCCCAATGTGCGCTTGGTAACTGAGTTATGTGCATCGGTTCTGGTTTCGCTGGTATGCTGACTAGCTGGCATCCATAACATGTACGGCATTCTTTTTCAACATCCTTGTCCATGCCCGACCACCACACTTTGGACCTCAGATTTCTTTTCATAACAACTATGCCTGGGTGTCCTTCATGTCCCAATTCTAGTACTCTAGTTCTCAGTGATCTTGGAATAACAATTCTAGTCCCACGTAAAATGACTTGGCCAATCGCTCAATGTTCATTTTTCACAGGTAAGTACTCCTTGAATTTAGAACGCTACCACTGGCAAGAAAGATGACATCTACGGACATCACACAGTTCTACATCCGTTTTTGACGCGCGTTCAATTTCCTTGGTAGACAGCGCTATCGGAGTAGCTGCTAACGCAATATAGTGCACATAGTCTTCGATTCCATTTTGTTCTGATGAATTTTCAGTTGGTCTAGAGAGCAATATTGATAATGAATCTGCAATGTTTCGTTTTCCTAAAATGTATTTCACTACATAGTCAAAAGATTGTAAGCGAAGAACCCATCGTTCAATCCTAGCACTCGGCTTGGACCTTGGTGAGAAAATACACTCCAGGGGACGGTGGTCTGTCCATAACTCAAATTTGGATCCGATGAGATACATATGGAACCTTTCACATCCCCAGACGATTCCCAATGCCTTTTTCTCTGTTTGCGAATATCTCCTCTCCACATCAGACAAACTTCTGCTTGCATACATTATGACTTGATATTCTGCACCTTGTTTCTGAACAAGAACACCTCCTAGACCTACTGGACTCGCACCTGTCACTACAATAGTTTGTGCAGACAAATCAAAATATCCTAACGTTTCATGTTGGGCTAGTTGTTTCTTCAACTCTTCAAAGGCCTTAGTTTGTTCATACTCCCACTTAAACGGAACATTGTTTCTAGTCAGCTTTCTGGGTGGTTCCGCAATAGTCGCCAAATTGGAATAAAACGACCGCTGAAATTCACAAGACCTAAGAAACTCCGCACCTCTGAAACCGTCTCTGGTCGACGTCGTTATAATACTTTAGAGACCTTCCGGTCCTTAATTTAAAGGGCCAGCCCCTTATCCATGATGTCAAATGAAAGCTATTGACTTTTTAAAGTGTTTTTGTTCTACGAGTTTTATCAAAATACTTTTGAGAAAAAAGATATTCAAAGAAAACCACAAAAAAATCATGACGCTTTTTATCTCAATGTTTAAGCTTAGGCGAGCTTTGGTATTTTTTGTCACAGAACAATGAAAATGCCTCTGTCATATCCACAATCATAGGTCTACAAACCCTGAAAATTTGAATCAAATATCTGTTTTCGTTTAGGAGAAAATCACCGGACAAGCCGACCCTCTAAATATCGTAAAAACGTCAATATCTCTAAAACGGAAATGACGTCATCAATATAAAAATTTTCCAATAAGGTTCAGATCAATATGTGTTGGTTCTGAAAGTTTCATTAAAATCAGTCAAGCCGTTCCCGAGAACTTGCGTGCACAAAAATGCGTAAGAAAAAAAAAAAGAATAACTTCACACGATCTCGTTGCGAGCAACGAGGTCTTCCGTCCAATTTTTAGAATATGGAATAGCATCGCTTTTGATCTTCGTCAACGTAACATATCTGGAAATTGAGGTGAGATCTAAGAGTTTCGGATGAAAGACTATCTACCCCTTTGGGATCCCTTATTTTAGGGATCAGCTCCTTTTTATTCATTTTAGTAAAAAGGTATTTTTGTGAACCGCTAATAAGTGTTTAGAAATTGGCTACCGTTCTTGAGATAACTGGGGAAAATCGTTTTCAGATCCAGTCCTCAAACTCCTTTTTTGTGCATTGTTAAGCTCATTATTTTGAGCATCTTTTGTTTAATATTGTTTTAAGAATGTTTCTCCATTTCGAGATATTAAGGTTCAAAGTTTTGGACTTCTGGCCCCCCTAAAATCCCTAATTACGTAATATAGGAGCAAATGATTGCTATGTCTAGGTAAATAACCGTATAATGAATATAATTGCTTCTATTATGCATTACAAAATATTTCACAGTAAAAAGTTATCTTTAAAATATTTTAGAGCCCCCTCAGCGCCTTATTTGAAGGGCCAACCCCTTTTTCTTGATATCATAAGAATGGTCTTGTCAATTCAAACACATTTTGTTTCAACAAATGTTTAGAAATTCTGTAACGGTCTCGAGATATCTGGAGAAGGTCGTTTTAGGGGCCGACCCTGCAACTCCTTTTAGGGACCGCATAACAAAATAATTGAGGTGGCATATTGTTAAACTCAATATTTTGAGCATCTTCTGTTTAATATTGCTTTTCATAATTTTCCTCGATTTTGAGATATTGAGGATCAAAGTTCTGGACTTCTGGCCCCTTAAAATCCCTAATTACGTAACATAACAGTAAATGATGGTCATGTATAGGTAAATAATCTTATAATGAACATAATTGCTTCTATAATGTATCACAAAATATTTCACCGCCAAAAGATATAATTAAAAGAATTTAGAGCTCTTTCAGCTCCTTATTTGAAGGGCCAGCCCCTTTTTCTTGATGTCAAATAACAGCTCTTGACGTTATAAAGTTTTTTTGTTCTACATGTTTTAACCATCGAGAAAAGAGATATTGAAAGAAAACCACGATAAATTACGACGCTTTTTCAAACGTAATTTTCGAGCTCGGGCGAGCTTCAGCGCTTTTGGTCGCAAAAAATCATATGTACCATATTTCAGATCTACAACCTTTTGTCTACATACCCTGAAAGTTTGAACTCGATATCTCAAATAGTTTAGGAGTTTATCCCCGGACAAGCCGACCCTCTGAAAATCGTTAAATTGTAAATATCTCAAAACCTGAAGTGACGTCATCATTCAACAAGGTTCAGATCAATATCTTTTAGATCTGAAAGTTTGACGTAAATCGGTTCAGCCGTTTTTAAGAAATCGCGTGCACAAAATCGTTAAGAAAAAAAAGAATAACTAGAACTTTTTTTTGTCTTCAAAAAAAAGTAAGGGCTTTTGGACAGCCCTTGTTTCCTTTTTTTCTTAAATGTTTAAAAAAAAATGTCTAATCTATTTCCAAATTGTCTGAACACCTTGGCATAACCAATTGCTTATATAGGAATTCATGGGTAGAGCAGTGTGAAAAGAAAGATAACTCCAGAACTTAACAAGTAGCTACACATCAAATTTCCAGAAGAATATTTTCAAAAAAATCATTTCAAAGTAAGTATTCATTCCTTGGACGCAAAACTTGGTATGCTAAGAGTATTTGTGCTTTACATTCTTAGAGCAAAGCGAGATAACTCTTCCAAAAAATAATTTTGAAATTTAAACAAGCTGTGATCTTTAGACCCTTCAAACCCCTATAAGGAATCAAAAAGTGATTAAAAATAATTCTCAAATTGTACTCTTTATTTTGAACTATTAACCGAAAAGATTTTGAAAATCGGATGAATAATAAAAAAGATACAGCTAAAGGGCTGTTTTTAATACTGACCCCTACAGATCCCCTTTTTTTAAAAAAGTTCTTTTCCAGGACCTTTTCCGGTCGGCGTATTAGGTCCCTTATTGCAAATATCAAATACAAAAATATTTGCTTGATAACTGTTTGAGAAAACGTTACACGCGTGAATTCAATTTAACATATAAACTCCCATAGACAATGTTCATCGGCTCATAAAACTGGAAGTACTCAATACTTTTCAATGAAACTTTGAATATATTTTAATTACTTTTATCATAATAATATTCTGGCGTCAAATAATTTTTAAAGGTCATTTGAATTGTTTTGTTTTTTCATCCCCCTTTTTTAAAGTTTATGACTTAATATCTCAAAAACGGTAAGAGATAGAAAGTTGTCTAAACTTACAATTTTGTACAACTATTTATGATAAAGTTAATTCTAAAATTTGAATGCTCTACATTAAAAATTAATCAAAGAATTGAGTTTCAAACACTTTTGCAATTTTCCTTGTAAAAATCGGAAGTACCGGAACCGGAAATCGAAAACCTTACATTTCATAAATTGATGTATTTGCTTTAAGACCAAGGTAAACTTGTATTAGTATGATAATGCTATAAGATTATTGCATACCTGTTTTAATATGTTTTTCCGTTTACAAAAAATCGCTGACGAACTTTGTCGAAAAATAAGAATAATTATAAACAGAAGAATAACAATAGGTCTTTTCGACCGAAAGTCAAAAAGCCCTAATAAAACATCAGAATAACAATAGGTCTTTTCGACCGAAAATCGAAAAGCCCCAATAATACAGAACGAAAACAATAGGTCTTTTCGACCGAAAGTCGAAAAGCCCTAATAGGTCTTTTCGACCGATAGTGGAAAAGCCTTAATACTGCAAATACTTCCAACAAGCTTACTCATATCTTTACAAAACATTAAATGCCTAGAGTGTACTTTAAAACCGCCGAATCGGGAGATACTTTCCTTTGTTTTAGTTAATATATTACTTTCTAAGTTTGAAAATTACCATCTACTAAATAGCTATAAAAAAGGCTAAAAACGGAATTTGAACGAGTATGAAATTAAATTTGGTAGTTGCCGAGACCTTAGCTTTTCCGTCACATAATGAAAGGAGGGGACTGAATTTTTTTATTTTATTTTTTGGAGGGGGGGGGGGGGGGAGGTGTCCGACAGAGGGAGTGTGTAGGACACCCCCTCTAGATCTATAGATCTACTCATAAAGTTGCCCACTCTAGGTACAGTGGGTTTTTCTTTTTCTTTCTTTAATATACATATAAAAGACTTAATGCCATATACACATCGCCTCCTTTACAAAAAAATGTTGAGTTATTGGTAGCAAATGCATATTTCAGGTATTTGGGAGGAGTTGATGGGGTGGGAATCATTGTTGCTTATAAACAATTTAGATCCGATGCATAGTGTCGATCAAGAAATAAACAAAGTTAATGTTGTGTCTTTTTGTGGTTTGCGTGTTTTTTTATTTCTTAATATTGAAGGCGACCTCTACTTTTATGTCAACAACCTGATACACTTTCTTGTTTTGTATATTTGTGTGGTGACATGGGACGGTTCGTAGGAAAAACCCGGTCAAATTTTACAAAAAAGGAGTAAAAGTGAGGTTTGGGTGGTTATTTGAAAGGTATAAATTCCTAGAATATTTATTTTGTGGAAAGATAAGCTTTTGTCTAGATTATTGACATATGACACTTACGATATGAAACTGTGGTCTCAAAATCTACCTTTGATTTTCTAATGGAAAAGGAGGGGGCTCAGAACATGAAATCTACTTTAAGGGATCGTGAAAAAGTTGAATACAATTCTTGAAAATGTGTATAATATACATTGGGCTGTGATTCCTATCGTAATTTATGGGAGTCGCCCGGGATTGGAGATTATAATGGGACCTATGTTTATGAAAAAAATGAATTAGGGAAAATTCTTTAAAAAAAACACTGCACGAAAAGTCGCGTTTAATATAATTTTATAGATTCGTTTACCAAATTATATTTCTTGTTTTTAATATAATTTGTATATAACGTTATATTATATGCAAAATATAATGTCATTTACTTGATTGGATTTTATAATAAAGTATAATTAGATTTAATGCGATATACAACAAGAATAATGTACTTTAATAGAAAAAATTATACGTTTCGTTTAAGAAAATTGATATTCATACGTAAATACATTTATACATAAAGTTTAATAATGTTTCTGGTATTCAGGAAATATATATGATAATTAATGTGTCAATAATATGTTATTTTATACAAAATAAAATGTTGTTTACGTACTCGAGCATTATTGCAAATACACAAAATCGTCTATATATGTATCAAAGTATCTGATATTATGTTCTGATTTAATCATGGGAGGGGTTCGAGACGGTAAACACAAAACATCCTAATGATTATTTTTTCAGACACGTATAAGTAGATTAGATACAATATACAAAAAAAGAATAATAAAGTTTATAATAGAATATTGTTTATACACTGATAGTCTACAAACAGACAAAATATTATAAAGCATCCAATATTATTATATGCTGCAGCTCTGAACTTACATGTACGTGGGGTTTGCGGCGAACCCCCCCCCCCCCCCCCCACTAAATTAATCACTTTAAGGAAATATTTGATTTGCAGTATAAAAAAAAAACAACTCACAAAGCAAATAAAAAACATTAGACTATAACAATTGATTCAGGATGAGAGAGAGAGAGAGAGAGAGAGAGAGAGAGAGAGAGAGAGAGAGAGAGAGAGAGAGAGAGAGAGTTTTTAACCTCTACGCGCATGCGAATCAAATTAAGCCAATCAAAATTCGAGAGAATTCTGAACCCGCCAAGCTGCGTTGGAGATAACATGATGATGATAAACATGTCGAGTGAAGTAGCGAAGTAGATCTATCAGAATTTAGTGCTCTTGGACTGATGAATCATCAGATTCGTACATCGACGAAATCTTTAGGAAAACATCCATTGTCAAGACCATTGTCAAGTGCCGAAAGGCCACCATGTCAAGCAGGTAGAGCGCTCGTGAGAAACAAGATGGCGAAACAGTCCCACAACGTCAGTCCTTTGCCCCAACTTCTTACATGTAGCAGCACCTTGGAGATAGGTTCGCCGGCCAGTAGTACCAGTTGATTAATAGGTATGGTGGTGATTACGGTATCGACAAACAAGCGTCCCATTAACACATGCTCTTGTAATTTTATAGTTACTTCCCCTTGTGAACATGATTATTTCCCTTGTGAGAATTACAGTCAACTCGTAACCAAACTGATTTGTAATCATTTAGTCGGACAGTCCGAGTGAAAAATAACTTCAAATTACATGATTATGCCCACAGTCATAACTTTTTAATATTGATATTCATTTAAATAAATATTGTCGGGTATGTCATATGATCAAATTACCATATTATCTACCTGTATAAGTATTTGTACTCGCAGATGCTTGGGGACGGGACCCCCAACCCCCATATTCACCCCCCCCCCCCCCCCCCACATTCACAAGTTATTTTTTCACCATTTGACACCTTATGAAATTAAAGAGACCATCATTTACAGCCGGTCAGTACTTTTTCAGTTATGAGCCCGTCCTATGATATCGCGGTAGTTATATTATTTTGTCAAAAAATCTATCAATACGAAAATATTTCCAGAAACTAATGTTTTGTGAGTTTATATACCTCAGTAATGTTTAACGTGTCTGTTTATAATGTCTAAAAATATTCCGACGTCAAATGTCAATTTCAGCGCGTGCTACTATAAGTAAACAGAAATACCGCGATACCATAGAACATGTAGAACCAGCGATATGATAGAAACAAGTATAAATAATTTAAGGATTTCCTAGCGAGGTGTCAAATTTTACAAGATGGTGTCTGCTGACATTGCAAATTCTTTGCTTTTTATACCAGGGGTATATATTTTATTTATAGTATACATAGCTTTTGCGTTAATTGTGCTTTTTAAATGTAGCATAAATCAACATATAGTTAAAAATAAATGATAAAAAAATAACTCGAGAATGGAGGGGGGGAGCAATGATTAAACACACAAGTTTCAAATTTAATCAATGTTTATTATAATTTGTCCCAAGTTATTGCTTCCATCACTTTTTAATGATTTTTTTATAAAAATACACCTACACTCAAATAGAAGTACAGTTGAAATCGATGAAATGGAAAATATATCCAAGATATCTCCATTCAATGACACATCATTTTTCACTCATAAAAGTTCACAAAGTCAATTGATTAAGAGTCGGCTTGGGTATACAAGTCGGTTTGGGTACGACTTGACTTGATTCCCCTTAGAGGCCTAGAATAACTCTTCAATGCCTGTATTTTGATTTACCAGTATTTTCACTATTTTGATGAATAGGACCAGCATCGTGGCCTCTTTTCAAGTTGAGAAAATTGAGTTTCAGCAGGAAAAAATCTTGGAGGGGCAGAAGGAAATCATCGCTAAATACTCTCTGAAAGTAATCCATCGCAAAAGAAAGGAAATAAGAAAGTTAAAATATGTGTACCCAGCCAAGTACATGTAAGTATATTTGATGTCAATAAAATATTGGTCTGATTTGCTATATTTAACATATAACCGCAAAAAAATGTAGGGATGTGACAATACACCAGTGCATCACGGTATATACTTTGACGATATTTGGATCGATACATTTACCATAATATCAGAGCTTCATATATCAGCTATTTTAAGTCCTCGCGCCTAATATGAAAGTACAAAGATGGCAGAAAACCTCGTAAAGTTGTCAAATCTAAGCTAAATCTGGAGTGTGGAAAACTTTCGGATTACTTGTCTATGAAAAGTAGTGAATATACAAGACAAAAGTAATTTGTAAATAGTTCAACGTTCATTTTAAATATAATGAAATCACTGGACATGTGGTAATACATAGACAGATTCAATAAATTTTAAGCCCTTATTCATGTTTTCATTAAGTTGCAATGTATCGTGATATGTATCATATGTATCATATGTATCGTTATTTGTACCAAATCTGCTAAGTAAAGTATCGTCCCAGCCCTGAAAAAATTCATGACTGAATTGAAGCTGCAGATTTTTTTTTCAGTGATTAATCTATTTTAGCTTTTTGTTTAAATGTTTTTTGAATTAGGTTTTGCTGGAATCTTGTTGGGGGGGGGGGGGGGCTAAGAATTAGTGGATTATGTGGTACATTCTCTGACAAAAAACAGGAATTAAAACAGTAGGCTGCATCTGAACACAACATTTTACAAAGCTTTGGCTAAAATAAGTAAAAGAATTGGGTGATAAAGCCTTTCATTTTTGTTGTACACCTGATTTCCACACCTAAAACTCATGATGTTCTGTATACCTTTCTGATTTTTTTTTTTTGCATGTTTGAATGTAATATTGCTGAGACATAACATACATATATTTGATAAGCATAAATGTTGTGACTGGCTTGTATATTAATATATATTCAATCATTTGTACACATCTAAAATTTTTGTTAATTGTATTATACAGGCTTATACTGTAATGTACATGTGGAGTGTATTGAGAGGAGTTATCTCAATATCAGCAACTATATAATTGTATGGCCTTGGTATGATATTTTGTGAATGCATACTTTCAGATTGCTGTGCATGATGGATACTCCCATGGAATTTCCCTAGGATTGTAGTGAAAAATGAAATCCGATGATGGAAACCAAATATTGAAGTAAAACTTTTTAAAGAATTAATAACTTAGACCACACCAATAAACATTTTTGTTTGCAGGGTTCGACACTAACCTTAGTCCGTTAGTCACAGACTAATAGATTTTCATACGGATTAACAAAATTTCTGTCTAGTCAGTCCGTTCAAACTAATAAAAAGTTTTGCATAAAAAATGTGTAAATTAACAATGTGTGATTGTCGACATTTTAATGGAAAACCCTGACTGTATTTTTATTATCTAGCATATGATACATTGCAGTGATTATAGAGTTACCGAGCGAAAACAACAGAGGTATGCAGGATATTATGGGTGACTTGATTATTTTTTTGCCGTAAGGGGATGTCCGAGAAAATTAATAGGTTACATGCGCACGTGTTCACAACAACAACAACAAATTACGTTAAATAATTTGTGATAAATTGCTTATTATTTTAAACAGATTTTTAGAGAACTTAGACAATGAAAAGAACAAGGTAGCTCATAGCCTGGATCTAATTTGCATAGATCTATTTATAACATCTGTAATGGCGGCATACACCTAGTACACAGAGATAGTGAACTGCATAGCACAATACAACTAAACATGTGCAACACCTGTAAGAAAAACATTATAGTGTATATTATGCACCCCTTTCTTACAAATGCTATTTAAAAACTCCATACTATGTATAAGGCAAATACGGTAATGCTTTTTAATTTATTTCTGACGGGCACATAAAATTGCCTGCGGACTAGTTAAAATGAATAGGCACTAGTCCGGCTGGACTAATGCATAAAACAGTTAGTGTCGAACCCTGTGTTTTGTCAGATCCCGCGCTCTTGTATTTAAGTAAAACTTTACAAATAATATTTTAATTTTTGTTGCAATGTTATATTTTAGATGCAATAAACAGATATTTCCTGTCTATGCAAGGTAAAGGAAGGAGAGAGTCGATTCTTTCAAGAAAGGAATGGATCTGTATCAAAGGAAACAAGGGTATGCCCAATTATATGCATTGCATGTTTTGAGAGTCTAGACCATACATATGTTCAAATGTCCCTGTTTACAACTGCCAAAATCATGAACTTGTATTGAAGTTCTAATTTATGCTGTATTATATATAGTGACTGTTCTATTGATTTAACTTACCTTTTAAGATTAATAAGGAGTTTTGATGTATAAATCACATTTGCAGATAAGGCAAGAATTAACAGAAATGTAATACTTGTTATTATGCCCCCTTCAGACAAGGGAGGGAATACTACATTGCTGTTGTTGATCGGCCGGTCCACCAACAATTTCCTTTAACGCAGAGGTTGCTCCTATTGATATGAAATTTGACACACAGATTCATCATAATAATATTTTGGTCAAGTTTGATTTAGAGTCTAATTGAGTAATTTTTGACAGAGTTATGCCCCTTGGATATGGGAAAATCCCAATTATTTGCTTTTTCGTTCATTTCTTTGTAGAGGTCTCCAAGGAAGAAGAGACAATTGTGTTTCACAAATATCTCTTGTTTTTTGAAATATATAGTCTCATAACTGCAATAGTGTGTGCAGACAAATTTTCATGATGCACAAACATCTGTTACTCCTCTTTCCAAAAACAATGATTTAATGCTTAAATAAATTGTCTGAGGAATTTAAAAGAAAAGCCTGAACATTTTACAATGTTGGCTTTTTAAAGACAATATGTGTGTATAAACATGTGTATTTATGTGTGTATATTTGTTGTAGAAATTGGAAGTTATACTATAGACAGGCTGTCAGGCTGTATTTAAACAAAAGACCTCCTGGGATGAGGAGAAAAAGAAACAAGTAGAAACTGTATTTCTTGTCGAGTACTTGATGATGTCATCAGAATATGAAAATGATTGGGAAGATGACACAATATATGAAATCACATCTCTAAAGTGGCGCTCTGACGAATGTTTAATTGGACACCAAAAGTTCTGCTCTGAAATCCAAATGTTCAAAAAGGCAAAGTATAAGACGTATAAGGACCAACAATGAATCATCTAGAGACAAACCAGAAAATATATCGAATGAACAGAAATGGGCCATTTGAGATTTTTTAAAAAGTTGCTACTGTCATGTATAATTAGCTCACCTGAGCTGAAAGTTATTATATGGTTTTACTGATATGCAAGCATTTTGACATATACATTGTTGATTGTATAAAATTGTTTACTCCGTCCCATGGACAATTTTTTGTTCCTCGCAAGAGGTTCATATTTTGATGTAGGTTTATTATCCATGTAGAAAGCTGCAAAGCTCAATATGTGATATGACTGTAAAATCATTGCAAAATAGCTTGATGTATTGTTGTAGTATGATGAACCTAAAAATATGCTGGGTATTTTTTTAAATACAGTATCTGATATTACTTGTTCAACTCATACTGTTATATAAAAGAATATTCATTGTGTACCAGTATTTTTTTATTGTTGATTTTTTTTATGCTGATCAATTACAGATTAAATTTGGCCATTATGATTTTCAATTTTTGTCATATTGGCATGTAACCAAGTCATACTTTTTTTATCTCAATTTATTTACAAATATGTTTAAGTTTATTTCCAGTAATTAGTGCATACATCTTTATAGCATAATAGAACTGAAGACAAAAGGAGGTTATTTATTTTTAAAGGGAGCTCTGTTGGCAGTTAGTTGCAGATCTTGATACCCAAGTAAGAGAAAGGTGGCGTCTCTGACCGATCCTTTTGCTCTTGCTTGTGGGCGAGTGAGGCTTCCCTGTCAAAGGCTTGTATAAGTTTAAAATCATAGATCAAATTATAAACTAAACACATATTTGAGTGATATAAAGTGGTTATTTTGATGAATATTTTATCATAATTTGTTTCTTTTGTTCTAAGTAGAGAGTTAAAGACTAAATTTTTGATAATTTATTGAGTAAAGAGTAGTTTTTATGGACATCTAGGCAGTTATACAGGACTTTTTGTATGTATATCTTTAAGAGCTTGTTCCTGAAACTTGGGCGTAGACTAGAAAGTTTACGGAAAAAATACAATTTTTATCTCAAGTTATTTTAATCTACATATTTGTACAAGTTTCACTTATATAATTATTTAGCAGTGAACAAAATTTGTTGTTAAAAATATACAGGAGACAATGCAAGAGTATTTTGAAAGGGCTTTGCTGGCAGTAAGTTGCAGATCTTGATACCCAAGTAAGAGAAAGGTGGTGTCTCTGACCGATCCTTTTGCTCTTGCTTGTGGGCGAGTGAGGCTTCCCTGTCAGTTTCTTACAGATGCAAGGAATAAACAAACAAGACTTGATAAGACATTTCTGAGTAAAATAATGGGGAACTGTTTTCTTTTTATGATAAGTAAGATTGAGTTGAATATTTATAGTGTCATAACTATATTTTACATTCTGTACATGCATATGCGAGGTCTTATTTCAGACCTTAATAGGATAGACTAGAAGAATTTTTACTGAAAGTGAATTTTAAGCAGGAAACAATGAAAGAGTATTTTGAAAGGGCTTAGCTGGCAGTAAGTTGCAGATCTTGATACCCAAGTAAGAGAAAGGTGGTGTCTCTGACCGATCCTTTTGCTCTTGCTTGTGGGCGAGTGAGGCTTCCCTGTCAGTTTCTTACAGATGCAAGAAATAAACAAGACTTGATAAGACATTTCTGAGTAAAATATTGGGGAAACTGTTTTCTTTTTATGATAAGTAAGATTGAGTTGAATTTTTATAGTGTCAAAACTTTTTTAAATTTTGTACATGCATATGCTTGATCTTATTCCAGACCTTATTAGGATAGACTAGAAGAATTTTATTGAATTTCCATGATTTAAATTTACCATTTCGCCAAATTTTGATAATCAATTATTGTTTGCATTGGAAGTTTGTGTAAATTAAAATTACTTTATATACGTTCCATGTTAACTGTTAACGTTTCCAATGTTAACTGAATAGTCTGGTCATTAGAATAGATATGTATTTTTCTTTTCTGTATACTAAATTTTCAATATTATAATGTAAAAACCTAAGGAATTTTTTTTAAAATCACATGAAGTGTTTAAAATTAGAGATTAGAGATGCACATGTACATCCTATTATTGAACAATTTGTTCATTCAATTTAGTATAATTTGGTATTTGTATGCATCATATATATAAATATATAGGGTTTTTTCAACGCTATTACATATAATATGATTGTTTATATATATCTTCTCTGAAGTGGTTTTCATGGAAACTCTTATCTATTTGCAGTTATGAGTTATGAAGTAGTATGTATGTTTCTATGAAAACATGCTATTTTCAAAATACATGTACTAGGAAAGAGAATTTGTGTGTGCGTGTGTATGTATTTTAGTGACCAATAAATAAGTAAAAAAAAATTGATTACTTCAGTATTGTCAACTTTCAACAATTGCTTTTCTTTATCCACATGCATTATATAGAAAAACTGACTTTGTCTTGTAATTTATGTTGTATATGAAAATACGCAAGTTAAACTAGAATTTGTTATTTGCAGACCATGCAGCAATTTTTATGGGTCTGTTTCAGTTGTGTTTTTTTTACCTACTAGTCCATATAGATTCCATTATTTCCATTTAATGTGTATTAGCCTGCATTTGCTTAAGTCAAATGTGCATTTCACAATTCCAAATTTGGACATTTTACCTAAGTATTTTTTAAAAACTATATCAGAAATTGTAATGGCATCCATTCCATATGTATCTGATCATGACGTACGTATATATTGTAATTTTCTAAATTGTGACTTTTATGCTTAAAACTTTGAAATGTTTTGCTCTGTAAGAATACATTTATTTATTTTTTTACATCATTGAGACTTTAACATGCAATAAAATCGATTCTTAAGTGGACTTGTGTGTGATTTTAATTTTCATAAATGATAGCAAAAACAATTTCAAAGAAAACAACTGGATGTTTGAAGTTATATAAAGATGTATGCGGTGGTATAATTATTTAATTAAACGAAAATAATAATGACGTAAAATATATACAATTCCAGTTTATATTGGCAGGTTTAATCGAAATATTATCGTCGCATAAACACGAGGTATAATGTAAGTTGATAAAAGCGTTTATTTGAATGTTTTAGGAAGTTTAAGATATCCGTATATAATTTAATTTTTGACAGTTTTATAATGTAAAATGTAAATTAAACGAGAACAAATAATGAATTAAAATTCAACATTAAATTTCATTAACCAAACAAATTTAATATATCCATTAAACTTAATTTTTTGAGCATGTTTAATGAAATTTATACGTTTTATATACAAGAGGTATAATGTTAGTTTACGGAACACTTAAATCTGTACGTATGAGTAAGTTTACAATTTTTCCGACATTATTAAATTTGTTCTTTTACGGAATCCAGTAAACTCATATTAAATGCTAATTATTTTTAAACGTTTTCGGGCACACAATATGTAATACAACATACTTAAATTTTAAATAATCGTAACGTTTAAATTGCATTTAAGGTGAAATTAAACGCGACTTTTCGTGCAGTGAAAAGTGTTGAGATCAACCCGGGCTATTCTAGCAAATGTTATCTGTAAGTTGTACATTTTTTCTTCAACAATGTCTTAAATGAGTCCTGGCCATGTCCTTCCTACATGTATACCAGTTGAAACAAATTTTAAATATCCACTGAAAAAACCCCAGAATTACAACCGGTATCTGCTTCTTCTTTTCTCCACAGATGAAAAAAAAATTCTGTTCAACCTTAAGTTTAATATGATTGAATATATCGTATTTCATCAAAGAGTGAAGAAATAATTAGATTTAACAATGAAAAAAAATGAATTTCAAATGACAAACTGAGGTGTAAAATATTGTGTATATTGCTTATTTTCAATTTCATTAATCTGTTTTCTGTGCGACCTTTGGGGCGAGCGCAGCATGTGATCAAACAATGAATTATGATAAATCAATAAATTAAAATTAACAACGTAAATAAATTTGATTGCAAAATAAAATTAAACCTACCTATTTTTTTCAGTACATTTGCATCATTCATAGTTATATGATTTGTTATTTATTTATTTGTTTTTATCACACCTCACAGCCTACTCAATATTCAGGGTCATGAACCCTGGGAAGCATTCATTATTGTCCCCAAGAGAGACAACTCTGGAAAACGTGCATTGAGTATAGTCCGTTTCTTAATCTTATTAAAATAAATAAATTGAGAAAAGTTTTCAAAGTATTATAATTATAAATAATACATATAACAATGAGTAAAAGGCATGAAAGAAGTACATTTAATTATCAAATATAGGAGGCTGGTACATGTACCTGGTGAATATTAAATGTATATTGCTTGTATGTACATGTATAAATCTACACAGCTACATTCATTTAATACACTGTGTTATGTAAACTGAAAAAAAAAATTACACAGGTTGTAAGAGATCTTTTTTATAATGACTTTTCTTAAAATGAAAAATAAATTAATGAAATTGCATATATCATTCTAAAAAAATTCTAATACTAATAGACATGAAGTTCAACATAAATAAAGTGATACATTAGATGGATAGGATATAATGTACAGCAATTTAAGATTTAGATGTCATTTTTCATATGAAAGGTAATTAAAACTCGATACCATTTAAATAATGAAAAGGTTGCAGAAGGCCTATTTGTATCTAGTTGAATATAATGAAAATAAAATAATGACCTTGTATACATCATTTTAAGAAAAAAAGTAATAAACATGCTGTTCAAGAAACTAAAGTGATATATTATAGGAATCAATAGGATATACTGTACAGTAATTTTAATTATATATTGGGTTTGTTTCCAAACATTGGAATAAAGGGTAAAAAAACTTTTATATCTTATTTAGAATTAATAATATTCTTAAAAAATATTAATATTTGTATTTCATGGCTAAAACTGAATATTTTTCTGTCAATTTCTTCTGTTCATGAACAAGACCTATTCATTTATTAGACACTTTTATATACATTATATCCATTTCCCATTGTAAGTATTTTTGTTCTGTTTGTATACAAAAGAGTATATTAAAAAAACTTGTATAAAAAAGTAAGGCTAAATTCCAATTTAAAAAAAATAGCTGTTTCCAAAAATGTTAAATGTATATGAATATGTTATATAAAAACATATGTTAGATGGATGGGTAGGAAAAATACAAAATAAGTGCACTCGATAAGAAGTTTGCTGGTATTCATTATGTGAACACAACTCATCCAGTAACATTTAAAGTTATGCAACATAAATAAGAATGTTATGAATGATGTGTACAGAACAAATTCTTCTGTGGTTGGCTCCATAAATCTTGAAAAGATGGTGTGAGTTGGTATAAAGGCAGAATAAGGTTCCATTTTAATCCTCATGCATTCCATTCAAGAAATATTCATTAATGTCATGGTCTGGAAACTAAAATAGAATAAACATAAAGTGTTAAGAGAATTACATGTAATATTTGCAAAAATTGTGCACTCATCAAATACTTACATGTATATATTCAATGAAGTTATTTCAAGAATGTGCGATTACTAACAATGTAATCTTTTCTAATATTGTACATACATGTATAACATCATTTTGCCACTAATTTTAAACCCAGCTGACAGTTTCTTTTTGTTATATATACAGCGTCAAAAGATAGTTGCATCATGTGCATGTACTTTCAGTAATTTTAAAGCCATTAATTAAATCATTTCAGTACTACAAAACACTTCAAATTTGTCAAATGATTTTACAAATGAAATATGTACTAATATACCAGTAAGTCACATGAGATATATACGTTTTAAAGCAGTACAATGTATCACTTATATGACAACATCAGGAAACCTGGCTCAATCAATTCTGCACACACATGATAAATGTAATGAATGTGTAACTTCAATGGTGTAACTTCAAAGATATTTTAATTAGATATCCAGTGGACAGAAAGATATTAAATGTATTGAACAAAGATCAAATTCATAAACACTTACGTTACACTTATGTAACATATGATTGTCTATGAGTTTCAACTATCAACATTCTATGTACACCAAAATATGATTGCATCAATAACAAAAACTAATCGGAAAAACATATTTCAAGCATAAAAAATTCATGGGATTTCTGCAAATCCCATTTTCTCAGAGAGTGTAAATCACATCTTTTAAAGCTTATAATATTTTGAAACTCCTGGTATTCCTTTCAGAGGTTCCCACCCCTTAAAATACAGATAATCAAGCAGACTTGCAACAAGATGCCCATATAAACCTTTCCCTTTTACACAAGGCATTGTAGCTATTTAGATGACCTTGCTTGCATGGCTTTCAATCAGCTTAAACCAAATATATCTACATATGGTAGACAAGTTGTAAGTTTATTACATGACAAAGAAGTACCTTCTGGGCTTCATCAGACTTGACTTGGTCATTAGCAATATCAAATTGACAATATTTTCTATATTCCTGATCTTCAGATCATCTGGAAGCCGCAGGTAAATCTGTAGATAAGAAGAAAAAAAAATACACTAGCTATCATTACAAAGCTAAATGCTGTCATTATCAAAACAAAAGGATGTGTCCTAGATTACACTTTTTTATTGGCACATGCAGTATCTGAAACATGGTCAAAACATTACCATGATAACAACTCATTAAGTGGGAAATGACATATAACTATAAAATTTGTTATGGCTTTTCATACTCTCTCTCTCTCTCTCTCTCTCTCTCTCTCTCTCTCTCTCTCTCTCTCTCTCTCTCTCTATCTCTCTCTCAACATCTTTGTCAGCAATATTTCTAGTGCAATGTGGCATTATTGAAATATATATATGGTTCATGGAAGCAAGGCAATCAATAACAATTACATGCACACTCCTCTCTCGATTTTCACGAGTATAAGACTGGTCTCGTTAAAATCCCGAGATATACGAAGTTTTGATTTTCTCGGGTTTGTTCATTCTTTCATGAATATAAAAACCAGAAAGGTTCCGATTATGCTAATAAGGCTGTGAGGTTTGTTATAAGTAGAACAATAGTTCAATATCAGATACAATGTCGTTGAATAATAAAGATTCTAATATAAATGTTCATTGCACTCTATCTCCTCTTTTAAAGTGATTGTAACGTACGTCAGTTCATCCCCTTTTTTGCAGTAGACATTTTTTCATAAACTTACATACAAAAATTGACTTACTTAGTATCATAGAGCCCCAGCCCCTCCCACCCTATGTTACAAAAATATATATTTCTTTCAATTTACATATAGAAAATTGACTTATCATAGAGTTGTCCCCTCCACTTTTTAAAAAAAAAAATTTTTTTTTTAATTTACGCCTTAAAAAATTGCTTATCATATTATACAAAGACAATGAAGTTGCCCCCCCCCCCCCCCCGATTTGTATTGAGAGGATGTAATAAATGCAGTGAAAACTAGAGACGAGCTCGTTGCAAGCAACGATTAGGTTTTCCGTCGTAGCTGCGTCATACTTGTGACGTATTACAAAAAATTGATAGCTGACCATAGTACAATATTAGATGTGTAAACACTGAGAAACAAAGTATTATATTTCTGTGACCGCGTAGATTTTACGGTGATAGAGAATTCGTCTGGATCTGCATCGGTCGTGTGCAGTACGAACCGGGTGAGGGAATGTTGGCGTAAAGTGTATAAGGTAAAAGGTTGGGGCGCGCTGTGGGCCGTAAGCTAAATCGAAGAGTAGGTTTGCCGTCTTCCCGAAAGTCCACCAGTATACAGTTCCAGAAAAATAAACAGGCAATTGATGCAGGATTGCACATTATTGGACGAGACTCAACAATAGTGTTATCCAAGTCGACACGTTAAATTCAAAGTCCGATAACTCAAATTTGTTTACCAACAAAAATTACACATCATCGCCAACAAATGAAGTTTTCATATCTATCTACTGACGATTTTCACGTAAGTAAGTGTATTGTTCTCAAAGACAGTTTACCGGGCACGCGAGATAGATTTCAAAGTCGTTGTGTTCACGTACTTGAATGAACACAGAACTAAAATTTAACGTCGGTTGACAATGGTTTTCTCGGGATGTCAGTTTATCAAACGACAACATTTTTTAAATGTATTCTTTTTTAAAGAAAAGATGCATACGCTAAAATATAATTGCGCTAACGTACTGGCACTTGCGTTTGCGCTAAAATACGTATGCGTCATATTTTCTCGTTTTACAGTATCATAGAGCCCCAGCCCCTCCCACCCCATGTTATCAAAACATATATTTCTTTCAATTTACATATAGAAAATTGACTTATCATACAGTTGTCCCCTCCACTTTTTAGTTTAAAATATTTTTTTTTAATTTACGCTTTAAAAAGTTGCTTATCATATTATACAAAGACAATGAAGTTGCCCCCCCCCCCGATTTGTATTGAGAGGATGTAATAAATGCAGTGAAAACTAGAGACGAGCTCGTTGCAAGCAACCATTAGGTTTTCCGTTGTAGCTGCGTCATACTTGTGACGTATTACAAAAAATTGATAGCTGACCATAGTACAATATTAGATGTGTAAACACTGAGAAACAAAGTATTATATTTCTGTGACCGCGTAGATTTTACGGTGATAGAGAATTCGTCTGGATCTGCATCGGTCGTGTGCAGTACGAACCGGGTGAGGAAATGTTGGCGTAAAGTGTATAAGGTAAAAGGTTGGGGCGCGCTGTGGGCCGTAAGCTAAATCAAAGGGTAGGTTTGCCGTCTTCCCGAAAGTCCACCAGTATACAGTTCCAGAGAAATAAACAGGCAATTGATGCAGGATTGCACATTATTGGACTAGACTCAACAATGGCAACATTATAACAATATAACAGACAGACATGTCACAAACAAGTCGGATATGGCCAGAAGTGGTCTCCGGACTTAAGACTCTGTGAGAGTCGGACCTGGCCGGGGCTGGCCACCGTATTCCAGACTGCGCATTGACAATTGTACATAACTATTTATAAGAATCTTAATGAGTATAAATTGACAGGTAATGATATAAGTAAGCTGAGTGAAAGGTTCACATATATAAAATAATTAAATAAACTCAATGAGTCTTTGATGTCCAAGAAATGAAAATCTGATAATTGCGCAATGTTGTTTTAAAAGATTAACAGTCATTGAGACATGACACTCTGTCTCTTTGAAATCACATATAAAGTCTGAAAAGTGTCAATCACTAAAAAAAAAGTAACTATTTAACGAAAATATTGGCATTCTCCAAGAAATTCGGATGGACGATCTATGTCCTAGATCGTCCATCCGATTCTTTTTCTGACTAAAAGCTACATACCTGCAGTTAGAGATTGTCAAACTCTTATTGATTATGTCAATTTGTTTGTCTCAAAGAATCACTTTTTGAATCAATAAAGTTTTACCTTAAAAAAAAAAAGAAATCGGGCACATTTTTCAATGTTAGCATTTTACAATTTCATGGTCTAATAAAATTTCAAGAAACAACTCTTGATTGTTTTATCCGAAATATTGCATGAAAAAAATTCACATCGCATTTTTTAAATTACAAAAGGATATTCAAAATGAACTTGGATTAACCGCTAACAAACAGGCATAAAGAGAGACTGAGAACCAATTTCTTCTCTTATTTTTTTTTTTACATCAAAAGAAATTCAAAAATAAATCAAAATATATTTTTTCTTTGTATGCGTTAATGAAAATGTAGATCAGCAAGGGGTTTCTTTTCGTGCAAGCACCTACTTAACAGATTGTTACACGGGTCTACAACGATGACAAATATCGAAAAGGCAATATTGTGGGTGAAGGATGAATGTGTAGTTTGTTTTTTAAGTTTGTTTTTGATACATGTAATTATATTTATCTGGATCGGTTATGTTGTTTATTAAAGAGGAGAATAAAGAAATGAGTAATTTCCAAGCACGTAGCATCGTTTTTGAAAGTGTGTGTGTGGGGGGGGGGAACTCATCCAACAAATCTTGAATAGCAAAAAAAGTTTTTTTTTTTTTTAATTTTCCAAAATTTCACTCATAATTTCATTAGTTTCATACCCTTTTTTTTACATGCTACCAAAATGGGGGGGGGGGGGGGGGGGCAACTCCATGATAATTCAATTTTTTAATGTAAATTTTATAAAAATAGTTGCTTCGAGAAAAAGTGGGGAGAGGACATCTTTATGTCATATAACATGTAAAACTGATTTCATTCCACCTACAACCTTGAAATAATGAAATAATTTTAATGAAAACAATATAAATAGACGTCATCAATCCCATATCAAACGACATATTACCACTTGATTCTGAACGTCTTTTTAATGAATTTATAAAGAGCGGCAAATTCTAAAATGTATTTTTAAAGGTCGTGTTAGCTGCAAGTCTGTAGACCTTGTATGAAAAATTTCGGATGGTAGTCAATTTTTCCGGGATACAGACCGAGCGGTACATATATATGCAGCTAAGGTAACTAAGAATGATTCCAATAAAATACTTTGTTGAGTAATGCAAGCTTTTAAGAAAGCAATACTTATATTTGTTTAAAATATAACACCCAAATACGTCGTCTTACATTCGCTATTTGTAGAACAAGCAGAACCAGTATCAGTCTGACCGGCCTCACCATTGTTGGAATTTCATTGTCCTAGCACTGCATTGCTCTGCATGTACACAATTTCTTTTAAAAATTAAACACTTAAAGTGTTCATCTATATGGCTACACATAACGTACACACGAGATTCAAAATAACCCAGACGGAAAACGGTAAAGAATTCAGTCATTGAGTCTACATTTTATAGAACTTGTAAAAAACATTGCGGGTCTGAATGTTTGTTGACATGTCAATCTATCAATATACAGTTTGTTAATTATTTTCGATTGCTAAGGCTACAGCGTATTTGATGAACATTGAACAACATTTTTTCCATGCCACTTTTTTCCATGGAAGATAGCGAATACAAGTATAAAGCATTTATAAAATTTATTTAATTACCTCTTTAGAATTGTGTATGGAAGAAATAATTTATAAGTTGCTGCTGAAGGTTGTTTGATAGTTGTGTTTGTAGATGTTTTTGCAAGTAAAAAACCTGAAACGCGGGGCAAGTCATAATCAATATCCCTAATAACCGTAACTTAAAACTAGCGGCTTTGGATTCAAATATTAAGTTCACTTTTTAAAATCATCTCCACGATGATAATTATATTATATCAATCGCAAATCAGTAAATTTTTTTGCTTTAAAAGAATTGTTTTATCGGGAGCAAGCCCGCGTTCGTTTAAATTGGTAGCGTACATTTGTCATGTCAGTAATACACATTGCGCTTTATATGACGGCCGTGTATACGTATTGTAGAAAAGTTGAGTTTAATTACCATGCATTGGAACCATTTTATTAACACATCTCCCAGTACTGAAACAATTCAAAATGTCTCTGTTACAGTAACACAGTGGGGCGTTAAACATGTACGTCCAGCTCTACAAGCACATGCATTGTCGTCTAGGCGACGGCCTGAATACAGCTAGCGACTCTCCTATCGATCGGTTACCTGAGTCTCGTAATGCATCTAAATAAAGACAGGGGCACATTAATGAAACAAACAACAAAAATAAGGTCAACGAGGTTTATCTATTTAAAATGAAAATGTACCTATGTATAAAAAAATTTGGGAATTTTATGTGGAATTATTTTTGCGCGCTACATGTATCAGTTAGTGCATTACAAGAAGCCCTTTCATAACCTCATAAACGTGCGCACCCCTACAAAAAATGGACCGAGCTGACAACAATTGTTTCTTCAAATACTGACTATAAATTACGAAAACATTAAATTGAATACTATAGAAGGATTCAAAATTAATTTCTTTACAACTTTGCTTCAATAATGCATTAGAAATGTTTATTCCTTTTTAAGTTATTGACAAGAAACTTTGGACGCCTCTTACTCCCTAATTATAAGGACCAGCCCCTTTTTCGGTATACCGAATGAAAGGTCTGAGTAAGACCAAGAACTTTTGAAATACATGTTATAACAAATTTTTATCAGGTAGAAAACTAACACGGAAAATACGCGAATTGTTTTGATTTTTTTTCCTTACCTATACTACCCCTTTTATTTGCATTTAAATAATAAAAAAAAATAGATCTCGCACAAATTCAATGTATTAGCTTCCAAACCAGCCCATCTTTGAGACTCTGCCAGTCATCGTTAAACCTAAACCCCCTGGATAAAAGAAGTCGTTAAATTTTACTAAAATGGGAATAACTCAAAACCAGATAGGGATTTTCCTCAACTAAAATATGCAACGACAACATCACGCGGCATGGTATCAGTCCTGAAAATTTCAAAACAATCGGTGAACAAACGAGCGAGATACTAAGGATCAAAGTTGGCGTCTAGAAGAAAAAAAATAATAATAAGAAATTTGAAAATTTTCAGAATAATCGTAAGGTTTTCCGCTGAGAGCGGAAAACCTTAATAAAGAAACCATTAAACTGCTAAAGAGCTTGAGGATTAGAATTTTCATAATTTTAAGAATTATCCTTTTTTTTCTTTTCACTTGTATAGATTTTTTGGATGATGCTGCCATCCACCCATCCACCCCACCCCATTTAGAAAAACGATTCTACGTTTACCTTCCTGGAAATTAACTTTACCGTAATTATCGTGAATAAAAAAATGTAAGCATCCATCCAAATGTGTGCACGTTACAGCTGTTTACAATATCTAAAGAAATGTCCTCATTCTTTAGCTTTGCAAGATTTTAAAAGGATTTGCAGCAAATTTACAATAACTTCAGTTAGAGTAATTTCCCCTTATTTTGTCGTCAAAGTTCATGTTTGTTAAGTGTCGGCTGACTCTTTTAAACTCCCCTGAAAAATAAAAGTACGCGAAGTATACTGTTTTATTTACTTAAAAAGCACGATGTTCTTAAAATTACATATCTTATATGCTTCTCAAAAGTTTTTCTCTGATTCTCGTGAGAACGCGAGGTTGGAAACCATTGGTACTATGAATTGTGGGTCATAAATTACTGACGCCGAAAAAATATATCAGATCAATGAGTAAACCTTTGTGACGTCAATCGATTATTTTTGATTGAGTGTACTGATGTGAACTTTAGAGGTAACATTGATTGTATGCCGTATACATCGTTATCGTTTTCATTGTCTTGCTGGTTCTCATGAGAGTGTGAAGTGATTAAAAATTGCCATGATTACTGGGACATTTTAAGCACTGCATTACTAGTCCGATTTATACTGACGCAAACAAAATCCGTTGAATGAATGTGCAACTAGTCCGAATTGTCTATTCACACACGCCTTGTCGGTAGAGCTTGCTTCGCGCCGGTGCTGCGCGCCGGCGAGCTGCGCTCGCTATTAATTGGTACAAAAAAGCAAAACAAAACAAATAAAAAAAAACCCAAAACAAGGGCTTTCCCGGTGGCCATCCTAACCAAATTTGAAGGCCCAAATATGGGATACAGGGTGTTAACCAGCCCCTTGAAAGATATTCCATTCCTTTATAACTGTATAATACGAATGCCCCTTTCCGCCAGGCTATCTAAGCCTCTAACTTATCGTGTAAACCTAATTCCATCTGAGGGTCATCGTGACTTTCCCAGGCCCCATCTTCAGTAAATATGAAAGTCCATGTATGAGATACAGAGGATTAGCTAGCCCCTAGAAACAAATCCCATTATAACTGTATAATACGAAATGTCCCGTTTTCGTAGGCTAGTTAAGCCTCTAACTGGTCGTGTAACCCAATTCCCTTAAAAGGTCGACTGGGCTTCCCCAAGGGCCCATCCTCAGTAGACATGATGGCCTAAATATGTGATACAGGGTGCTAGCCAGCTCTTGAAAGAAATCTCATTTTAACTTATTAAACGAAATGTCCCGTTTTCGCCACGCCAGCTAACCCTCTCACTGGTCGTGTAAACCCAATTCCTTTAGCGGGTCGACTGTGCTTTCCCCAAGCCCCATCATTACCAAACACGAAGGCCCAAATACGGGAAATAGGGTGTTAGCCAGCCCCTTGAAATATCTTTCAAGTATAACTGTAGTAAACGAAATGTCCCGTTTTCGCTACGCTAAGTAAGCATCTAACTGGTCCTGTAAACCCAATTCCTGTTGAGGGTTGAGTGGGCTTTCCCAGGAGCCCCTCTCCACCAAATTTGCAAATATGAAGGACCAAATATGGGAGTCAGGGTGCGAGCCAGTCTCTTGAAAGATGTTCCCATTATAACTGTTTCATACGAAATGTTCTTTTTTTTGCTATGCGAAGTAGGCCTTTTACTGGTCATAAACTCAATTCCTGTTGAGGATCGACTGAGCTTTCCCATGGGGTCCATTTTCAGTAAATATGGAGCTCCAAAAATGGGATACAGGGTGTTAGCCAGCCCCTTGAAAGAAATCACATTATACCTGTATTGTCCCGTTTTCGCTAGGCTACCTAAGCCACTTCCTTTTAAGGATAGACTGGGTTTTTTCAGGGGGCCTATCCTCAGTAAATATGAAGGCCCAAACATAGGAAAGAGAGTTCTATCCAACCTCTTGAAATAAATACCATTATAACTGTATTATACGAAACGTCCCGTTTTCGCTAAGCCAGCTAACCCTCTTACTGGTTGTGAACTCAATTCCTTTTGAGGGTCGACTTTACTTTCCGGAAGGCCCATTCTCGGTAAATATGGAGGCTCAGATATGAGATACATGGTGTTGGCCAACCTCTTGAAATAATTCCTATTATAACAGTATTATACGAAATATTCCTTTTTCGCGTTGCTAAGTAAGCTTCCTAATGGTCGTGTTCTCAATTTTTTTAGGGTCGACTGGGCTCACCTGGGGGCCCATCCTCAGTAAATATGAAGGCCAAAATATGGTTTAAAGGGTGCTCGCCAGTCCCGTTTTCGCAACGCCAGCTAAGCCTCTTACTGGTAGTGTAAACACAATTCCTTTTGAGGGTCGACTGGGCTTTCCCGAAGCCCCATCCCAATCAAATATGAAGGACCAAATATGGAATACAGGGTGTTAGCCAGCCCCTTGAAAGATATTTAATAATAACTGTATTATAACAAATGTCCAATTTTCGCCAGGCTAGCTTAGCTTCTTTCTGTTTGTTTAAACTCAATTCCTTTTGAGGGTCGACTTGCCTTTCCCAGGAGCCACTCCTCACCAAATGTGCATATATAAAGGCCCAAATATTAGATACAGGGTGCTAACCAGCCTCTTGAAAGATATTCCCATAATAAATGTATTATACGAAATGTCCCTTTTTCGCCACGCTAAGTAAACCTCTTACTAGTCGTGAACCCAATTCCCTTGGGTCGACTTAGCTTTCCCAGGGGCTATTCCTCACCAATTTGCAATTATGAAGGCCCAAAAATAAGATACAGGGTGCTAGTCAGCCTCTTGAATGATTCCCATTATAACTGTATTTTACGAAGTGTCCCTTTTTCGCTACACTATGTAAGTCTCTTACTAGTCGTGAACTCAATTCCTTTTAAGGGTCGATTAGACTTTCCCGGGGGCATATCCTCATTTAATATGGAGGCCAAAATATTGGATACAGGGTGTTAGCTTTGACGAAAATCCCATTATAACTGTATTATACGAAATTTCCCGTTTTCGCCAGGCTAGCTTAGCCTCTTACTGGTCGTGTAAATTATGTCAATGTTCAGGTCAGGTTAACGAGTAATACTTTTTACTATATTATTGTTTCTTTAATTAAAAAGGGAAATTGATATTGATTCTTGAATTTACGTTTATTAGCATGTTTACGGTAATTTAAATACCGATGGACCACAGAATTATATTCGCTATTCGAATAGTGAATAGCGAAAAGGGAATAGAACTCTAACTTCTGAATGCCCAAATATTTAACTTGTTAATTGCTAAATATTTGTCAATTTGTTCTGTTGATTATTTGTTGTTAATGGAAGCGACCTAAATATTTGTTTTGTTTACATATATTAAGTTACTGTCGTTAAATTAAGGTAGTCCATCCATACCTACCATATTTCATATCTAATAGATTGCATGTTTGATTACTAAAATCTTAGTGTGGATTTTAGGGGTTTATTAAATGATAAAGATTAATCTTTAAAATTAAAAAAAATTGAATATTAACAAATTTATCCCATCTTGAAGTTAACATTGAAGTCTATGGGTAAAATGGATTTTTGAAAATATCTTTATAGTACGAATAATTTTCTCACAAATCTCTCGGTAGAAAGCTGCAAAAGCTTTCCTTTTCTTTCACAATGCTAAAAAAATCATTATTTACCGCACATATTTTTAATAATTTAATTTTTTAATTCTTTAATTTTTTCTCAAGGGGCAGATAACTCTTTTACATAGTTCCAAGTGCAAAAGGTTCATCTTTTCAAGTGCATACATATTCCCAAGTTTGATTTATGTCGACCTCATTATAATTCTAAAATAGATATTCAATGTAGTTCATATCAATCTAATATTGCTATATGTTATCATTAGATTGCACGCGACATGATGAACAAAGTAGAAAGAAAAAAAATGTGTTTATTAAGTATGCATTGAAGTCAAGGTTGGTGAAAACAATTTACGTTTCATGTTGCTGCTCATGACAATAATTAAAGACGGCAAGTTTACATGTAAAACGCATACAGGTGAATTGAGTTGAATTGACAGCAAATATATGATGTTTTAAGCATTTTTTCGAAGGTAAACGGTAAACATATTGGATTTTTAAACTTTAAAACCCGAGAAAATGCATTTTAGTTTTTCAGTTAAAGCAAGGAAAGGTCGTGATGTTTCTGAAACATACAAAAATGTCATACAAAAGTTTTGAATTTTGTCCCTTTGCAAAATTCTTTATCATTTTGGTGATTTGCGTAAAGACATACGTACAAAAGAGCAGGTCGTGTGGGTTTGATTGTATGTTAAATATATGGAATACTTTTTTTTCGGTACATGTATGAATCAAGAATAGAAAACAGATCAAACAAAGTATTAATTGGGTAACATGAATGCTATTTTCTGAATATTGAAAAGGCAATCTGATTTAAGTGTGGTGATTTGATTTTGATTTTTTTTAAAAAGAGAGCATTATTTGAACGTGTGCCCAATTACGCCTATTATTTAGAAAAAAAAAATCCAATAAAATGGTACTGTTTAACACTTGTGGTTTGATTTGATTTTATTACTTATCTCCTCCTTCCATAAATATGATATAAAAAGATAAACGGCCCATAGAGGAAAATTAGATGCACATCAAGATGTAATATAGAAGCACTATTGTGCGGGTTTAGTCCATCCACATCATCATATTCCATATCTAGTAGACTGTAATGTTGATCACAAGAAGCGTAGTATGACTTTAAAGGGTAAGTCATAAAATATATCCACCGATATTTTGGGATTTTTTTAACTTTTTAGGAACACACTAATTAACCCTTTTAGTTATCAATAAAGTCAATAATGGGAGAGGTACATTTTTAGATATGCCTTTTAGAAAAAAGGTATTAAGGCCTCCCGCATCCGAATTATAAATAATTTGACTGTTATTTTCAATGCAGCTTCATTAATTAACTAATATTCTGAAGAAAAAAAATCAGAATTCTTAGTATTTTTTTTCTTCTAGACTCCATCTTTGATTCTTAATATCTTGCTCGTGTGTTCACCGATTGTTTTTAAATTTTTAGGTCTGATAGCATGCCGCCCGATGTTGTCTTTCATATTTTAAATCTCCATCCGGTTTTGAATTATTCCCTTCTTAGTAAAATTCAACGACTTCTTTTGTCCGGTGGATTTATCTTTAAAAATGACTGGCAGAGTCTCAAAGATGGGCTGTTTTGGAAGCTGATGCATTTAATTGGTGCAACATATTTCATTTGTTATTAAAATGCAAATAAAAGGAGTGGTATAGGTGTTGAAACAAAGATTTTTAAAAAATGCAACAGTGTTCACGTATTTTCCGTTATAGTTGTCTACCTGATAATAATGTGTTATAAGATGTACTTTAAAAAGTTCTTGGTCTAACCGAGACCTTTCATTCGGTTTACAAAAAAAGGGGCTGGCCCCTATAACTAGGGAGTTAGAGGCGTCAAAAGTTATTTATCAATAACTTATAAAAGAATATATATTTCTAATGATTTAATGAAGCAAAGGTGTAAAGAGATTATATCCTAATCCTTCCATGGTATTCAATTTGATGGTTTCGTAATTTATAGTCAGAATTTTTGTTTCTGCGGTCCATTTGTGTGGGGTATGCACGTTTAGGAAGTTATGAAGGGCTTCTTGTAATGCACTAACTGATATATGCAGTGGGTAAAGATGATTCCACATAGAATTCCCAAATGTTTTGATTCATATATATACATTTTCATTTCATAAAGATAAAGCTCTGTGAGCTTATTTTTGTTGTTTGTTTCAAAACTGTACCCCTCTCAATATTTAGATGCATTACGAGACTCAGGTAACCGATCGATAGCATTATTCAGGCCTTCGGCAAGACGACAGTGCATGTGCTTGGACGTGCACATGTTTAACGCACTGTAACGAAGACATCTTGAATTGTTTCAGTACTGGAATATGTGTAAATAAAATGGTTCCAATGCATGGAAATTAAACTCCACTTTTCTACAATACATGGCCGTCATATAAAGCAAAATGTGTATTACTGCCATGGCAAATGTACGCTGGCAATTTAAACGATCGCTTCCGATAGAACAATTCTTTTAAAGCAAAACAAAAGTTTAAAAAGTGAACTTAATATTCTGTTACGATAATATTTTAGTCCAAAGCCGCTTATTTTAAGTTACGGTTATTAGGGATATTACCCTTAAAGAATTGCAGCATAAATGCAGTACATATGCAGCACAATATCAGTATAAAATCCCAGTAGACTATCAGTAGAGCTACAGTAGTGCTGCAAATGTACTGCAGAGCTTTTAAATGGGAAAATACAATGAAGCAGCAGACTTGCAGTATGTTTCAAATATGTTAATTAAGACTGGAATTGTACTGCAAATAAGACTGCCAGGCAGTATATAAAATTGTTGGTTGGCAGTAGAGTTGCAGCATGTTTCAAATATTTAAATTAGTACTGCACAGCAGCATTGTGTATCCAAATATGGAAGCTTTGGTTGGCAGTAGAGATGCAGCTTGCTTCAGATATTTCATGTGCCCTGGCCGGTAGGACAGCAAAACTACTGACATATAGTGATATACCGTGAATATGGTTGGCAGCTTTTGTATAATACAACATCTATTCATAACAAATAAAGTAATATATTCAGGTTTATTTACTCTAGATACATGTACACTTAATTACAAATAATTTGCAAATATATCTATATTTGCAATACTCATGATAATTGTATAAACGTTACAAAACTTTCAGATTATTTCAGTTACTACAGTTATTACAGTAAATCTTTTTATAGTATAAGCAGTAATTTATAATGTGTAATAGTCAGTATATACACAAGCCTTTATGAACTTTCATTGCTGAGCTGCACAGTTAGCTTTCCCGCTTTTGGTCCTTTGGTAAATTTCACCGCCACTGCTTGGCGAAGGTCCCTTTTTGTAGCGCAAGACTTCTCAGTTCTCCGCTGAAAAATCTGCGAACAAATTAATGAAAATAATATATCTAAATCAAAACATCATTAATTTAAAAAATGTTAGGTCTAAGGTGTTTCTTAAAATGAATGCAGGCCATTTAAAAATTGTATTTATACAGAGAGATAAAAAAATGAAAAAGACAGTTTGAACTCTTTTATAAATGCATTGAAGGAGGTATAAAAAACCTTAGATTTACATTTACATACACTACTGATATCCAGTGATACGACAGAATAAGAAACAGTCTTTTATGATTTCATAGATTCTTTAAAACCAATAGAATTTTAATAACTATAAAATGAAAGTTATGAAAAAAAATAAGGTGCACAATTTTAATATTTAAAATGAACAGGTCAAAACCTAAAAAAAACCCTGAAAAAAATGTTTTTTAAATAATTTATAACTTAACTTTGACTTGTACAATTTACAGAAAAAATTTTGCATTGATATACAATTTGAAATGATTAATCTATTAACTAACTGCATTTTAGAATGTCATTTTCTTTAATCCATTCTGCATATTTCACCTCCAGTTGTCTCGCAGGGCTTTTTGAGCCAGGTATTATGCCCTTTAGTTAAGGAGCATTCACTTGTTGAACTGGCAAGTCCCTGTGGATACAATTTCATACTTTGGTACAGAAGCATACAACAATTTCAATTTGAATTAAGCCTTTGATACTAAGGATAAATTACAACTATTACTCAAATTCAATGTAATTGAATTTTTATAATCTTTTGTTAGAATAATAACATCATATTAAAATAGCACTCATTATTTAGGTGATTTAATGACTCAACCCTCTTTTGATGTAAACTCAGATTTTTAGCAAAGCTTTAATCTAATACAAATGTGAAATCATTTATTTTGCTTACCTTAAAACAATCAATATTCAGCATCAAGTGCATCTTCGGAAGAAGTTCCTCATGATCATACAGAGTCATTAGTTCTAAAGAAAAAAAAAGAGAGAATGATTTTACTTATTGTGTTTACTTTCTTTTCTTTTTGTACACATGTATCCATCCATTTTTGTAGCTATAGTATATAACTTTGTAACTTTATACAATATAAAAGAATTTTACTGCCATAAATCTAACTTAAAAATTCAAAATCGCCATTTTGAAATGTTTGATAAAAACTGTTCATTTGTTCCATTAAAGTAACTACATTTATCTCATATACACTCAAGGTGATTTCAACATAAATATTTTACCTTTCTTCGCTACAACTGCTGCAGCATTGTGATTTTTTAATGTTCCATAACACATGTTGAAGATCCGTCTGCTTCATTTAAAAGTGCGTACTCATAGGCGGAAATGACGTTATAGAATCAAACAACACGGTTACAATATATTCTGATAAATTGGGTTTGATATAAACATATATAAAACATACAAAACATTAATTGATCATAATGAATTGATTCGTTTTAATTAGACTGAATTTAAGGTACTAACAATGTCGTTAATAAATATTCAGAATCTAGCCATAAAAATTGAAGGAACGTACGAGTTGTTTAGTACGCAGCTTACACAAGTCGTGTCCGTATAATTTTAACCCCTTCATGTTTTGAACCTGAAGTCTTTGAAAACTATCAAATAATTGGAACTCAAATAAATATAATGTCGTACTTTGTTTCTGAAACTATGCACTAATTTTTGTAAGTAGTATCTTCATTTTTAATTTACTTTAAATTTAAAAATTAAGTTTTTTCCATCTTAAAGATCGTATTCATTTTGTATTGGCGACGAATTGACTTGACACCTTATAAACAATGGCGGACTCTTCGAATAAGAGTGTAACTGCTGGAGATTCAATCGCTTCTAAGCTAATGCATTCGCGACAGTGGTCATAGAAATATTCTCGAAACAGATTGATAACGTCTTTGAGATGAATTGTGTGCTACAGTGATGCCGTTCACTTATAAATAACATTTCGCGACGGAGTTCAAATTCTAACGGAATGTACTTTCGATCTCGAAGGTTGTACATAAGCTACTGACTGACCATGTTTTTACTAACGTGTTAATATGAACTTAAAGATTTATTATTATTGAAACATCGATCATGTCTATTAAACTGGTATATTTTTTCAGTGTTGGAACAAACAGTTTTTTTACACATGTATTTTGCATTTCCCACAAACCATCAGGTCATAGTGTACATGAGTTGTAATATTTGAGGAATATTGTATGCCTTCAGGATCTAAGTGATAAAGTCAATGCAGTACAAATGCAGTACCTTTGATGCCTGTATCTAAATGATAAAGATAATGCAGTACAAATGCAGCACCTTTGATGTCTGTATCTAAATGATAAAGATAATGCAGTACACGTATGGCAGTCATATGTGAATGATAATGATAAGGCAGTAGAAATGCAGTATACCTTTAATACCAGCATCTCTTAATAAAGATAAATCAGTAGAAATGCAGCCTATTGGCAGTACAAAAGCAGCATATGTAATTGTGTGTCACTAACAGAAAGTTTTTGCAGCACATTTTCAGTATATTTAGAGTAGATTAGCAGCATATACTGGTGCGCAGTACATTATGCTTCATTTTTGCAGTAGATATTAAGTATAATTGCAGCACTGTTGCAGCATATACTGCCTTTGCAGTATCTGCTGCAATTCTGTAAGAGTACTTATGACTTGCCCTGCATTTCGCGTTTTTTATTTGCAAAACATCTACAAACGAAAATATCAAACAACCTTTAGCAGCAGTTTATAATTTTTTATTACATACACAGTTTTAAAGAGATAGTCAAATTAATTGTGCTTAATATATAATTGTTCTCGCTATCTTCCGTGGAAAAAATTGGATGGAATAAATGGTGTTCAATGTTCATCAAATACGCTGTAGCCTTAGCAATCGAAAATAATTAACAAACTTTATATTGATAGATTGACACATTAGGAAACATTCAGACCTGCAATGTATTTTTTACAAATTTTTATACTCAATGACTGAATTTATTACCGTTTTCCGTTTGGGGCATTTTGAATCACGTGAATACGCTATGTATACATATAAATTAATAGCCATATATATTGTTCATAAATTCATTAAATAGACGCACAGGTTCAAGTGGTAATATGTCGTTTAATATGGGATTAATTACGTCTATTTTTATTGTTTTCAGACGAGACTTTCCTCAATTTTATATAATTTGCCTTGATATTTCATTCCTTATTTATTAACATTTAAACCTGTTAATTACCAAAAATTCAGAGTACATTTCCAGCCTCGTTTTGGAGCTACAATGTAGAATATTTCGAATGTTCCTTAAAATAGCACGCAAAATGTATTTGAATGCGTATAGGTAAAGTCATACTATATTTTTTACATTTGAACAATTTATATCTAAACCCAACAAAAGAATCATATTAAATAAAAATAAAGAAGTGGAAATCTTCACATTGTGGAGATAGGAAAAAAATAGAGGATAGGTCGCGTCTGACCTTAATATTATACAAGTAATAACCTTCCAAAAGGCTTGCCTGACTACCCAAGTTTATTCAATGGAAGAATGCATGTATCAATTAGGCTAACTAGTAAGAAATGAATGTTAATTTTTGCTGCGGATCATAAATTACTAAACTGAACGTGCAGATATTAGAAGCAATTTGATTCTTTTTCTTCAATCAAGTGCATATACTGTACATGAATATCACTGGAAATTAAATCATTTCATTTTTTAAAATTATTTTAGGAATGTACATGTATCAAAAAATCTCAAACAGCCAAATTAAAAATAATAACTAGGCATTTTGTTATTTCCAACCATATAGGAAAGGACATTCAAGCACGTACATGTAGCATCGTTTTTAAAAGTGTGTGTGGGGGTCCGGTAGGTGGGCAGCTTCATCCAAAAAAAATTTACAAGCAATTTAAAAAATTGAATTCTGAAAATCCTTATCTGTGGGGGAGGGGGGTATTTTTATTTTAACTTCAATTTATTCAATTAGAATTACTTATTTTTTAGTTTCATTTATTACATGTTCCGACAAAAGTGAAAGATCCATGATATCTCTATTTATTATATGACCAGTTACGAAAATGTCTGCTGGGGAAAAAGTGGGTAAGATCACCTACACACCATGTGCTCTGGCCCAACTTAGACTCGCCCACTATTCGGCGAGCAAACAAAAAATGAATAAGACGCAGTCCTTCTTTACCATTCACGCAACGACAAAGATCTCAGATAGATCCAACGGCATAGGTCAATAGGAAAGGTGGCAACTAAGAACTACATATATTATACTTTGGATTGAATGTATTAGAAGAAATCTTTCGAATTAGCATACACACTTAATTGACTAGCAATTGTTTTATGTATATTTTAAATTAGGATGACACACGTACATGGTGAAATGCCTTTTTACTTGAAAAGTCGTGCTCATTGTTGCTTATTACATCCCATATAACGTTTTCATCAATTGTGAAATAAAAATAAATGTTAACATATTAAATATTCATCGTCATGACGTCAGGCAATTATTATTTCAAGCTTGTGGATGGAATAAAACAGTTTAACATGTTATAGACATAAAGATAACAATTTTCAAGGCCTTTCCGTCATTTTCAAGCCATGATAAAAGGACTCTCAAAATAAGAAAATAGACGCAAAGTAAACTGCATTCAATGTTCACATTGAATGATGTGTCTCAAAAGTTCCTTTTTTTGACTCGTCCACTATAATTTCGAAAAATTAATGAATGAGACATTCTGGCGCGGATTCTTGTAAATGAAATTTCCATTGGTCAGAATTGATTCTTTCGTGAGGGTCGAAGTAGGTATAAAAACCAATTTAATCGTTCAAAGTTTTAAATTGTTTGCAACGATATATCAGATCGAATGTTTTAGAAAGATTTGTTAATCTAAAATACAGTCATTTTAATCGGTTGACGCGTGAGCATGTGAATTTAGTAGGCGGGAATCCATACATACTTTTTATTTAAGACAAATGAAATCGTCCAGCATATAGAAAAAAAACAAAACCCCTTAGGCATTTTAGTTCTTCCACTTAAAACTCTCTTGTGTTTTAGTTCTTCCGGTTAACTTTCCGGACTGCATACTTTTATAAATGTATGATTTTGTTTGATAATAATTGTTAAACATCAATTATTAATTAACAATGTACTCTCTAGTACGCTAGTACACAATCCTGTGACACCCCCCCCCCCCCCCGGGTCATGATACGCATTTTTAATTTAGGATGAAACACGTGCTTGCATGTGGCAGAAGACAATCTGGAACATAACTGTTAACTATATGTTACCGATATTATCTCTTTGGAAATGTTTTTCTCCGTAAGTAAGTACGTGTAGTAACTGATACATGTAATTGTAAAAACCATAGAGGAATGCATGATCTGTACAGAATAACTAACTGCTTGATACATTTTTTCTTGTTTCCTACATGCTTTAAGTTAATGATAATAAGAATTATATGCTTGACTTCATATCTGAAATTACTCATTTTCTTTATTCCCCTTTTCAATAAACAAAATAAACCAACAAAACAATTGATCTATTATATAATAAAATTTAATTATCAAAAATAAACCTAGAAAAAAACTACACGTTCACCAACAATATTAATTGCCTTTTCGATATTTGTCATCGTTGTAGACCCGTTTAACAAACTATTAAGTAGGTGCTTGTACGATATAGAACCCCTTGCTGATCAACGTTTTCATTAATACATGTAAAGGAAAAAAATATTTTGATATTTTCTTGAATTTATTTTGATGTAAAATTAGAAGAAGAATAAATTAGTTCTCAGTCTCTCTTTATGTTTGTTTGTTATAGCGGTTAATCTAAGTTAATTTGGCATATCCTTTTGAAATGTAACAAAAATGCGATGTAAATCGTTTTCGGATAAAGCAATGAAAAGTAGTATCTTGAGACTTCATAGAATTTTTTTTATTAGACCTATACTTTATAAAATGCTAACATTGAAAATTGTGCCCGATTTCTTTTTTTTTTTTAAGGTAAAACTTTATTGATTAAAAAAACCTGATTTTTTGCGACAAAATAAATTGACAAAATCAAAAAGAGTTGACAATCTCTAATTGCAGGTCTGTAGCTCTTAGTCTGAAAAAGAATCGGATGGAAGGACCCAGATCGTCCATCCGAATTTTTTTAATATTGCCATTTCTTTCGTACGCGGACGCATGTTGGCCGAATACTCACCGAGACTAAATGGTTCGTATTTTAAGGTTTAACTGCTATTAAAGGTAATATTGGAATTCCGATAATTTTAAAAATGAAAAAATAATTAAAAATTAGTAAAATTACCGTAAAATTACCGGCATCGGTCTTTTTCCCATGCGCGGATCTAGAAGGGGATGGGGGGGGGGGGGTTCCAGAGCCCACCCCAACACCATTCCCGCAAAATTTCTGTCAATTACATTATAAAATTACAAAAAATATGCCTCGGACATCCCCTGGCAAACTCAAATAACCGTCAGACACTCAATCCCCCACCCCCTGAAAACTTTTCTGATCCGCGCAAGCTCCCCCTCCTCTAGAAAACAAAATTATTCTTTAAAACCCCCTGTAAAATTTTCAAGATCTCCGCATATATACATGTACGAAGCGATTCATTGGCGCTTGCGTTTAATTAAAAAACCCGTGTAAAATGTTTGGTCTTTTTACCTTCATACCGGGCATACTTACTGTGTTAATATAATCGTGGTCCATATTCTGTTAATATTGAGTCAATTATTATGATTAAATAAGTTTCTCAAAATAAAATACACATGCAAAAATTATCATGCGGCGGATCAAACTATAGACAACATTTAAAAGATCTATATTTGCTTTTATGAATGTAGTATAATACTTTGTTTCTTTTACTCAGTGTTTATACATCTTATATTATACCATGGTCAGGTATTAATTTTTGTATTCGTCACAGGTATGACGCAGCAAAGACGGAAGACCTAATCGTTGCTTGCAACAAGCTCGTCTCTAGTTTTCATTTAAATTTGTTAGTACAAAGTTGCATTACCCATTCTTCAAAAATGAAAAAAAAAATCACAACATATCTATTTACATATTCTGAAATCGTCCGAGGAAATGATATTTTCCTTTTTTCTGCAAAAGACAGACGACTTTTTTAAAAAGTGAAAAAATAAAGCCGTATTTAATTGTGTTTGGAGCAATCAAATTGTTGAAATCACCTCTGTTATATATAGGCTACCTTAATGAATAATAAAAACTGACAACAATGACAATGTTTTTTAAAATACATGCAACAATAAACATATCAATTTAAAAAAGACAGTGCATCTCCATTTTTTTAAAAACAAAATGATACTGAAACCTTATAGTATCATTTAAACATTGTTATTTGAACTATTTGTAAAAAAAAAATATCATATCCGAAAAACAGTATCATATATCAAAATAATACAGAACAGATGATTATAGAAACAGTTTTTCAATAAAAACAACATGCTTTTTATTTGGCATATCATTACAATTCAGACACATAATTAGTTGCATGCCGAATAGAAAGCTATATAACTTAATTAAAAATCAGTAAGGGAAGGTTGGATCATTCTTTTTAAAATGATCTTGCTGCACTGTTTGCTGCCATTTTTATAGAACAAGTCCTGTCCTTGTTGAGTGGACATGGTTTTTAAGATAAGCTAGTTAGGACAAATAAATGAAATGTTGAATCAGTTTTTAAAGTGATTCATTTAAACATAATATATTTATGTTTGTTTTATTTATGTAATTATGTAATTAGCACGCATTGCAGAAAAATACAAATAATTTGCAAGAAAATCATGTTTACTTTTCTTTGCAGTAATTGCTGCTTTCACAGTCCATATGAAACATTACAAAAAATTCAATTCTGGGTGTAATGCGTCATTTGAATTATGTAATATTGTATAATAAAATGTATATCAAATGTAAATTATCAATGATTTAATAATATACTCTTTAGTACGATTTACAGCAATTCAAAAAAATACTTTTGAGTCTACAGTGATTCTTTAAAACTTAACAGGCAGTTTAAACCTAATTTACATAACTTTAACTGATTTCTTGTTTATCATTGAGTATGATATATAGCATAATGAATTCTCAATCATATTCAAGCTTTGTAAGAATTATCGTATTGTTGTATTCTGATACTGGATATCTTCTCTTGACAGATCGAGTTCTTGATAAGTTGAATTTTCACCAGTTTTAACATCTTTGTTGGTATCTGTGTAATATATGGACCTGTTTGACCGCGACAATAAATCTCCGGATATAGACAACTTCTTTGTATAAATTCCCCTAAAAAGTTAAACGTACACTCATGAAAAAGACAAAACAAGACTGTATATATATTCTAAAATTGTCGTTATTTAAAACAGACAGTGAATTAAATAAATGTTCTTTATAAAAAAAGAATGCTAAAATCTGCTAAGAAATTGATAATACGAGAACGTAGTCACGGTTTCTTGTTTACTAAATCACATTATAATACTACCTGCATAATAAACAAGCACCACTGATAAGAACACAGTTGACAACAAGCGAAACTATACACACAATGATCCAACTGGTCAAACTTGAAACATTTTTACTCAGCACAATGCGTTCTGTAAAGAAGGAATATTGTATTGCAAATCTATCAAAAAATATATAGATTCTGTTAAATATGCTTACACAAAGATAAACCTTTTTCCACATTACAAGTGGAACATGTCAAAATATTTCGGACAATACAAAGAAAAATACTGCATACAGGGTAATTTTCGTCCCTTGTTATTTTCGCTCTTCTGCGCTTGCAAATACTTTCGCCCCGTCTCAAATTCGCCCAGACACGATTGTGTACTAAAGAAAAAACTTAGATCATTGATATTTGCTCAGTTTTAAGTTCATCTGCTGACACCGAGGGCGAATATTTCTCTGTATACGGTATTGATATAATTCGTTGAAAAAATGGGCCAAACATATGTTTCTGCATTGAAAAAACGTAGTTTATCTTGTCCTAGCAAATGTACCTAAGTATTTGATAGACTCGAGGAAGGCTGGAACAGTTCTATAAATAACATATCATACCCTCTGGTCTAACGCTTTAAAACTATACTTTTTTTTATACCAAAAACCTTTATCAAGAGCTATATATATATTTCATCCATCATCTTTCAACAAAATAAAATGTATAAATCCTGAAATATTGGCCAATTTACAATTACAAATTAATATGATCAAGTTTTGTGTTATAACAAATGAACAACAATCAAAGATTGAATATTGTATTCTTTCACTGTATTTGCATCGTTTCAGTATGCCTTACACTCTACATGATTACATATATTAGCAAAGTTTTTACTTTATTTACTAGCGTCGTCGCCCGCAAAAAAACCATATTATGAAGAAAAAAAACCGTGTTCTATTCAATCAGTCCTGACAATCGCTAGCTTACAATTTGTTTACACAGCATAGTTTAAAATTAAGAATTGTATTTAAAGATTTTTAGAAAATGCAAAGACAATAACTGCTTGTATTTTAATGATATAAAAAAAGTAAAATGACAGTGACTACTTGATGAGACGTCTTCAAAATGACTTTAACATGCATAATATGTTGATATAGAAATAGATTTTATTCTCATAATGTTTTAAGACTGTTTAACAAAAGATTTAAGAAAATATCTTTTTATTATTTCAAACGTTTCTTATTCATACCATGCGCATTGATCTGTTATTGAAACTCTTTGATTATTTTTTTTTTGCAACAAAGTTTTAAGAATCTTTGTCTTATTGTTAATCTTAACTGAAAGTTTATACGTGAGCTTTTGTTTTCATTTATTGTTCTTAAAAATCAATTTCAAAAATAAGAATGCTGACCATATATAACTTAAATAACTGAGTAAGCGTCTGCATACCAATTTAAAATATAAACAGTAACAAAAGGATATATTTCAAAAGAAAGTCATGTATATCTACCTTTAGAACAATGGCTTTCCGAACCTTCTTTACAATTGTTGCATGATCCATCAGTATGTTCACATGTTACATTGCAACTTGGAGGACACGGAACAGAACATTTTTTCCCATAAAATCCGGTTGTGCATGCTAAAATCCACAAATGTTTTTTGTACAAGAACATATACTATTTAAAACGTTATTCAACTAAACTTGATCAGTTTCTTACAGTTGAAACATCGAGCCCCAAGATAACCATCCTGACATCCACCAGAGCACACTCCACTTACATGGTCACATGGTCCATTGTTTATACAATGGTCACTGCAAAGTTCACTGCAAGCCACTCCAAATTGCCCGGGGATACATTCTGGTTTTTTAAAAAAATACATCATCAACAATAAATATCCATATTCTCTTGTACCAATATTGGAATATTGTATTAAAATACATATGTGTTATATATTTGTTTGCAATATGTATATACTCTTGCTGCAGGTCTTGTCTGTATATCCCGGGTTACATCCCCTGTCACAGTGACCAGTCTGTTTGTTACATGGAGAACTATTTAGACAGTGACCACTACAGTTGTTGACACAATCATAGCCATAGGTACCGTTAACACACTCTGTAACAGATTGTGTTTATGCAAGTTAAGATGAAAATGGTGTACGCAATATAAAACAAGAAGAAGAAGAAGAAGAAGAAACCTGTTTATAATCACATTGTCTTTACTTTAATCTCTCTAAATGTACTTTTTGTTGCAAATACAATCTATTTTATAAATATCGAATTTTTTGTCATTAAACTTTCAAATCAAACTGAAGGGGTTTTGAATGGTTTTCACAAATATGAATTAAAATTTTGATATATCAAAAGGTTGCAGAAAGTACGCACGGAACATTTTTTATACATATACACTAACATACTCTATATTGAATATTATGATTTTTTCCGGAAAATTGTGCTGTATTTTGAAGAAAAAAAAACATGTGTCATGTTCATTAACTCACTAAAAGAAACGAACAAAAAATCTCATATTTACTATTGCTAAGTCAAATATTATCTAAGTTCAAACATCATGTTTTACTTCCAACGTTGGATAACGTTCTGGAAAATAAATGAATCAACCTGAACAGATATATCCCCTGTTCTCGTTGCTTATCAACTGAACAGTAGAGTTCTCTTTTTGCTCCATACCTGTTTAAAGTTTTTAATCAAATTTTTTTTGTTCATTCATCCATATTTTTTTCGGAGTTCTATATTCCAATAAAGTTTTATATATTATTTTTATTTTAACAGTTTACCTTTGACACAGACAGACCCTGTCCATCCCTTATCGCACCCTCTGTCACATTGACCAGTCACGTGGTTACAGGTAGTGCCGTCTTTGCAATGTCCTGAGCATTGTTGGCTACAGTTGACACCGTACCACCCCTCAGTACATTCTGATCATTTGGACAACATAATACATATTAGCTATATCGGTAATGCGTTATGTTTTACCTAACAACATTTGAAGTAGAAGGCATGTGTGTATGTTAAATACATATTCCAAAATGGCCTCAATCCATTTTGAATTTACCAACTTACTGATATATGAAAAAGTACACTAAGAAACCAGGTATTGATACAAATGTTATTACTTGTTTTACAGTATGTTCCAGTCCATCCAGGTTTACATGTAAAACATGTTCCATTCTGTGTGCGACATCTGTTGTCCTTACAGTTTGTGGGACACATTTGATTACAGTTATTGCCATACACACCAGTTTCACACTCCAAACATGCTCCACTTTGTATGTGACATGTGCTTTTTTTACAGGCGACGGGGCAAGGAATGTCACAGGCGGTGCCATAAACACTGGATTTTTTACACCCTGTATTGATTTTAAATGAAAAAAAAATACATTTAGGTATAATAACTTTTTTTCTCCTTCACCATCCTGTTTATCATAATACGATATTTGAAAACATATCAATCATTATTTTCGATTGTGTAGGCTAGCCTTATAGTTGTTCAGTATGACAAGCTTTAAAAAAATCGTGGGAAATACAGCAATTAAACGACACACAGTCAATTGTGCCTCACATAAAAAATCACGTGAAAAGAGCTTCTCCTGAATTTCACGTAAAGCTTCATGTGGAATTCACACGAAATTCACACGACGTTTGTGCGAAGAGAAATCCACGTGTACTTTTTCATGTAATTTTCGTGTGAATGAACTTCACCTGAAATTCATGTCAAAGTTCACATGATTTTCACGCAATATTTACGTAGAATCCCTTTCACGTGAAATTCATGTAAATATTTAAGAAATAAGGTATCATTTTTGGATGTAAATTAGGATGTAAATACGGGTTGGTCCCGTGATCAAATCACATTAAGCCCGATGGGCTCTTTGGAAGATTTCATTACGTACCAACCCGTAATCATATCCCGATATACATCCAAAAATGATACCCTATTTCTTATATTTACATTTGTTGCAAATTGTGACAATAACAAATGAAATAAATTTTTGATGACATAATTTGATTAATATGACGGAACCAAAAATAAAGCAACAATGTTGCAAGTATTTGATAATCATGATAAATAAATATGACACATTACTTTTGACAAGACAATTCTTTTTTTATTATTATTTTACATGTTATAAAGTGAAACAGAAAACAAAATTCACTTGTACAATAAAAAAAAAAAAGATTAAAGCTTGGCGGAATAGTACAGCTTCCATGAAGTCGCAAGGCGGTTGGAATTTGAAAACAAAGCGATTAAAAGTTGAGTTAGATTCTACTTTGGCATTTTCAGAGAAAACTCTATTGCAGAATCAGATTCCAAAGCTTAATAATTTTCCTTCGACAATTTAGAGAAAAGCAATTTTAACTTCTAAGTTATTTTTACGGAACAAAACGGACAGAGAAGCTCAAAGGATATGACCGTGATCAGTGAATTGACCAATCACGAACGGTCTTTGATATTGTGTTTGCGATTTTGATCGTGGCTTGTAATAAAGTCAGAAATTAATTTTACTGAACTCTGTCATTTGAAAAATTGCGATTGAAATTTTCAAGAACGCCTCGTTACGATGTCGAATCACAAACAATATTCTGTTAACAGGGCTATCTTACATGAATCATTTATCCCCCGCAATTAATGTTATATATTTTTAAGAAAATAAATGAATAAAACTTCTTATAACAAAATACAGGTACGTTTACTATATTATGCCTATACTCTGTCCCAAGATATTTTCGATTCACGTTTGGCTTAATTGTTTGATATTTATAAATACTTCAGGATTCAAACGATGTTCATTCAAAAGTATGAAAAATTTCCAAGATTTCTCAGTCAAAACGCCCCTGTTAGCTTATCAGGTTTCAATACAATGCTAAAAAATGTTATGTCTACGGAGATTTTGCATTGCAGCAAGCCCGGATGATAACGTTGAAATATTGCGCAATGTATTCCGAGTGTATTCCGAATAGAGAAAAGATGTAAACATTCCCCATTATAAATCTCCGTAAGGAATCTGTTTTCGTTCCTGTGAATTTTCCGAGTGAAAGATGATAATGTGTGAATGAAATTATCTTGGAAAATATCCCTTTCAACTATTTCAATTGCACTTTTTTACAGGTAAGTGTATTTTTATTAAAAATCGTCCAAATGTGCAGCATAAATATCTTGGGACAGACTATAGATTATGTTTTCATTACTATACATAAATATTAGGTATCGTTATGACCACACCTTTTAGAAGTATTACAAGTAGGTTATTTTGAGCACATAGAAAAAGTAGGGACCTAGAAGGGAAAACATTTGCAAGCGTAAATATTGATTCTTTTTTATCAAGTTTTAATGCCGAAGTTAACAAGAATTTGCATATAATCTGATCAATATGCGTTTTGCTTCTAACACACTTTCATAAAGGAATGTTTAATGTCTCGTACCTGATGTCAATGGTTAAGATTTTGTTTTAAGTAAATAAAAGTGGGTTTCAAATGCAAATATACGCATAATCATTGTATCTTTTATATGAAATGAAGATTAAATTTAAAAGGACAGCAAGCTTTTTTAATACCTGATAAACCGAAAATTATGTATTAGAAGAGTGTATCATTTTGAATTGCCTCTAGAACTTCACAGCAATATTGTTAATGTAATTCCATTTTTTACTTATAACTTAATACTTTTAATATTTTATCTCATTGATGGCAGACGTGTACTTTATATGAAGCTCTATGATTAATTAATATTATCATACTTTCATGTTAAATACTAAAAACTGATTGGTTTAGACACAGTTGATAATCCGTTCTATTACCCTCAGCGTTAGCAACACAGTTAGCAACGGGTAACACAACGAAATGTTACATGCGCGTAAATAATGCGCGTACGGTTTGCCGTGGAATTCACGCCATTTCTATATAAAAGCAGTGAGAAAATCTCTAAAATGAAGACATTCAGTATAATAAAATAAATAGTGCCTGTTTGGGAGGACAACAGTTGAAATTAACAACCCTCAAAACCATTGTCAACCTCCGCTTTGCGTCGGTTGACAATCATTTTCTCGTGGTGTCGGTTTCAACTGTTACCCTCCCAAACAGTCTCTATTTTTATAATGTATATTCAAACTGTACATTTTATTGGATGTTTTAAATTTTAATGTTCATCAAAAATTAATAAAACTGTACGCATTTAAATTGTGAATTAAAATCGAAACTTAAATGACATATGATAAATAACATGTTTACCTTTTACAATGACTTCACAGAGCTCTGTATAAAGTATCGATAACTGATACCCGTCAGGGTAGACAACTCCGTCCTTCCGTTCGTTGTAAAAGATGACATAACGTCCGTATTCTGTGCAGGTTGTGGTAAAGTTAAGGGGCGGTAACTCTGGTCCGTCTTTGTAACAGAGTGTTGAACCTTCTATATCACCAGTGTTCGATACATAAATGGAGAAACCTGCAAATCGGCCTCTTTGACGTTGTTCTACGATACAAAGACAAAAAGAAAAACCCGGGAAATTATTATTTAATTTGTCATTCAAAAAGATGTCAAAAATTCAGAAAAAAGCTTAATTTAACTTATTGTTAGTTCGCGGGTATGATAAGGCAACTCTCAGCCATCGATCGAGTAAAAAATTCCTCTGATCCATATGACGTCACAATAAGCAGCATGCTGTCATATTTTAATCAGAAACATGTCAATTTAAACTTTACCTCTGGTTTAAATTATAAAAACTACAGGCATAAAATATCACTAGAAACTCTTCTAACTGAATATATCTTCCATTTCTCTGTATTACGGATAATTATCATTGATGACGTCACATGCATGTTTAACAGAAAGGATCAACGTCGGGAGACAAATCATCGGAATGCAGTGTAAACAATGCCGAAATATGACTTATTTCATACTGATACACAAGATTTAGATGAATTTCAGTTTGGGTATAATCCGGATAATACGGGCATGGATTATTTGTTTTATTAACGAGTGTTATAAGGTAAGCAGATAGACGTTTATTTGGCATGGCCGGCCTTTCCTCTGTCAGTGTGTACAAAAAGGCAAAAGTGTAACACTTCCCCTAATATAATAAAAGTAGAATTTGGCAAATATCAAAAGCATATAACATAAACTTCTTGAAAAGTGCTGCTAGAATCCTGTGTTTCGTTGTGGTAAATAAAAAAAAGGTAGTTTTTTTTTCAATGAAAATCGAGGGGGTTTCCGATAAATAATGAAAATATTTATCTTATGCGATTCACAATAGGATTTTAACAGCAATACTAATAAACATTAACTAATTGCCGATCGAATTATTGTATCATACATACTAATGAACTTCGGGGTAGTGCTACACTTTTTGATTTTTTGTTAAGGTAAAAAAGTTCAAGGTCAAGGTGGTGGTATGTAGACACCTTCTAGGGCTCGTGTGCTATTTCTTAAAATTCTCATGGATTTATGAAAGTTATATCTGAAAAACTTGGACTACACTGTACAAGTATTCATACTGTAGCTATGTGTCTGGTTCACATGTTAGGATTTTTAAATACAATGATGATTTTGTTAAAAAACGTACGACGCCCTGCTACCTCACTATTCTACCACTGAGAAGTGTTCACCGCCATTGCATTGTGACTCTACCCTATTTTTATATATCATATTATACTTGCCCTTGAAACTCTTCACTTTTTATTGAAATGGGAAAAGACGGCCACAACAACAATAGCCATAGAAAAAACAATAGAAACAATGAATGGGGGAAAGGAAAGATAAAATCTTTTACTGATAGTAATTGCCCCGACTCTAGTTCCAATGAAAGTGATTTATCACTTACCAATTTGAGTTCTATATTAAATACCATTGAAAGATCGGGAAACATGGAACAAATGAAGAAAGCGGTGGACATTATATTTGATAATAAATCAATCAAAGCATGCTTTCTTGAATGTTTCCAATCAAAACTAACCCAAATGGATAACGAAATCCAAGATCTTAAAAATAGACTAGATGATATGGAATAATATTCAAGGAGAAATTGTCTAAAAATTACAGGAATTAAGGAACACGAAGACGAAAACACTGACCAAGTAGAACATTATAAACGGCATTATTCTTAAAGATGCACAAGTTCAGTTGAACATGTCCAGTATTTAGAGGTTACACCGTGTTGGGCCACAGACGTGGAAAAACCATCGGGACATCATTGTTAAATTCCAAAGCTATCGTGATAGACACCTAGTGTTCACTAACAAACGAAATCTCAAAAGCTACAATCGCAATTCCCTTCAAATAACAGCAGAATATACATCAATGAGGCCCTTACTAGACACAGATCCAAACTATTTGCTGCTGTACGAAGGCTGGCTAAGGACAAAACCATTGAAAACGCGTGGACTGCTGATGGCTGCATAAAAGCCAAACTTCTAGACAAAACCATCGTGTCGATTACTCGTGAGAACGACATCGATCGTTTCATCCCTGGAGCCTCCGATGTGCTCCACAACTTCCTGGATAATGCAGCATCCGCAAAAACATCGACCCCGTTTTCTCGATTCTAAGTGTTCCATAAACACACTGTTAACAATATCCACGTGTCTGTGTTTTTGTTGTTTATATCATGTGATTTGAATCTCCTCGGCTAAACGCTTAACTTTGTTGACTATAAGTCTGAGTCTTCCCAATGTTTGAAGTTTAATTTTTCCTCAAGGTGTTTTCCAAAGATATAAATAGCAAGCTGTTGCTACATACTTATTTACTTTCATATGAATTTATTCTACTTATTTAAACGTACTTGAAATAATGTGATAGCACAAATGGATTATCTTGTTTATCTATACATACCAATAGTTTTTCTAAGAGCTACAAGTGCTCATTAGTTAGTTTTATCAGTTAAAGTCGCTAACGTCTTCCCTAACAGCCTTACGCTACTTTCAGTTTCATAGTACTTTGAAAGTATAGCATGACGTGTTTATATTTGCTTTTTCTTTTTTGTTTCTTTTTGTATTTGTATTAAGCCATTGCACACATTCTGATTGGCTTTTTGCCCTGTGTTTTTCTTTTTTGCTTGTTTCTGATCCAGTCCGATCTAATTTTGTTTTTCTCAAGCACAACAGCGATGTTTTGTATATTCAAAGTGTGCAACTCTCGAGAAAAGGTACCTGTGTTTTTGTACGTATTACTTCTTTCTTTTACCTAAATATTACTTTAATAATCATCATTGTCTTTTACTGGTCATAAATATATTACTACTTTGTGGAAAAATGTTAGTATTGTACATAACAATATCTGTAGTTTACTACCAAAGATTGATACAATTAGCAATGAGCTATCTGGTAATGACATAATTGAAATAACAGAAACACACTTAGATGATAGTATTTGTGATGAATCTTTGCTTTTGAATGGTTACCACCCCCACTTAGAAAGGACAGAAATAGATTAGGTGGTGGGGTGGCTTTATGTATCTCTAAACATCACAAGTATGTTATTAGAAATGATCTTTGCCGTCTGATATTAAATTTTTTTGGTGAGAAATTCATACCTCCAGTGATAAATTTTTCGTAAAAGTCATATATAGACCTCCTCAATCTTGTGCTGAATATTTGGAAAAATTTTCAGCAACCATGTAGCAAGCACTAGATACTGAATATAAGCTATTTGTGGTTGATGATTTAATGTTAACATGCTTGCATCAGGTAATAATACTTTTAAAACACTCTTACAGTGTTTAAATATTCACAATGTTGTTGACAAACCAACTAACTTGATAGTAAACAGTGGTTCATATTCTTGTATAGATCTTGCCCTTACTAATGATGTGCATTGTATTGAAAATGTTATTGTAGATGAACCCATATGTAGTTCACATTCCCCTGTTACTATTCATTTATCATTTAAAGGTCATATGAAACGATTTTTAACACTATGATTTTCTTTCATAAATATAAAGCTTGGTATAAACAAATGTTAAAATACTTGATATAAGATCGTTCTTCATTCTGTGGATTTATGACGTCACAAAGACCCACCGATGTAAACAATGCATTAAAACTAGTGTAATTTTAAAGAAGTTTATCGATTAAATTTTAGTAATTTTTGCATATATGAACGTTTCTTTCTTTTCAAATAAGATAATTTGATTTCGTAGTAGCCTACAGATGACTTACTTTAAATTGGTCGTTAATGAATAAGCTTTCATGATGAAGATCCCTTACTGTAGTGGACATTGGACGAAAGAAATGCTCCAACATTATTTGCTGATTAATGAATTATGCGTATCCTTTTGAAATAGAAACATCATTTTCTTCTTCAGTACGTATAATGATTGAGCTACATTTAAAGGGAATTAAAGCATTTTAACTGATTTGATTTATTTTGTCACATAAAAAAGTATAAGAAAGGCCAATGAAAATGTTTGAGGCATTGTGTACATAGTTTGTATTTAAGAGCTGCTATTAAATGCCGCAAAATTATTCTACAATTTTATTTTGAAATAATATTAATTTCTAACTTATTGATATATAAATGTAGCAATATCTTTAGAAAATACTTTGTGTACACGTGTAATTAAAGTTTTATTTAGATCGCGGAAATATGGCATTTAAGGATTTAGAAATGTATCGGTAAAATAAATTGGTCGTTTGATAAAAATAGTTGTGAACGAATGTGAAGATAATCAACAGATTTTAAGTAACAGCATCAATAATGATAAAAGAACGAAAGAAAAAATTGCAGAAGGAAGTGAAATAGAAGGGATCTGTGAGTAAACACCGCACATGTATACACGTTGTAAAATCCAAACACCGCACATATCAATATAAGTACACGTTTCAAAAACAAAACATTTGAATAAATTACTCCTAGACTAAAAATAATTAAATGGTAACATATTTGTGAATTCGAAAGCGAAACAAACAGTATAATCGTGAAGCGAATGAGGCACCACGAGGCCTATATGTTTAGGAAAAAAATCTTAATGAATCGCACGAACGTGCAAATGGGAAAAAACGATCAGTTATTTTTGAATTTGTCAATTTCATAAAAAAAAGGTCGAAATAAAACATATATACATGCATATATTAAAATTATATTATACTTGCATGTGGATCTATGAAGAAAATCATTCATTCTCCGTGCAGTCTCGAAACTGAATATGTACACGCTATTAAATATAAACGCACACGATACCATTTCTTGAGAGAAAAAATACTGACGTGGGTGATTATTTTATAATTATACAAGTTTTTATATAGAATAGTATTTTTTTTCTTTTAAAATGCTGCAAAATGACATGGATATTTGTATTCACAACATAGCTTTACATGGCTATTGGGTCTTACTGACGTCATAAGCAAGGGAGGTAAGCTGCGTAAGTCAATGTTCCTTTTCGCGAATAAGTGATTTTGATCGACTGTGGCGCTCACATTTTGCATAAAATATTCAAATAACAATGTCAGTCTTATTAAATAGGCCCTTATGAACTCATTCCCGTATATAACTCAATATGGTCAGGATATCGTGTCATATGACCGTTAAGACCCCAAAACAAAAAGCTTATAAAATGTGTAATAAAAAAATTATTACCTTGCTAACTACCAGGGCTTAAATGCTGATTTGACACTTGTCAATTGGGATGAAGAAGTATTCGATACAGAAAACATTAATGATATATACAATAATTTTACTGCAAAATACTCAAAACTTATTGAAAAGCATGTACCAACCAAAACTGTTACTATTCGACCTTCTGATAAGCCTTATATAACTACTGCCATCCGCAAACGAATGCGACAAAAAAAAAAGAATACATAAAAAGCTGTACGCACCAATAACCCACAACATTGGCAACAGTTTACATCCATTCGTAATGAAATAATAAGCTTACTCCGCAATGCCCAAAGAAATAACAAAATTAAACTTGCTAACCAACTTGTTGACAAATCTTTTCCGCCTGGTAAATGGTGGCGCATTTCTAAATCTGTGACTCGGCTAAAGAAACAAAATCCTTCTCCTCCTTCAATTGTATGTCAGGATGGTAGAATACTTGTTCATCCCATTGACAAGGCCATGCATTTAACTCTTTTTTCAAGCATTTCAAGTCTTAATGATGTCCAAGAGCTACCTGAGCTGGGCATGAACCCCCTGATTTTGATTTTAATGATATAATAATAACTGAGCAAGATGTTATTGACCAATTAAAAATACTTAATGTAAGTAAGTCTCCAGGACCAGATGGTATTTCTCCAAAAATTCTCAAAGCAACTTCTTCTATATATAAACCTCTAACCAAACTATTCAATCTATCTCTTACTAAAAAATGTCTACGATATATTTGGAAACAAGCTAATGTTACACCTGTGTTTAAGAACAAGGGTAGTGCTGATAGTCTTAATAATGATAGACATATTTCTTTAACAAGCTCATTGTGTAAGATTATGGAAAAAAGTATTGTTCAAATATATGTTTAATTACATTAAAGACAATGAGCTACTAACAAAATTTCAGTCAGGGTTCAAGCCTGGGGATTCAACTGTAAACCAACTAGTAGAAATTTATGATAAAAGTATCATAAAATCAAGTTTAGATAAAAGAAAAGATATTTGTTTTATCTTCTGTGATATTTCTAAAGCATTCGATAAAGTTTGGCATCTTGGTATTATTCATAAACGTGAGGGGCTATGTTTTGGGGGTAACATATTAGGCTGGATAGAAGATTATTTGACTCATAGACAACAGAGAGTAACATTAGAAGAATTTACATCTACATTTCAGATGTTAGATGCTAGGGTTCCTCAGGGTTCAGCACTTGGTCCTTTCCTATTCCTGCTTTACATTAATGACATTACTAATGGCATTTCAAACAATATTAGATTATTTGCAGATGATACTTCTCTATTTGCTATTATTGATGATGATGTCATACAAAAAACTTTATCAATTACTAATGACCTTTCATAACAAAAAATTGGTCCAACACATGGGCTGTATATTTTAATGCAAATAAAACTGTAAATGTTGACTTTACGAGAAAAAATATAAACTATCCTGCAATTCTGTTTGGATATAATGGTGAAATCATAAACAATAAAAAAAGTCATGTACACTTAGGCTTGCAACTACAGTCTGATGGTGGTTGGTCCAATCATATTAATGGTATTTATGAAAAAAGCATGCAAAAGGTTGAATATATTAAGATTGCTCAAGCATACAATTGATAGAGAAACACTGGTTAAAATATATATGGCTTTTATCAGACACATACTGGAATATGGTGATGTTGTGTGGGGCAACTGTACCAAAGAAAACTCTGAATTGCTTGAAAAGGTACAGATTGAAGCAGCCAGAATAATAACAAGGTTGAATGTTAACTCATCTAGAAGTATTTTATATAGCGAACTTGGCTGGGAAACCTTTCAATCTCGAAGGGATAAACATAAGCTTATTCTTTTCTACAAAATAATTCATGGTTTAGCCCTGTTAGACTTAATTCAACCATACTTTCCAACTGAACATGCATATAAGCTTAGGTCTAATGGCAATGTTTACTCTCTGCCACTATGTCAGGCTACTTTTTATTACAATAGCTTCATTCCGTCTTCAATTAAATTATGGAATAATCTCGATGCAGAAATTAAAACATTCATCATCTTTGTCTATTTTTAAGTCAAAACTCAAAAACCAAAATATACCCAAAACTTGCAAACACTACAGTTTTGGCAATAGGAAAGAAAATATTATTTTATGTCAATTACGGAATAAAGCTAGCAATTTAAATGCTCATTTATTTAAGGATTTTTTTATTGCTGATAGTCGATGTACAAACTGTGGGTCTGAATCTGAAAGTAATATACAAATTTTTACTTGAGTGTCCAAGATACACTCAACAAAGAGTTAAACTTTTTAATCAATTTAATGACATAGTGTACCTTTTCAATTTACTATATTCTTTATGGAAGTTCTGACTTTTCATACAACTTAAATTGTAAAATTGTTTCTTATGTTCATAGTTATATTATAGCTTCTAAGCGTGTTTTATTTTATTTTTTTTTCCAAATGGGCTGGATCATGGCAACAATATTCTATGTCTGCCGGTCGGTATGCATGAATGAGATGATGGGTTTATAAATGTAGGAATGAATGTGTTTATGTATATGCTAAACAACAAGTTAATTTATCATCATATGACAAAACTCAATTTTATTATTTATTTTCCAATTACCCTTTGTCTTGTATACAAATATATCAATAATACATCACTAAGTAAAGTGGTAAATTATACTACATACTATATTCTATGATTATTTTATAACACCACTCCTTCACTTTGTATTTTGGAGAAGGTTTATAAAGATTTTGCCTGTTGCCTAATCCATTTGATTACTCAATAAAACATGTTTAAATTAAGGTAAAAAAGTTATCTATTTTTAACTGTCACGTGATACCATGGCACGGCAGCTTCAAAGATCGACTCCATTCCTAAGAAGACAAATTATATCATGGCGAACACATTTACTTGATATTGATATTCAGCACTGTTTTCATATATATAAACAATGTTTAAATTGATCATAATTGCAACGGTCATATAACTTAGAGTTTCCTTAACCTACCCGCGTTTTGATCAGATAAAAACAAAACTCATTATCCTGCATAATTGTTCTAATATAAAATTACCTAAAGGATTCAAATACTTTGGATTTACGTTACAGGCATTCATCTTTTCGTTTTTCTTCATATCTTTTATGGTGCGACCGTTTATGCAAGCGCAGCAAGTGATCAAATACTGACTTATGATAAATCAATAAAAAAAAAGTAGCAATGTAACTCAACGGAATTTGAATGCAAAATAAAATAAATACCTATTATTGTTCAGTAAATTTTTCATTATTCATAATTTGTAAGATTTTTTTAATTTATTTACATTAACATTTGCAAATATGTTTCCTTATATGAACCCATAGAATAGCGAAAACGTTCAAGTTTGTAGGAACTTTTTCATGACGTCACAATGATCTTGCGCTTATCGCTTGTCGCTTGGAATGTTATAAGCATAACATCTCGCTAATATTAATAGTTCTGAACGATTTCTTTTTCTCAAACGTAAATATATGTAATACACAGCAATTTAAAAAGTTCACCGGGATATGAAGTTGGTTGGTCACGTGATCAAATCCTGTGAAACCCGATGATACATGTAATCAAATAATGAATTATGAAAAATCAATTAAATAAAAGAAGCAACGTAACGTTAATGGATTTTGAATGGAAAATAAAATAAACATACTTATTTTTTCCAGAAATTTTTCATTATTATTTTTTTTTATTATTTTTATTTCAAATTTTTATAGTATATAGACAGACAGACAGAACACCCCTTTCTCACAGATTCTCACACACAGCAGGTTGGTACAGTGAATTTGTATACACCTATATATATTTAAAGATACATACAGTAAAAATTATCTAAAGAAAAAGAAGAAGATTAATATCTACATCATCATTGATGTGTTAATTAAATATTTATACTGGAAAGAGACAACTCCATGGTGACCATCTCTTAGTAAAGTCTACAGTAGTAAATAGTTTCCTTTCAGTATTGTAATAGGTTTGTAAATAGGACATTAACATTTCAAAACATATCTTTATATCTTTTCTCGACCTTTGAAAAATTAATTTTTTTACCAATATAATAATCATATTAACTACATGATCCATATCTGGATCACCTAATAGTACACTCTGGATATCAAATGTTATTCTTTTGCCAGATCTATTAAAAATATAGTCTGACAATTTTGTCCAGAGATTCAAAATTAGTGGGCATTGGTAAAATAAGTGCTTAAAAGTTTCGGGTTCCAACATACATATTGCACATAAGTTATTGTTTTTTGTCTTAGAAAGATACAAAAATTTATTTATTATACCTAAAATTCTATGAATTATTCTGTAATTAAACCATACCAGTTCTGTATCTTTTGTGATTAACTTAGAGTTGCAATATATGTGGTTCCAATTAAAGTCTGGTTCGAGATTTAAGTCAATTTCCCACTTAGATTCACATATTGGCCTATGCTGTAGTTTTGAGATAAAAAAATCATATAATGTTCTTGAGCCTTTTTTATCTTTACACAGAATTTTTGTAGATTCTAACTGGTACGGTTTTACTACTAATTCATGTGAAAATTGCCTGATACTGGGCCAGGAGCTTAATATAGCCTTTTTTAAGCCTTCATATTTAGTAAATGGTAGCTTAACTAGGTAATCATTGGTTATTTGTTCATAACTAATAAAATTCCCCTGCTTATCCAGCAGATCATATAAAATATAAAAACCCTTTTCATATAAAGACTTATAAAAAATATAGTTATTTTGCACACTGATCTTCTCATTAAACCACAACGGTTCTAATAATATATCATGTTCACATTATGGCTCTATAGAATCCAGAAAATCAGCAAAGTAAGATAGAGTTTCTTTCCAAAATAGATTTGTTGTTGAATTAGCTTTTTGTTTAGAATACTTTGATCCAAATTGTATGAGATGAGCAGTGTTACAATTAATTACTTCATTGAAAAACATGGACCATTCCGAATTAGAGTGAAGAAGCCTTCTTATCCAAGTAAGTTTAAGAGATTTTATGTATGTATCAATATGAACCATTCTACATCCCCCTTTATCATAGTCCAACTGTAAAGTTTTCCTAGATACTTTATCAATTTTATTACCCCAGATATATTTATAGAAAACTTGCTCTAATTTTTTAATCCACTGAGAGTTTGGTTTAGGTAATACTGTAAATAAATGGGTAAACTTGGATAAGAATAAGCTTTTCACAACTGTAATTCTGCCAATATTTCTTTGACCATTGTGTTATTTCTTTTTGTACCAGATTAAATTTCTCATTAAAGTTCAGATGTTCCATGTTTTCCAGATTAGCTGTATAAGTTACACCTAAAACTGTAAAAGGTTCATATGTCCACTGGAGCTCAGTATCTTGACAAAGCAAAACTTGACTGTTAATCATGGATCCTATCCAGATTGCTTTAGTTTTGTTAATATTAGGCTTAAGCCCTGAAAATTTTGAAAACTGGAAGAGTAGGTCGAGAGCAGACTTGAGAGATTTTTCTGATCCATCTAAAAACAGAACTGTGTCATCAGCATACTGTTGTAAACAATTTTTTTCTTTTCCTATTTTAATACCTTTAATATTTATATTTTGTCGTATCATGTGTCCCATGATTTCGACACACAGGTTAAAAAGATATGGAGAGACAGGGTCACCCTGTCGACAACCCCTTCCAATTTCAAAAAATTCTGAGAAGATCCCATTCTGGATAAAGCATAATTTTGCCTTATTATATAAAACTGATATCCATTTGATGAGTTCATGACCAAAATTAAAAAAATCTTAACGTATCATACATAAATCTCCAAGATATGGAGTCAAAAGCTTTTTCGAAGTCAAAAGATAAAATCATTCCTGGAATTTGTTCTTCTTTAGTGATGTGAAGAGCATCATATATAAGCCTAGTATGTTCTCCAATAAACCTATCTTTGAGGAAGCCCTTCTGATTATCATGAATTAAAAAGTTTAAGACTGTTTTTATTCTGTTTGCAATGCATGCTGATGCTATCTTATATGTAACATTAAGTAAAGATATAGGACGCCAGTTACTCAGGTATTCTCTTGGCTTAGTTCCTTTTGGTAGTATTGATATTATACCTTGTTTTTGAGTTATAGATAATTCCCCTTTATTAAATCCAAAATTTAATGATCTAATCAAAAAGTGGCCAATATCCTTCCAAAAAAATTTAAAAAATTCTGCAGAGAAGCCATCAGTACCAGGGCTTTTATCATTTTTCATTCCCTTCAAAGCAGCAAGGGCTTCCTCTCTAGTGATAATACCCTCTAATTTACATGACATATCATTATCTAATAAGTTAACCTTTGTCTTATCAACTATTGTACTAATATCAACATCATGTAATTTGTTATCACAACTGGAGTACAGATTTTTGTAAAAATTTTCAATTTCCGACAGTATGTCAGTTTGATCTGTAATAGTATCACCATTGCTCTGCACAAGTTTGTTTACTGTTTTATTTACATAATTTCGTTTTTCTAAACTTAAGAAATATTTTGTAGGTTTTTCTCCATGCTCAATCCATTTGAGTTTTGTTCTTACAAATAATCCTTTGATATAATCTTTTCGAAACTCTTCCAGTTTGGTTTGAGCAATGGATAATTTTTCTAAAATTTCTTCGGAATGATCAAAGTTTCTTAATTCTTCCAACCGTTTAATTTCTTCTTCAAGGAGTTTAGTATTCTCATTTCGAATTCTTTTTTATTAGAACAATAACTTATTGTGATTCCTCTTATGCATAGCAATAGTTGTTCAAAAAAGGATTGGTCATTAATAGTGAATAATAGTTGTTCGTCCTGAATAGAGGTGACCATTGAAGGATTGAAGGGAGGGGCAATATATTGCGCTTTTATTTTTGATAATGTGTCTTTAATTAAGTCAACATAAGTTTTGTCATGAAGAAGTGAGTTATTAAATTTCCAAAAACCCTTTCCCTTTTCGAATTTAGAAAGAGATATGTCAAGTTCAATCATTGAGTGGTCTGATCTATATCCAGGACTAATATCAGCTTTGTCAACTAAAGACATCAGCTCACTAGAAATTAAAAAATAATCTAGTCTAGCTTTTTTAAATGGTTTTGCCTTAAACCATGTAAACCTCTTTCGTTGTTGGTATTTTAACCTCCATGGATCAACCAGACCATGTACTTCTTTCATATTTAAAACTACATCACGTGCTTTTTTGTTGTTAGTATTGACATAATTGTAATAACCTAAAGTTGTATCTTGGACAAGATTAAAATCACCTGCCATTATAACAAAGTCACCATCAAAATTATCTACTAACTCAGATAAAGATACAAAAAAATCTGGGCTGTCTGTATTGGGCCCATAAATATTTGCCAGTAAAAAAGTATATTTGTCAACAATTTCGACCTCAATAGCCAACAGGTTACAATCATTATCCTTAAGTACATTTAAGACTTTATATTCAAAGTTATTGTTAAAAAGTATGGCTGTGCCTCTGGCATTTGAAGCACTTGGGGAGATATAAACATCATGCCCCCAGAACGATCTAATTTGTACATAATCATCAGCAGTAAAATGTGTATCTTGAAGAAAATAAATAGAGCAATTTTTTTGTTTAATATAGTTTAAAACGTCTCTTCTTTTTTCCATTCCTGCAAGTCCCCTGCAGTTCAATGACATAATCTTAACACTCATTATAGGTTAAGACATAGTGGATAAAAAAATAATATTGTACACACATATATATAAATAGTTGTAAGAGTAGTGTACATGTTATTCAGGGGACGAGTTGGGTTTAAAACATTCAAATACTCCACGACTAAGGAAAAATCTATACCAACCTGCGACGCACACACACCATTCACTCCGAGACAAACATATAGAAGCAAGAAAACACAAACAGAAAGAAAAACGATTACAGTTAATTCCATTATAGAAATCGCACAGTGTTATTTTTTTGCGTTGGCCAGTTCAGAAACTACTGAGTCGCCACCGGAAGTTGACACTGGTATCATAATACCACTTGGAGAAACCCACTCGGAACGGGTTATTTATTTCCGGGATTGTTTTTCGCGCAGTTTCTCGGTAACATCGTCAAATATGTCGAATCTAATGCGACGTTTTCCATACTGTCCGTACACATGTCCATTGAAATACCACGCTGATGATATCCGTTGGTCGCTACTCAGTCTGGAAATGAGGGTCGCATTATCTCTGGTGACGTCATCGGTGATTTTGACTCCTCTAGTTGCTGTCTTAATATCGGACCTCTTTCGCATTATGGTTGTCTTAGCATCCATGGTCCGCATTTTGATAAGAATTGGTCTTGGTCCTTCTTTTCCTCCTGGAATTCTGTGTACAGCTACGACATCCTGTGGGTCTATGGCAATGCTCACGCTCTTTGACAGAGTGTCGTTTATCAAATCCAAGCAGTTTTCTCCTTTATTTTCAGTGATTCCGTGAAATTTTATATTAAATTTCCTTGAATATTGCTCGTTGTAGTTTGCTTTTGAGAGAGCGTTTTGTACCATGTTCTCATTTTCTTCTACCTGTACATGAATTCTGTTCAGAGCCTCGCTTTGTTCTTCTAATTCTTTTCTAAGATCTCTATTTTCTCTCTCTAATTCTAAAATTTTTTCATCGTATTTCTGTTCTATTTTTTCTTGATGTTTTTGGAATAGCTCCTCAACAATGCCTTTTATTAGTTTTTTCACATCATCGCCTTTAATAGTTTTTTTTAGTTCATCCTTTATTTCGCCTAGTTGGGCATGTATCGAGGCCCATTCACTCTCGACCGTTTTTGCAGTAGTTGCTGATTTTGTAGTTTTTGGTGTTTGAGGTGTTGTGGGCGTTTTGTCAACTGTTTTTTCAGTGTTAAGTCGGCGAGTTGTGACACCATCTTTCGGCATGTTGAAATATTGCTTAATTGTATTCGGCCTATTCATGTACATGTAAACATGTATACACAGTGAATCTATTTATAGATCGGACGTGAACAATACCCAGTGTTAATGAAGTACTCACGGCGTCAGAGAAACCTTTCTAATTCCACCTTTCCATGGAATATTACGAATTTCAGTTGAAGATAGTTAATCCCCGACTCACTACACACAGAATTGGAAAAATTCGAGGGTCTCGCTAGTCTCTAGTTCCCTAATTTTGGCCACAGTTGCACCGCTGTTACTGACCGTGACCTACCTGGTCAAGCGCCATATTTGGAATCAATTTTTCATTATTGATAATTTTTAAAATTTATAAGTTAAAAGAATTAATATAACTATCTCAGATACAATGTTGTTGAATTAAATGTCATTGCAGTGTATTTCCTCTTTTCTTGCAGCAGAAATTTTCCTTACATATAAAAGGTTGACTTATCAAAAAGTTATTTATCAAATTATTGTACCAGTAATTAGGAGTCAAATCACTCATTTAACAGGACAGCTGTGTATACCCCCTCAACTTGGGCCTCTCTAGTTCACCTGTATCGTCTATTGTCTCAGGTCACTCGTGCGTGAAGTCCAGCGAGTTAGGGTTTAACTTTGCAAAACAGAGGTTATGACAATGGTGGTTTTGAATTAAATTTACTTTCAATAAAAAGGGCAAGATGTTCTTGAATTTACACAATTTATATGTTTCTCAAAAGTTTTACTTTGATCCTCGCGAGAAAGTATCCAGTCTAGAAAGATCGAAATCCATGGTGACGCCACTCTAAAGGACGATAACTCCGTAAGTCTTATGTAATGGAATTTCGTTGTGTCAGCAGTATATTAACAATGCATGTACATAGTCTTGTATCTTGATTTCGTGAGACTGTGATTTACAGGGAACCGCTGGTCCGATAAAAAATATTGCATTACTGGTCCGAGTAACTAACGCCGAAAAAAATCCGTTGAATCAATGTGCATCTAGTCCGAATTTCTATTCACACGCGCCTAGGCGATTTAATTTCGAAAGAATTGTCTATTTTTTTTTAGTTTTCTTATTAATAACTTGTTTTAAAAACAAGACTATGCATTTTTGACACACATAATTGACATGAATTTCCATGAACTACTTTGCTGCGCATTGAAGAAATGGGGATTGAATTCATAACGCTTGTTGCAAAATTCAAGGCAGCAACTGTTGAATTTTTTTTTCGATTAGACAGACATATTTGTCGCTCTCTGACGCTTTGCTGACATTAAAAGCATGAGAGAGAGAATTTCAGTCTTTACTGCACAATATGCAAAAAAACACATCAAAAGAGTTCGGCTTTCAGTACTTCAGTACTTTGATTCTTATCTGTTTTAGTTATGAATTGGTTTTGTCCTCCTATATACCGTATAACGGGTATTTTTTACGTGCTGCTAATTTTTACTAATTTTTACGAGATTTATAAATCCGTAAAAATTAAACGCGTAAATTTTCACAGAAGTAAAAAACACCGCACGTAAATTTCTACATCGTACGTATGAAAGTACTGTTCATGACCTTCAACTCCGTCCCTGACGGCTGTACATGTACATGTAGGTATATTTGAGCGTTTTTGTTCACGTGGTGATAACAGTTCAGATCTTTCATTCAGTCTTGAGTATTTTTTAAAACTACGTATAATGCCACATTAGTAGCTAGATGTCTTTTTTGGTTGGGAGAGAAAGAAAGAGAAAAAAAATGGAAATGGAGTTGTCTTTCTTTTTTTCCCGGTAAATCGAACTGAGACGAGCACATGGTGTACATCAGTGATGATACCCAGATAAATAGGAATAAGTAAAGTGTATATCACATACGAAATAAAGTTAAATGTATAAAGTAAGGATGTCAACGAGTACCCGATTAACCGGGTTACTCGATCGAACGTCCGAGTATCAAATACTTAAATCGGTACTCGGTTACTCGGATGTATATTTTTTGATATTTCTAATTTTATTTAATAATGCATTAAAACATCGGTTTTAAAACTTAAAATGTCCATTGCACTTGTACATACAGTAATTAGGATTTCCTACGCCTCTAAATGTGCTAAATGACCGTTATCGCCTGTGGCAGTGTTTACATAGTAATTATCGTGACTAAGCACCTGTTACCTTTGGCTGTCTTCTACCCTTATTTTTGGCTTACTTTAATGATTTGTTTTTCACTGAACATCGTTTATATAGTCTGTTACATAAATTAGATAGCACACAGTAGAGAAATTGAATAGACCTAAAATGCCGTCACCGACTCCAAAGATCTGGAAATATTTTAAAAGAACTGAACTTTCAAAAAACGTAAAATGTCAGCTGTGCGAAATAAACTTATCCTATACGGGGGAAACGACAAACATGTTAAATCACATTGGTCTTAAACATAAAGAGGAATTTCTACAAAAGTGACCAAGGTTTTACAGTTATTAATGTACTTGTTCATATTTATTTACACTCTTACCGAGTACCCAGGTACTCGATCGAAAAAAACGTCCGAGTAACCGAGTACTAAAAATTGACTGATTTACATCCCTAGTATAAAAACAATCATAAATATAAGGAATCGTTAACAGAAAAGGATTTTCTGATTTGTATGTGTGTTAACTGGAACAAAGTCACGGTGAAATCCCCCCCCCCCCCCCCTCTTACCACAGATGATTTTAATTTTTACGGACATGTCCAATTCGTAAAAATATAACGTGTAAAAATTCAAATCATCCTATTTTATGACACATTCTTAAAAAATTACAGCAGTAAAAATTACCCGTTATACGGTATTCCAAAAAAAATATTTGTTTATTTGTAATATGATTTTCCTTTTCCCCAAAAATACCCTACAAGGTAGTTTACTACGTTGTATAATTTTTTTTTTCCTTTTTGGGTACCAGTCACGTGTTCAGCAGACATTCTGAAGTTTTTTTCTTCGCAGTATCTGAGAGGAAGCTGCAACTTTGGCAATATAGATATGTTAAGCAAATATCAGAAACTACCAGTTAAGCATTGATACGTTTAAAATGTGGGCCATTTTTATAAGGTGTTGTGGCTTATGAAAATGTTTATCTAATCTAAGGCTATGACTGTGATGAAATGACCTCAAGTTGCTGATCTAAAGGAAATGATGATTGTGCAAAGATTGCATATTTAGCAAAACAAAAAAACTAAACATTGAATTTTGATGAAAGATATTCAAAAAGTCATAACAAAAATTGAACAATTTTATATCAATATCAAATATAAGACTATAAAACCTTTCATTTATTAGTTAACTATGTAATATGGTGATTACTTTTTTTAATTTACAATGGTGCATAAATATTTACATACAAAGAAATCGACCCACTTTCTAACGTTTTTGGCCTACCGAATATGAAAATTATGAACGGGGCTTTTGAACAAATCTCGGTGGTAAATATCAGTCTACAGCACATACCCTTTTTGCATGTGTAACAATTGTGTTCAACCGGATGTTGATGTTGTCAAACTAGATTCAAAACCTTTCCGTAGTTTGAGATTTTCCGGAAAAACAACCAAAAATAGCATAATTAAACTTCATTTGCAGATACAGCACAGCCGTTACCGCAATAAATTTAATAAGTAACACAAACGTCAATGTCTCAGAAACCAATTTCAATGAAAATATTTTGCGGTAACGAGTGTGCTCATGTTGAAAAAAATAAAATCAAATAAAAGGATCGGCACGTGAAAATTCGTCTGTTCGCAACTTTTGAGAGAAAACGTCACGAAAATATGCAGAGCGATTGTAAATTTCAAGATTGACAGACTTCAGAATAAAAACATCGTAAAGGTGAGTGTTTTATAACTTTCTTTCATTATTGGTCCCGTCCATAAACAGATTAAAACATTATTTTAATTCCGGGCTTTATTGGATTTGATCAAGCCTTGACAAAAATCATTATACTTCTTAATACTCAAAGAATGATTCCTAACGATGTATCGGTTTATGTCTATAACAAAAAAGTAGTACTTATTTTAATAAAGAAGACGATATTGGTTTTTTTTCTGTTCAGGAATCAGGAATCATTCTTTGAGTATTATGAGGAAATAATTTTGGTCAAGGCTTGATCAAATCCAATAAAGCCCGGAAGGCTTTGTGATAAATTCGATCAAGTACCGACCGAAATTATCACCCCATAACATTAAAAGAATGATTCCTTATTACTGATATTTTTAAAATGTTAAACCTTCGAACGATTAAATATTTAAATATAAACAAATAAACCCCGATGGCGCCTCAATTTGGATTCATTTGAAGTTATTTGATATATAGTACAAAATCGATACGTAGTGTTATCACAAGCAAAGACACTGGAAAATGTAATTATTATGTTTTAGAGTCGCACTTTATTGACGTCAGCGTGTATATCCCACCAAAAGAGAAGAAATCTGGTAGAAAAATCTCACCGCCTAAGTCTTTTGAATAAAAAAACTAAAGTAAACTCTTCGGGATGGAAATGGTCTTTTGAATTAGGCCGATTAACAAATTCAAACGTTTCTAAAATTGTAAGTTACCATTTAAATCAACCCATTTAAATCAAATAACCATTTAAATCAATATCGTTCAATTTACTAATATTACGTCTCTGGGTTTTTATAAATAATCACATACATACCAAAATCCCTATAATCTTTAAACAAGATCTGTATGCTGTAAATGTTGTACACTCCACCAAGATCTACTTTCCACCATGTGAACCTTTGTGGCGATTGGGGTCCTATATGATCTGTCCTCATACACGTAGCCGTATTTCTATCCACTGCATTACTCGCTTTATACAGGTCATAGAATCCAGAAGCAGGGAATTCCAGTGACTGGGAGGCAGATGTTTGGAAGGATAGATCATCTGAAGAAATTTTAGATACGTGTTTCAAATTGATGTGAGTACTGTTCTTGAAAACAAAAACAGTGTATACCTTTTTCAAATTAAATAACCCTAGTTTGGAAATAAGCTATAATTGTCGTAAGAATTCAAAATACCAGAGATTGGATGATTGTTGTATTGTTAGATATTATTCAAGATAAACACTGGTGCTTAACTATATATTTTTGTCACGACCAAAAAAATCCAGTAATAGATATAAAAAAGGATATATTAAGAGGCCCGCCTCGCGAAGCGAGGATAAATGGAACACGTATATGCAAAAAAAAATTATCAGGTTTCATCAGGGGTACTATGGACTAAAAAAAATTCATCCAGCCCTGGGCGCTGCCGTATTAGCCGTCATTTTGTTAATTAAAAGTTAGTTTGATTGACTGGCACTTACAGATGTTTATCGCCCCTAAACCCGATCAAAAAATTTCAAATGTTTCAATTGTAGGTTATTTAAATTAAAAAAAAATCAACTTAACAACCAGATACGTTTCAACAGTGCTTCAATCAATAAAAAAAACCGACTACAGTTCTTCGTATGTCTTATCAAATTTTCAGATGATAAATAAAAACATTAACCTCGAGAAACTTATCCTAACATACTGAATAAGGTATTCAGGTTTATTACCGGTAACCGACATTTAAGTTAAATTGATAAATAATGAAAAAAAAAACATTTTTGTCGGAATCACGCAACTCTCTTCGGCTATTTCCGATGACAAAACTTGAACATTCTACGTACGAAATATGGCGTCATTATGTAGACTGAACACGCGACTTTGGCTAACGATTTCAGTAGGCGGATCCTTTGTGTGCGTTTCAAATAAATTGTTGTACAAATATAAAACTGCACTGTGTTAAATCTGCGCTCGGTCCAACGGTCAAACCGTTCACATATTAAATGCTATCATTCTGTTTCTGTTGCACACTAATCTCTGTCAGGTATACAACGCACGTGTGTAGACTTTTATTATTCAGCTCCATTTACATGCTTTACATAATAATACATGTGACAGTGTAATAAAACATTTGGTTGACAACGATTACATCATGATAAAATAATACTTACTCTCATATATAAAGCACTGAATAGAATCAACAACTAGGCATCTTTAAAGTGTCGGATCTAATATATGGATACTAAGCCAGTAAACTGAATATATAAAGCACTAAAAATGGCTAACGACACGAACAATAGAATTAGACAATTTCTATTGTTCGTGTCGTTAGCCATGTTTAGTGCTCTTTATATATATATATATATATATATATATATATATATATATATATATATATATATATATATATATATATATATATATATATATATTTAACTTGTACTTTAAGTATGTCACAGTCCTTTTTTTATGTCTCATATGAAAGCTATAATATCGTGTACAAATGTTTAGCCTCTCTCATTCAGTAATTTAAAGAAACTTCAATTCAAAAACCCATTCAAATTTTTAATTCTGAAACAATTTTTTCTTCAGAGAAAATTATTACTCATTCTAACGTTTGAACTAGTTTCAATTCTCTACATCATTACAGTGTAGTTAAGTACAGAATGTTATAAAAGTCTTAATTTTGATTTTACATCTTATTTAATTCTTTTGGTATATTTTATATAAGTGCAATAAATTTGAAAATTTCATTGATTTTATGTTGGCCTATCTTCCGGAAATTGTATCTTTCGAACACCAAATTGTCATCAAATTATGTAACTAAGGTCTTAATTATATTCTTATCAATTTAAATTGTTTTTTATTGGAAAATCGAGGGATAAGTCTATACAAATTTCCAAATTTGAATCTTGTACTCCCACCAGTTTTTCTGGTTACAGGCATTTTAAAAACGTCGTTTTGATATCCTTAATTACTATTTCAACGTCATAACGTCGCCTAAACTACCTTGACTTTGCGCACATTAAGTTGTATATTTGTAGAACTAGATAATATCTTTTTTAAACATATTTTTTTTTAATTAAACATACTTGATCATTCTATTTTTTCTCTAAATATAAGTAGTAATATAAAATATACACAAATAATCATAGAATAAGACGTAATTTTGAAATGAAGTGACTGTAGTTTCATCTTCGTTTATCAGAAAGTTTCGTTGTTTTGGTTCTCCATCGGAGCGGATACAAAATATATATTTCCGAAGTCTCTGAAAGTACATTAGCTGTATCTAAAACCCATCTTGTTAACTCGTAGCACATGCATCGTCCCTTTGTTTGGCTATTCTAATATGCAGAGGACACTGGTTCCAGATGTTGCAATGTGGAATACATACAAATCACAGAATCTGGTCCATGCGCTTGAATGACTAGGTTTCTTTTCAAGGTTTCCATGCTTGCATGGCGTTACTCCATGCGTTTTCTTTTTGGTGATGATGTTATGAAGAAAATGCTTCTTTATATCATACACATGCAGGAACGTATTTCTGCAAGCCTTTCCCCCAGTAAACATGAAAGTCTGTTTGGAATGCATTCTTTTCTTTCCCCCTTTTGTCGTTTCTTTGTAACTGTCTACAAGCTATCCCATGATGTACATGTCTTTTTCTTCCTTTGGAATTTGTCTCATGTTTAGGATGTGTGGTTACAAAGTTGCCGCTTAAGATGGAGACGCACTTGTTCTCACAGCTGCAGCCACGAATCTTTATCGCTCTGATTTTAAGCAGATCAGGATCATCTTGGGGTAGAGGTACATTCGCTGAACTTCTCTGGTATTCATTTTCATTATTATCCACATTTTCATCATCTGAATTTAAACCCGACCAGACAGCATCATCAAGAAACTGCATAACCCGTCGATCTAAACCAATAGTGTCATCAGACGGTCCATCGTCGTCCGCGTCATCAGATGAATCTTCATGATCAGTGACTTGGGATGCTTCAATATTTCTGTTTTAGGTCCATCCAAAGTGCTCAGAAAAGAAATTTCTCAAGCTCAACATAAAAATAAAAAAAAAAAATGATTTTAATGTACGCAACTTAGAAAAAATAATTTTGGGACATTGTAACATTAAACGAAAAACGCGAGTTCTAATTTACTTTTATTTCTTTTTTTCTTTTTTTAGTGTACATTAAACATTTTTATTTTTAAAAAAGAACAATTTATACTCAAAGATAAAAAAAAAACCTCTGCAAAATATAAATACATGTATTTAGATTGTTTTTGTCATTATGATATTCAGAATATATACATATTACTTCCGTCAATAACTTTTTTTTACCTAAGCTTGTTTAATTGTGTGGGTTTTTTTTATTTTGACATAAAATTAATCAGAAATAGGTTTACATAAAAGGTTAACATTTTATTTTCCTGACTACCAAAATAAATGTTCGTTAAAATTTCATAATTGCTATTCCTATCATTAAGCAATAAACCATACTAATAAACACATTTTTATCAACTCATTTTACCTTCAAACACCTTTAAAGTAATATTCTAAAGAATACTAATGCTTGTACACAAAGCAAATACACAGACGATGCATAATAACACATTTTCGGGTTACTGCTGGAACACCCTTTTTCTTCGAATTTTAGACACGCCGAAATATTTAGGTAGCCATATAAACTCCCGGTTTCCTAGCTTCGAAGCAGAAAACTAATAATTCAATAGAGTTGTTTTTGTATTGAGTACCAGTATTGAGGGAAGTTTTACAGGAGAGAGGAGTAAATTGCTCATTAAGCCAAATGAAATTGAACTTGTTCGGTTTTGTGAACTCCTGTAGAGCTGAACCTGAAAATAATTGCCAAATATGACGTTAGTGATAACAAGGTCATGGACTTGAAGAGGTCAACAGTCGAGGTAAATGGTGTTAATGTAGTCATACCATCGCCTACTGAAGTGAAAACCTGGCAAACGCATCTCGGTAAACTTACCAGACATACACACGTATGACATTCTTATATTCGTAATGACATATTGTAAGTGGAATAATCAGAGACTGCAGACCTACAAAAATGACAACGGTTTTCGACTGTTTTCTGCAAATCACATTTACATTGACCAAGTAGTACATTTTAAGCAGAATGGAAATACACAAATACATGTATGATATATTCTCCGCCCACAGACAATATATGTAAGGCACTGTATTCATGAATCTTACCAAAAGCATTTGGATAAATTCAACTTGGGAGCTGAAGCAGCTGATTGTAATGAGTCACTTGAGCAAACAGTACATGGAATCAAACACAATGACACGGGTGGACCGCACCTTTCACCTCTTCTACACAACACAAGTAGTATAGGAGTCTACAACGAAGTACATCTATAAGCTACGGCGTTAATAAAATCATCAAATTACCAGTTAAACCTATTTAGACTTCAACTCAAATTTTATGCAGCGACACTAGTTTATCTGTATGCAGTCTTTGAGGCTGGCGATTCATCAATAAAAGTGTGGAAGACAACCACATATTTTGAAACTTCGATGCTATCACTCATTTCATTTCTAGGTTATGCAGCCAATTCAAAATTTTACAGTGCACTAAATAAAACCTTTAAATCGGATTAACCGATCAATGAAATGTTTTGATCGACCCTTGTCATAATGACAGCAAGGTGAACTTGCATAATGCAAGTTGAATGCAGGTGATGACGATCTAGTTGTAGCTTTTAACAATGTAATGCTACCTAACAAGGATATTTGTATTGATTTGAAAATGTTTTAATCATCTGAAAGGACAACATGCCTGACCAACAATTTCATTTAAAAAATGTTTTAAAAAATTAAAAATGTTTAAAACGTGATCATGTTGATAGTTAACACAGATTAAGGAAACAGTACAAAATTAGAGATTTTAATCTCCACAGCAAGCTATACTTATTGTATCATCTTTTTTTATTCTATACCATAATTTTATATACCGGTATTATAACTAATTTTGACACAGTTATAGTCAAATTAATTTAATTCTAAATAAATATTAAGGTTTCTAAATTTCAAAGTTAACAAGCTGAGCAGTGCCGTTGTTTTCAGCCACATGGTTCAGCAATAAGAAGTGATACTTTAGAGTATTTTGTCAGAGTAAAATTAATTTCTTGTAACTATTGTTCATGCAAATATTAACAAATTATTGATGTCATGTAATTGTTTAAATATATAATGTATCCCATGTAAATAAACCAAGTTGACAGAGTCTTACACGGTTGCACTACTTATCAGCTACATTGATACATGTATAGTATCGCTGGTAAATCCATAATCAACGTGGAAGGTTGTATATTCGTGTAAAATCTAATGTCTGATGGTGAAAAGTGGCATTAAAATGCTCTTAGAATATTATTTAGAGCAATATATAATATGCAAATAAAGTATTGGTATATTATCTTTTGTGTAACAAAATGATATGCTAGTGCATTTGTCATGTTGATTACGTAAAAAAAACACCTCTATAATTATTACAAAATGTTGTAGTACGTAGCAAAAACACATGGTACATGTTCATTAGTTTGTGGTTACAGCACACACTACTGCGTTTGCATTCCTTATCAAATTGATTGCGTGAGTTTATAGAATGATTTGTCCAATGCTTACCATATCTCCTGCATACTTCGTCATCCACCCGCTTAGTATCATCACTCAACAACATTTCGGCGCACTTGTTTACATCATTGCCTGCCATTTTTGCTAGCAGCTTAAAAACAAATAGTCGCTGCGTCACGGATCGATACAAGCGTCGGAAGGGAGCGGATCGGAACCAAACGACAATTAATGTTTTCATTGAAAATATGTAAATAATGACCCTTATTACACCGATAGGGGTTTGACATTTGATATAAATCTCTTCAACGAGAAATCAAATCCACAAAATAATCAATTACTATTAATATATGTTATTTGTGAGTTCATATTTTATCAATATAAGTCCCACTTCAAAAATCCAGCCTTAACTGTGCTGCGTAATATTACATAATTCAATAGCTCTTGACATGAAGCCGCAAATGTGGTAAGGAAATCCCAAATCAGTGTGAAATCCCAAACCCGCATTCTTTATCCCAACCCCATTAGGTAGGGGATAATGAGGTTTGTCACTTGTATAGTGAGTGACCCAATGTATGTTCAGCTTGCAATACAGATCTCTTAATAAACTCTACAGGAGCAGCTCTTGAGGGGTAGAGGGATGCCATTGTATGGTCGCTGCTTACAAGTAAAGAGATCAAGGCGCGTGTCATTATCTCCATTGACAGTGCTGGACCGAACGTACATTATGTCTACAAATTCTTCTAGCTTATTGATTATATGTCTTGTCACACTGTCACAAGGAAAATTTAAGAATCTTCTGAATTATTTAATATTAGTTGTTCTGGGAATAGGAAATGTTTCATATCCCGAATTATTTGATTCATATATGGAATGAACCTCAAATTATATCATACAACAAATTCCTCTTCATAATTTTACAGGAAATGAAATATTACCCGAATATTTTAAATATCGTAAAAACATTATAAAAAATTACGCCATTTTAAAATAAGAGGCGGCCATCTTGAAAATAACCAAAACATGAATGGGCAACAATATTTTTCAATCAAGTAATTTTAAAGAAACCTTCATGGAAAATTTGGTGCTTGTCTCAGCAAGAGAAATATCTTTCTGAAATTTTGACCTAAGCCGCTACACTAACCCCAAACTTAAAAATCCTTACATGCAAATCTCAATAACCACTGAGGGGTTTTTTGTGATTTTTACTCATGAGAGCTGATTTGTAACTTAAATGTATCAAAGACTATATCAAAATTCATTCAAATACTGTCTACCGTGATAATACTATGACATGAGTTTGTCTATATAGTTTATATTTTCAATCATTTCGGGTTTTAACTAAAATTGGTTGCGTATTTTGCAATTCAAATGTCTTATATAAAAACTAGAGGTACTGTTAGCAATCTCACAAATGATACCACCCGCTAGGAAAAAACCATAACACAAGTATTTTTTCTATAATAGAAAATAATGGATCTAATCTACCGTCCATATTCTGTAAAAATCATTTTTTTTTTGTAAATGTAAATTGTAAATGCAAATATGAGCACAAACCAATTTCTATTCATGAAATTTCATTTCATTTAATCTCATCTATTGTTTATACAAGCTACAGCTGATAGGATTTATATTCGTAAATGTCATAGTTAACATAAATTTTTTGAATACGGAAATATATTTTTCATAGTACATTATATTTCATCTTGAAATTGCCAAATATTCACTTATAGCCGAAGAAGTTTTTAGTTTTAATTCATTAAACACAAACACAGAAATGCACATTACAAGGGTCAAAACTTTGTCAGGTCAATGTACAATAATGAAAATTTGGAACATTCAAGACAAGGACTAATAAATTGTGATAAAAACTAAACATACCAAATGCAAATGCTCCAAGTAATCCTGCTGCATATAGAAAATATTGACTTAAATCCATTTTTTGTTTGTTATCTAACAGTCGTTAAATCCGATACTCCTCCAGGAAGTATAATGATAAACATTGCTATGGTAAGCACGTCTTGTCATTTTTATACACTTAACACCATGTCTGGGGATATACTGGTCTCATTCTGCAAATGTGTCCGTCCTTTGGCTGTTCACATTCATTTGTCACTTTATGAATTTTTAAATTGTTTACTAGAATAATAAAAATATTGCAAAGTGTGGAAATATGATTAACATAATCTGAAGATGTGCACCTGCAATATTCATTTGGGTTAAGCAAGATTGGATGGTTTATAAAAGTTTTTCCCTTGTCTTTATATTGCACATTACTGATGACAATTAAATGAGGAAGGATATCCTTACAAATTTGTAAAATCTATGAAAAATAAATACCCTAATATTTACATAAGCATTTTCAGGTGTTGGTTTGTTCCTCTGGCACAGAACTTCTGATTCAATCTTAATACCACTTACATAAGGCATGTTTGTTCAAACTGAACAGATTAAAAAATGAAAAAAATTATATGGTCCTACAACTGATTATAAAGAGATGTGATATGTCCTTCAAATTGACTTGGTTCAAGGTCACTGCATGTCATTAACCAAAACGTTCTTTTAGTGTAATCATTAGCCAAAAAGGGTTAAGTGTAGAAGTGTACAGAATAAATATGAGCTCTTAAAAAGGGATTTTCGTGTTATTTGATAATATCATGACACTTGATCTACAAATATCATTCAATGCTACTGCATTCCTTTTGATCAAAGGCACCATGTGGATGCACTAATTGAGCCCGATTTGAGCAAAGGGAGTGAAACTGTTTTTCATAAATTCTGCTATGATATTAACATTTGACCTTGAAAATGTGTCCAAGGTCACTACATACCTGTTATTCATAAGCTCTGTTCATTTGACGTATCAGCCAAAAACTGATAAATGGATAATATGGATGCTCTGAAAATAAGAGTGCTGCATGGTCATATATGATCTAGACCTACAAACTTCATTAAATGTCACTGTACATTCTTTGACCATAGACACTCTGTGAGTAAAGTGTGAGCAAGATTGGATCGAAGTGAGATAAGATATGCCCAAGACAAGGATTTTATTGATAATTCAGCTATGACCTTAACCTTACACACTCATATGTTTACGCAGACCGGGACCCTAATTAGTCATGTGAATCTATTGTCCAGTTCTGTCATTGTCCACACTAAAGATGTTAATCTGTCAAACAGAAACACTCACCTCTATACTTGTATACACATCAAACACCTATGCAAGGGCTGTAAGTTGATACACAAGTAACATAAGTGTCCCATCATTTTATAAGTGCAGCACCATTGTTACCAAATTGGATCCCAGAAGATAATAAAGAGTTAAAGACATTCGGGATTGAGTCCATGTGAATACCATTGGAAATAATTCTAAAACCATTTTTAAATAGTGTACGTATAGGGAAAATCATAATTTCCGGATTTGGTCATTTACAAAGCTTGACTGCGCGTTGTGATAAGCAACAACGCCGCTGTGTTGTCACAAAACACGACGTCGCGCTGACACAATTTCACACAACTTGTTATCGCGATAACGGAACTTCACACACCTCACTGTTGCGCTAACGCATAACACGGTTACGTCGACTCGATAAATCCCAGTGAACTTGAAATAAAAGATACCACAGAGGCTGTGTCATCTGTTTCATATTTGGATATTTTACTGGAAATGGACATTGATAGTAACCTAACAACAAAACTTTATGATAAACGCAATGACTTCAATTTTTCTATAGTCCACTTTCCTTACCTATGCAGCAATATAACTTTATCACCTGCATATGGTGTTTTAGTCTTTAAGTTAATTCGATACTCAAAAGCATGCTCTTCGTATAAATGGTTCTAAGGCAAGTCAAGCTACTTACAAACAAGTTGATAAAACATGACTATCAACAGTCTCGTTTGAAGTCATCTTTTTGTAAGTTCTATGGTCGATACAACGACCTTGTCAGCAAATACAATCTTACACTGCAATCTAATTTCCTTCTACATACCTAAATCAAAGTACTGAGGTACTGACGGGAGTTAATTATATTGATAATTATTTATTTTAAAATCAACGATATCTTATTTTGCTTGGCAAGTAATTTATAATCTGTATATAAATTACGCACATTTTTGGGAGTTGATTTTAATCAACTGTCCTTTGCAGTTACTCAGACTATTTTCAAGGTATTTATAAATACTAGTAAGTTTCCTTGAAAAACAATGCTTTAGCATACATTACATCGAATTTATCAATTATTTTTAAAAACTAAGTCTGGTTGGCAGCAATGATTTGTGCTGAGGTCCAAACACTGTTTCAGTTTCGGTTTGCCAGAATTATGCAGAGTAACTGCATTGGAGAGTTGATTAAGATCAACTCTAAAAAATGCATCGTTAGTATTGATAGACAAATAAAAAATTAATGAACCCAGTTCATTTCAGATAACGACAAACTCTCATTCGTCTTGATGCTAATGAATTCCATGATATTCATTGTAACAAAATTCATTTTCTTGCGTTTGATACAAAGCACCGCTTGCAGTACAACCTGTTTCTACTTAACCTGACAAATATATGGTTTGTCATACTCTGACGTTTGTGGGTTGGTTTTAGCTCCTTTCTACCTAAAAACTTTCCAATCTTGCTGATAACTTCAATCGAAAATCCAGTTGACTGTATCGGTTTTGCAATGACAGGCCACTCTTTGAATATAATAAAGACATCAATGATGACCACCTTAATAATGAAATGTAGCAGGTATTTCCACCTCTTCCGGCTCTGTCTTCCTGTGCTCTACTTAGATCGGAATTGATTAAAAAGGTCAACCCTTGAAAATAGGTTCGTTAATTTGCAACAGACTGGGGTCTGCGAACGACAACAGTAGACCCGTTCTCGAGTCTCCGTGAGACGGGGGCACTTTCCTGTAGCGGCAAGGAATTTATGGCTAAATCGGCCACATGTCTAGTATCCATCCAGACAGTCGCCGTCAAATTTTAATCCTGTCTGTAGATATATAAGTATATATTAGTCACTGAAACTGATTGAATTTACCTGAGCGAATACCATTTACAATTAATTGCTGGAATAATTTTACATCGATTCGAAATTTATAATTAACACATACATGTATATTGCGTTCTGTTGACATCTTGTGAGGATATCCCCTTTCTTGAGTGGGGGAGCGACTTGGCTACTTGGAAAGCCTTTTCTGTTCCTTACAGTAGTTCCACAGGAGAGGATTCTTTCAGGTAAAAGAGCTTTAGAAAGGCTGACCAATGTGAAAAAGCTGTCAAAAAATACCTGGAAATTCTTGCCAACCAGACTCTCTGTAAGTCTTTCTACCACACCCTGGCCTAATGGAATGCTTTGTTGCTGACCACGTGCTCTCCTCATGCACTATTCAATTAAATTCCATGTTTTCGAAGAAAAACGAAATGTCGTTTCGATCAAATGTCAGCAATTTTGTGCTGATGTGTTATTCCACCTTATTGTCAGTGAAGGAGAAGGGTGGAGGGTACATGTAAATTAACCTCTCTCGACCCGATATCTCAAAATTGAATAAACAATAGAAAGAAAGGGGCTTTGTAAATAACTCAAAGTGTTTTTGGTTATGGTTTTTGTTGCATGTCATAAATATTTCAGCAATAATTATTCAAATGGTAATGATTTTTTTTTTACAATTAGGGGTAGTCGCAACGAGATACAGAGGGGAGGTGGGGGGGGGGGGTAATCTTTTGTGCTTTTTGTCTCTCCCTCCAGTAGAATGATTTTCCACATTTCCAAATTTTATTCGTTTTCATTATTCAAAGATTGCTTTTAGAATTATGACTACGCATGTTTTAATAAAGTCAGTAACAAATAGGAACACATATGATTTAATAGCATCAAATTTAATAGCAAAGTTTCAAAACAAACTTAATAATTGTTTCAGCATTTTTTTTTCAAGAAGGAACTTGTCCTTGCCGGTTGCCATGGTGTAATTAGAGTGACGTGGTTAAACATGCTGTGAAATTTCCAAAATAAGAGATTGACACTAAAAAGGTTTATGAAGTTCAATACCGAACCTAACCCTTGTGAAATAAGTAGAAAATTGTAGTTTATAAACCTGGGACGATTAAATGTAGTAATAATTAGGACTTGCAGTCATCGAATAGAATAAACAAGCGTCGTTATATCTTACTCTAGACGTGTGACTTCTTTTTTTTATCAGACAATAAAACATTTACCCTTGAAACCGTAACATCATATAATATATAGTAGCACAATCAAACACCAACACTCCAATAAAATACAAAAAAGGAAGCATGTAGTACTGGGTAATATTAGGGAAATATATGTTAGATTGTAGAAAGCCATGATTAAGGTCAAATTTAATGAAAGAAAACATTAATAAATAGGGACATAAATTACCAATGTGTTCTTCATACAGGAAACAACGATTGATATAAACCTGGTACAGTAAAATGTAGTGATAAATAGGACTTGTAGCCATCAAATAAAATAAATTGGCATTGTTTTATCTACACGTGCAAACTTTTAAAGCAGGAACACTTGAAACTGATCTTTGTATAACGTGTTTATTTTCACAATCGAGCTTTTAGAAAACCCGTCACACACCAATAAAATACAAAAAAGGAAGCATTCGGTATTGGGTTAACTTGAGGAAATACTTTGATTGATGTCAAATTTACGGGGCGAAATAAAAAATAGCGACATAACCTATGAATGTATTCTTCATAAAACAGGAAACAGCACTTGATCTTCAAACAAAATGATATTTTTATATACTTTTTAAAAAAGTTATGGTATGCTGCATCTACCCAAAAATTATAATTTGGCAGTAAAGAGAAATTTAAATTACTACCATGTTTTCATGGTATATGCGTTCGGGAGTTTTTTCGTGACTAGACCTAGTAGGTTCCAACAATTAAACCCAGCTAATAACAAATGGGTAAATCAATAATCGCTGGTTTTTACACGACTTGTTAATTTGGAGACCCTTGTCTCTGAAAATGCCCTGATAGGGAATTCTTTTTAAATATTTTGATAAAGATTATATACACCCCTTAACAAACTAATGTGCTACATCTACATCGAGTTTATATTTTCTTTTTGAGAGTTGCAGGTATTTTTTAACGAAAACCAGTCATTATGAACATGTCCTGTAATATATCGAAATAATGACGCAAAAATAAGACCTGTAATATTTGCTACTAGCTGATGATTTTTTCCGTTGTCGGATCTATTTTTAATAGAAAAGTGATAAAAATCATACACAAACCACATATCATGTGAGTGAATTAATTTTACAGGAAATTCAAATATAAGATATACAAAAACAACTACCTGAATGTTGACAGATAAAACATATTGCTTTCGAAATAGGTGCGATGCGAATCCATATCACCCCTTCAGCCATACAATAGGTATGTATCTATGTTCGTATTTTTTAAAGATGTATTGGTGTATTTCTCTTTTGATTTACCGTTTATAATATTGATTTTAAAAACTGTATTAAACTTCAACCCATTCAACACTTTCTTACTGAACAAAAATTGTTTCGGAACATAATTAAATCAGATTTTGTAATCCCGAAGAGTTAATGACTTCCCATTTTCAACCCTTTCATGCAATGTAAAAATAAATCGTAGCGTCTCCTTTACTTATTTCAGTTTGGTGTTGTGATATGGAAGCTCTGTTTTATGTAAAGTTACTGCGAGTTCTTGGTAGGTTGAAGGTTCATCACTTGCAGCAGTTGCATCCTGGTAAATTTCAGAAGACTTCCAACAATACAAAAAATTACAGGAAACAAACTTTTTTGTTCTGTATTTTCCCCTAAAATGAATTCCAAAAAAAAAAAATACAAAAAAAGTTAATTGAGTTTGTAGCTTATTCAATGCAGTTTGTATATATGTACATAAATACTGATTGATCTTATAATATTGTTTTACCTGCACATTACACAGATGCAAGTAATTAGACAGATGTTAGCTGCAAGAGAGATTGATAGCCCAACAATCCAACTGATAGATGATGACGTGTATTGTCTAAGCATTTGAATATCTGCCAAAACATATATAGAACGTCTTCATTAACAAACCTTTGTGATATAAATGAACATTTCTCTTTCCAACAAATTACTTTGAGATGTTTCACAATTTCTTTTTGTTATTTGTACGTTTCTTCTACAGAAAACAACCACAAAATAATAAATTTCTTTATATTAACAACAGAGTTTCCGAATTGCCGAATAAAGAAAATTTAAGCGTTAACAGAATTCTACTATTGAAGTGTAACTTAAAAAGTCTTGGTCTTGATGAAACGACATCCAAAAAATTTGAACAAGTTATAATAAATCGAACCTTGCAAACTCTTAAATCATATATTACTCTAATAATGTTTACATATAATTGGTACACAGTGAGAGCACGTTTTAATTATTTGTGGGGGGTTTTTTCGGGGGGGGGGGGGGCATGTTAGTATGTATCAACAGATGGTCCGATCAATTTATTAGAATGTATATTAATTCATTTGTTTTGTAGTCTTCCAAAATGTATTTAATGTTTACCTTTATCGCACCGTTCATCGTAAAACCCATCTGTACAACCAGTTAGACAACTTCCGTTATATCTGTCACAATTCTTATCGTAACAGTGTTGACTGCATGGATTGTGGCAGTTCTCTCCATATGATTGAAAACATTCTATAATATTAAACCCTCAGAATTCTCACTGTATTTCACATTTGCATCAGAATATTATAATATGAAAAGAAGTTAGTTCAAATCAACACGATAACAACTCGAAACATATTATAAAAAAAAGAGAAAAACATGGCATTGGGTAAATATACCTGTGGAACAACTACAATGTCCGTCTGTGTGTCGGCATGTCTTACAATGTGCTGAACAAACGGAGGAACAGTTTTTACCAAAGTAGCCTTACTTGCACGCTTAAAAGAAATATTTTCGTAAATATAGGTTTTACATTTTTTAGTTCCAGAATTGAAAAAAAAATTCTATCCTTTTCTTACAGTTGTTACAGTACTTTCCAATGTATCCATCTTGACAGCCAGATAAACAGACCCTATAAACGTGAGAACATACTCTATTGTTCATACAATACCCATTGCAGAGTTGCCCGCACCAAATACCATAGTATTCAGGTCTGCATACTGTGTTGAATATACAAAAAAAAATTGCTTTTGGTTATTTATTAATAAGAGCTTCTATTTGAATAATCGTTTCGCGTTTTTTTAACATTGAATTGATTTTACAATATTTACTTTCGCTACAGAAAACATAAGTATATCCCGGGTTACATCCACTGTCACAGTAACCAGTCTGTTTGTTACAAGGAGAGTTATTCAAACAGTGACCACTACAGTTGTTGACACAGTCGTAACCAAAAGTACCGTTATCTCATTCTGAAAAATATCAAACTATAAACTATAATAGTATGTATAACCTCTTTTGTGCTTGTCTCATTATAAACGTAAACTTTTAAATTTTTACTGAAACTAGCGATACTAAAACAATACCAAATTGTCTTTACTAAATCGTAAATCCAAATATGCATTGTTTACTTGTTCAGAGATGATAAGCTATTCTTGGTTTATATCAAATAGAGTTTTCCCCAAATGTCGCTCCTCTAAAGTTGCTCATGTACAACTCTCTTCCGTTCAGTCACATTTTTGTAAATTTACAGCCACCTTTTTAATTGACCAAATGGCAGAAGTTCATCCTGTGCATGATTTTGAACTGTTTTTAAAGTGTCATAGATTTTTTTTAAACATGATGCAGTTTTTTTTAAACTTGATTATTACTTAATACACATCAGCAGCATACTCAACACCAATATCATATAAATAGTGCCTGTTTGGGAGGGCTACAGTTAAAATTGACACCCCGAGAAAACCATTGTCAACCGACGCGAAGCGGAGGTTGACAATGGTTTTCGAGGGGTGTTAATTTCAACTGTTATCCTCCCAAACAGGCACTATTTATTTTGTAATACTGAATGTCTTAATTTTTGAGAAAATTTTACTACTTTTATATAGGAATAACGTGAATTTTTCAGCGAACCGTACGCACATTATTTTCGCGCATGTAACAATTTGTTATGTTACCCGTTGCTAAGTGCGTTGCTAACGCTGAGGGTAATAGAACAGATTATGATCTGCGTCTTAACCAATCAGACTTCAGTATTTAACATGAAAGTATAACAACATCAATTATATACATGTTTATATAGAAGAAAGTAACGGTTTATAATACCTTTGTTACAGAGAGAACCTTCCCACCCAATGGCACATCCTCTGTCACACTGACCAGTTACGTGGTTACAGGTAGTGCTACTTGCACAGTGTCCACTGCATATACCTTTACATTCAACTCCGTATCTTTCCACGGCACATTCTTTCAAAACAACTGATATTTTACAAATACAGTACAGGCAACGCGGATCCCGTATTGGCCTGCGTTACCGTCACGGTATTTTTATCGTTCCCGCGATACACCATCGCTGTTCATGATCGCGGTATGGATTGCAACCGTGATGACACCGCGACGGTGTGATTTACCGTTATTCCTGCTGCTGCTTGTTGTTGTTACTTTACCTGTGCTGTACTTTACATGCAATGCGGGTCGCATAAATGCACGTCAAATATGCGATTTCAGATTTAAGCATAACAGCTGCATTGTAAATAAATTGTGGTCCATATTATTATAAAATTAATAAAATTATATTAATGAAATAGAATTTCATGAAATCGGAAACTACATTCGAATTACAACATAACATGATTATTACGCTGTTAAATTTTGTGATATGTAAATAAGAACACATATCTTTGTATTTGACGTGCTTAATTCAGTTATAATTTCTATTAGTTGATAATCCTGTTTTGATAACAATCTGAAAATTAAATATTTTCATTAGATGAACTCGTATCAATGCAGAGCAATTCCATCTTCTCATTTTATAAGTTGACACGCATAGCGCCGTAAACTGTCAATATATGTGTATGCTTTAAATTGAGAAATGAACAAATGTCGGGAATCAACTAACAAATCTATTTTTCCATTCAATAATAAAATTATCATTCATATATAAAGTTGGTGCTGCATTAAAGCACATGGAATCATAACGTGTTATCAGTATGCGTTTCCTGTGTATACATATAAAGTTTAAGTCACGATCATTTTTGTGTATACATGTAGTGATTAACAAACTCAGGGTACATACATATCAATTGGCGATTAATTAAGGTACATGCGGGTAAATATACATTGTCTATTGTCTATGGGCTCTAAGTGTTATAATTCTATATATCGAACTTCAGTGCAAGAATTTAAGGTAAAACAAAGATCATTTACACAGCTTAAACAGGGAATATTGCTAACAACGAGTTTTGAATAAAGTTTATATCTCGATATGAAGGTTTAATATGTACAATGCATATGAAAAACTCCATCAACTTTTATTTCATTTGTGGAATATCAAATTGACTTTACGGTCAACTAATATAACGATATTTGGTTGTCAATAAGAAATAAGATTCTCCGGTCCAACCAGCCTGACATCTTTGGCAGGTTCCGTTTACTATATGACACATCTTGTCTTGACAATTCGCTGGACATGATATGTTACATTGTTTCCCATACACGCCATGCACAATGCAACCTTTATTGAAAAATATAGCAACAGTAAAATGCATGACATATACTTTTAACATGCTGAAGATGCAAATAACCCAAAAAGAGAAGGACTTCCTTCTTTATTTAGCTCATACATGTATCAACTGATTCCCTAAAAAGAATTCTACATATACATTGTACAAAAGAGTTTGACTAAGTATTATATACTTATATTAGATATTTTTTTCGTCAACAAAAGCTGATTTGGTTTTTGTGATTTTTTTTCTCCTGATCGATTATCCGACGAACAGTTTGCGTTTTTTCAACGAGGCCGAGTACAGATCGAGTACGCACGCTTTCGCGCAGCGTTTCATTTGTATTGTGACGACATCTTTTTGCCTGGTTGACGCCATGGCGTGATAGTTTCAACTCCAGATATTCAGCAAAATTTGTTGAAAATGGCTCGTTTGATGCGTAAAATTGATATGATATTGTTGAATAAACATACATGTCTCCAAGTATAAGCTGTATTTGGGATCGGGTCGAAAACATGAAGAGGGTTCAGCAAGCCAAGCCCTCTGTCACGTTTTCTTTACTCGCCTAAATATATCTTAATTTATATATTTCAAGAAAGTTACCATGTATTTTATATTAATGACTCTTAATATGTGATGTTATATATTTATTTATTACTTAAATATATCTGAATGTTTAAATTATACTATAAAGACCACCATTTCCGCCTCTGTCAAATAAAAAGTAGCCATTATCTGACAAATCTGGGAAATTCGGCATACAAAAAAAAACAACTTTGATAAGACCCCTGGAACAAACCAAGAGGTAAAAGGTTTTTTTTTATTTGATCGTTTGATACGTTTTAGCAATAACTTTAATATGTAGAACAGAAGAAGAAATCCCTAGGGCAGAAGTTTGAAAAAAAATGTAAAAAAAAATGTGCAAAATTGATACATTTCAAGCGAATTCCCATATGATCCAATGTTAACAATTAACAAAATTCGAAATGACCCCTTAAACAAACGGTGTGGTCAATGTTTTATTTTTATCTTTAAAAAATAATGATATCAGTAGTAGTTAATGTAAAAAAAATTCTCAAAAAATTTAGGGCAGAACAAATTACACCAGGCCTCGTTAAATCCTACTTATGTATAATACAAAATCATTCTCATCTGTATGACCTGTATGAAATACTGCATTTTGTACCAGAACCACTAACACGTTGGTACAGATAACTTGCAATTTAATCAATATAAGCATTGTAATACCACTCCTCGATACATTATACAAACATCAAATACTGGGTCATTTCAGAACGACCTTTATAATAAATAATGAAACCGCTGTCAAAATCTTGGCTGTCGAAATTACTGATTTAGACATACAATATAAATATATACAATATATATTATATATAAATATAATTTATATATATATATATATATATATATATATATATATATATATATATATATATATATTATATATTATACAATATATATAACAATATATATAATAGACAAACGCAGTCCAAAATACATTTGTAAATTTTAAAGTTTGTGTTTTTGGTTGTTTGCTTGATTCATAGAGGACTAGCAGATCAGACGGATATATTTTACATTTTATAAAGAAAAAACTTAACTTAGCATTAAATAGAGGAGTACACTTTAAAATTGTAAGCTAATAATAAAACTATTTTTACACTAGTTAATTGGAGCTTGAATCTGTTGGCTACCATATTAACGTTTATTCATACTTGCTCTGAAATGACCTTAAATATGTATATGTTGTTCGTGTATAGCTTATTGAACATGAACAGTTTTGAAATTCTAGTTTGAATTAGATTAAGGTAACTAGCATATTTTGTTTTTGTAGTCATATTTTTTCCTTTTACATCCAAACTTACAACATTCCGGTTTGAAAAATATTCAAGATCTTTTTTTTTCCATATATGTAATGAAAAATGAAGAAGCTATATTTGATTACATATATCTTTAAATGATTGTCATTTGCTGAAAGTATTTGAACACATCACTTAAGGTCCAAAATATGTTAATTGATGTTTGTATAATTATATACAAGTAAGACACCAAATAAAAAATGAAGTAAGTTTCACTAACATTTACATGTTATGCAGTGTACATGTATAACAGTTATAAATAAATGGTTTCTTATTTTATCAATTATTCGCACTCTTGTTTAATAAACATATATCCGTTACCTATTACAGATACCTCGCAAAGCTCTGTATAGTCACTGTAAATTACATAATCTTCGGGATATGACACTCCATTTAATCGCTCATTGTAATAGATGACTTAACGCCCATACTCTGCACATATTGTTGTAAAGTTCAAGGGCGGTAACTATGGTCCGTCCTTGTAACACAATGTGGAACTTTGTATATCTCCAGTTGTTGATAAATACAGAGAGAATCCAGCAAACCGTCCTTGTTGTCGCCTATCTATATGAGTCAGAATATAATCTTTTGAATAGTGTAATTCTTATAGTCTATACAGATTCAATATCACTATAAGTTTAAAAATAAACGTTAAAAATAAGTAGCAATATAAAAGTTCAAGGAAATATGAACTTGCATGGTTGATCTTCATTATTTAAACATAAACATGTTCTACAATTCCATTATATGTTTGTGCAAATGTAGCATTGTTTGAAGATTCAGGATTTGCATCGTTATACTGAATATGTGCATCAGGCATAAAGTATAATTTCAAAGACAAATTGTAATCATCGTAATCATTGTAGTTTTTAAACAGCACGCTGATGCTATAAATATTTCTAAGACCACCAAGGTCCACTTTCCACCACACTGTCTTGTCAGGATTGTTTAATCCTATTGGTTTTGTCCTCATGCACGTTGCTGTATTGCCATCAACTGCGTTGCTTGCATCATAGTATGTGCCCGCATATGTGTGTGACTGAGTTGCAACTTTGTTAACTGATAAGTCATCTTTGTGAGATAAAAAGAAAACCTTAACGAACAGGTTACCATTTTTTTAACACCTGTATAAACATGTTGACGCAGGACAACGGCTTAGTATAAGTTATTAACTATTTGCTTAACAGCCGTTTCCTATCCAAACGTTACAATTTTGTCATCAGCATATATTTGTATAGTGATGCATATCTGAAAACAAAATATATAAATGTTACATGTACCCTTAGAGATCTGCCTTGTTCATTACATACCGTATGCTAAAGTAATTCCGTTTATGTATAAAAGAAACACATATATCAAGTGTCCCATCTTTGCTTAAATATTAGTATCAACAACATTGCACAAAGCTGATTTTTATTATCCAATAACAAGGAAGTGTAAAAAATGTCAAGATCTTCATTATAATAGTATCAAGAAATTCAGTCATTGACAATAATATAAAAAAAAAATCATTGAATTTGAAACATTACTGTGGCAGATTATAGATGTATTATGTATATAACCTGCCAAAAAAAATAGTTCAAGTCGCTAAACATATGTCATGAAAATGGGTATAGGCTTTTGACTCTCTCAATGAATTTCGTCAAAAATCAAACCGTATAGGTATGGGTACTAATAAAAACATCCACACGTCCGACGTCCATATTTGTGTTTTCACGATTAAAGTCATCAACTATTATACTCACTGCAACTCTCATCATACCACATTATGTATTCAGTTAATGATATTTCAATGAAAAGTTATGCATAAAGTCGACAGAAAACAATGCACGTTGATCTTTAAAAAAAAAACTTGATACATAATCAATGGTTAGTCTCATTCTTCGCAAAAAACCCAACAAAATGATTAAAGTAACGGAAATAATTAAACCAATTGCTTTTGATTATTTTTACACAGTCAGAAGACATTGCATTTGAAGTGGTGCTTTTATTTTTGTAGTGGAAGTGTATTCAGTTCGGATCAGCTGCATGACTGCGACGTTTATTTGTTTATTTTTTGCATTTTAATGCGGAAGTGTTTCAGTATTTGATAAATGTATATACCAACCGGCATTGATTCTTTTTAAACATATATAATGATTTAGAGCAATATTATTCGTCAAAACCAACCTACCGCTCAAAGGAAGAATTAATAAAAAAGCAGGAAGAAATTGTCATTCCTTTCGTAAAATAAACATATTTGTTTATTTAACAAAGTAGGCAAAACTCATTTTTAAACAAGTGAAAAGTTGTCAATGTGACGAGAAACCGGATTTTTTTTATATGAACTGTATCCATAATCCATGTCAACCCTAAATTGATAAACACTACCTACCGTAACTAGTGATATGGAGTATCCTAAATGCAATATTTTGCCAAAAATGAATTAAAAGAAAATGTACAGTGTTCAGTCTATAGTTTGATAAAATCTGTTTTAAATGTGACGTTTATAGTTAAAGATGACTGTATACCTTTGTTTTGTGCTTTTAATGAAAATGAACATTTTTTTAAAGCTTATGGGCTAGAATACATGCAAGACATTAACGTGGTGCTCCAGACTGTTTTATAAATAAATAGAGGAGATTATTCGAAATGGAAGCTCCCTGTATATATCCGACGCTACCGGAAACATTTTACCTCTGATTTGGTTCGGATAGTTATCAAGTCATCAAATAGATACTCAACTGGAGGGTCTTTTAATTTTTTGAATACTACAGGGACATTGTTTGAGAAAAAAAAAATGTTTCTGAATATTTGAAAGCTTGATCTTGGTATCATTCTTATTAGAAAGAGAAAAAACCGACTGTAATACATTTAAAACCGTCATCTACTCTTTGATAAATCACTCGTATATTGCTATTTTAGTAACTGAAAGGCTAATTATTTATAGCATTATCATAAAAAAGATTTGTCGAGGACTGGATAGCGAGTTAAACATGTGAAATCATCCACTTTTGCATTAACTGTGGATGTAGATGATTGATAGCAGTCCAAGACGTTACACTTGAGCATCCTTTGCCAATAGTAAAGCAATTTACTAGCCTTGTAGTACTTAAATGGCATGTCTGATCTTTGAAGAATCGGAGGTGGTACTTTTTTATGCTTTCTTTAGATTGGTAATTTATAATTATGAATATTTTTGATATTTTGAATGGCAAATAATTGATTCTTTGTCACTGTAAAAAGTTCAACATCGCAAACCATGATATTTAAGACATGTTGTATTGATTACATTTACAGTATTTATTTTTCAATTATAGTCTTATGATTGGTCTCCTTTCTTTAAATGTGTTTTTTCAAACGCAATGCATCTTCATTGTCCCTCTGTCCCAGATAAAGACTTCACAGCTGTCACACTTTTTTAAGACGGTGGAAGTCAAAATTTAGACGTAACATCTTCTAGAAGGAATATTGACCCAAACGTTCAAATATACCTTTCAAAAAGTACCTCATAAAATAACTGGAGCAGTTCACTTCGTGACAAAAGCCATGGCCACCAGACAGGGAAGATTTGCACAGCTGACAGAAGAAGAAAAAGTAAATACCAAGTTCCGATTATTTTTTACGAGTAATTAAATAAGTAGCAGGGGTTATAAAAAAGTATTTTTAAAATGAAAAATGTCAGCTTATTTTGAAACACATCATTTTAAATGAATTTTTCATTTCAATTTACACGGATCTGTGGAAAGGTGATGGAATCATCATTGAAATAATCGACATATACTTGTGTTACGAGAACCGTCCCGACTGTTCAGTCAAACAAAACAAGATTGGGTTTCTCTTTACAATTTTTATATAAGACAAAATTAAACAAATACACACAATATATACATATCATGAACAATAAAAGTTTAAGTTCTCTTTTGTTCCAAATCTCCAGCACGGCTACGTCGAATGGGCCATCTTGAGGAAACGGACTGGAGATGAGTAGGACTTGCATGGCGTGAAACAGTGGCGGACATGTATTACCATGGCAATGGACTGTCGGAAACTGGATAAGGACTTTATTGATTTAAACAATAAACATATTTTGAGTTACATGATTTAAATACCTTATTTGAAGACAGGCTAAGCCACACTGACTTAAATATAACAATATGTCAACAACAGCGCACCATACGACATCACGAAACCACAGCAAATACGAACACGGCATAAAGTTAGGAATGTCACACTACTTTAGAAAGAATTAGCACGTCTTATCAATAGAAAAATCACACCACACTACACGGCAAAATACAAGTATATCGTGCATTTATATCCCAATATAAAACACATACTCGACACGTGACCACAAGGAAAACCTATGTTTAACAGCTCTACCTCGTTAAACCAGTATATCAAACAGTTACAAAAAATACTTAATAAAAAAACCAGGGTAATATAAAAAAAAAAAGAAACTAAGCCGTAGTTAAATTACAGAGTATAAAATAGTACATCTTACCCGTAGTAGAAGAAAGGATTACTCAAACCTTAGCTGCTTATACCTGTCATAAAGTAATCGTGGCAACTGTCTGCGAGGTATGCACTACGACAGTTTAGATAAGATAATTAAACAATAGAAAAAAAAACCCTGACCTATACCCTTGCAGAGACCATGTCCAGAGAGGTACGCTACGGGTATAGAAACGACTTATATAAGATGGTTTGAGAGGTTCCCCAAAGGATACAAATACGTTCAAAAAATATAACAATAGAGACTGATGTATGACAACTTGTATTTCTCATATGTGTATACTACTGAAAGTGTTGGTCCTAGACAAAACAAAACACTTCTGACGTTGTTACTTTAACGAAAATTTGTCAAGTTAGTAAAGTCCGTAGAAAAACCAAGCCTTGCCTTCTCTGGACTTTACCAAGAAAACTTCCATAGACAGTCAGTGACATATTTAATTCATCTGTAAGTAATAATCTGCGCATTTTAGCATCATATAATAGTAGGTGAATATTCTATCGAATGTGGGTTTTTGAGCGAAATTATATTAAATGCCAGCTAAAGGGCATTATCGCGTTGTGTTCTGTAATCCTAAAATTCTTTTCAGGAACGCAAAATGGAGAGGACAGCTTTTTAACGAGTTATGAACGAGGAACGCACACTAGTATTAACTACATGTATATGTTTAATAAATTACACATCCTTTGGTGTTTTCCTAAATGACATTAATATTAAGTAGCACATTATTATGATATATGGGAGTCCAATGCTTGTTTACGTCATCGTAGGGTTGTATTGTGATACGCAGACTCTGAATTTGATGTATGTACGTTGAGTTCCTGATAATTTGGAGCCGCCTCAGCTTCAATATTTGTATCTACGTAGTTTCCGTCTTTTTGAACCCTGCAGGAGGAGAGCGATTTCCCAGAATGACGGTCAATTGTTCTACATGTTTTCCTTTAAAAAAAAAAAAAAGTGTATGCTATTGTGTGAGACCGATTTCAACTACATTTTATTTTATCCCATCATCTTTTGTTGAATAATTTATATTATTACAATATATGATTGATTAATTTCTGGCTCTATGAATCGCTTATATCCAACAATTTAAAAGTAAAAGAAGGTTTATGACCTTGAATGTCAATAAAACATTTCTTTGTTTTCCTACATTGGATTAAAATTAGCTGAGGAATTTCGAAACGCAACGATTGGTTTTCATTATTCATGCCGTCCAATCCAATATAGCGTGTCTCAAATTTCACGGCTATGACTTCAAAATAGTTGGTCTTCACTTGATCATACTTAATTTGATAAGTCTGCATCAATTCGTCGCTGCATCATATTATAAAACAGTACGAAGATTTACTTATTCTCGAAATACAAAAATTACGTTGCCTTTGGCTAGGTAAATATTGTACTTCTCGTATGGTAAGTCATCGAATTAAAAAAACCCAGCAATATTTGCATTATAATATATTTATCACCTATTTCAGCAATATTTCTACAATACTAGTACCTCACATATCTTAATTTTACACCCACAAAATCTAAAACGATTAACACAGCTTAATGAAAATGAGCAAACAACTACCCAATAATTTTAAATTATGTCAAGAAAAAAAAGAATAAGTTCCATGTACTACTAAAAGAGTCTTCATATTCTTGCAAATATCATACTTGATATTTATTTACAGTAAAATAGCGGTTTTAACTCACGTAGAGTAGAGTGTATTATAAAGTTATTTTAATATTTTTATATCAGCAGTTTTCATTATCGATTAATATTGCGTTCGATTTCTTACCGGCACATCACACATATCCCAGTCAATAAAACGATGTTAAATGCGAGGGGAAATCGAAAACTCATCAACCCAACCAGAATACGAACATTCCTGCTTTATCATTTGGATATCTATAAATGGGGTAAAAACCATAAACTGTTTGATTGGTTCGTTATTATTTTTTAAACAGTAGCCTGCAGCATTCGCAGCATGTACTGATCAGACTCCGTATAGGTACTCTTGTGACCAACGTTAATAAGTTTGGTGATGACTGTATGCTATTCATTTATGGCCCGATGAGAGAAAACTTTAAGAAATAAATTCATTTTAAATATTTGAATTGCTAGTTTACAATTTAGACATCTTATATGTAATTTTTCATGCGACATAAAGATTTGTATGAAATTATACATATGTACCTTTGTTACATTTTTGTCCATAGAATACATGTGTACACCCAGTTAGACAGGTTCCGTAAAATCTGTCACATTCCTTGTTATAGAAGTGTTGGCTACAGGGATGCCGGCAGTTTTCACCATACGACTGCACACAAGCTATGACATATAATAAAGCTTGCTTAGTACTGTCATCTTCAAACAAGTAGAATCAGAATTGTTGGATCATGTTTGTACTTGTAACAATACGTATACTTTTCTATTTCACAAAAATATGTATGTAAGGTGAAACTTTTTAGTCCAGCCAGTAAAAAAGAATAATTTATTCATTAATTTATTTTTTGAGGAGGAGTGGTGTTCATACCTATGCAGTCTGTTAACTAAAATCTTTCATGACTTTGATTTCTCTATGAATTTAATCATTTTAATTTTCCAGTTTTACTATATGAGGGTTGTCCAAAAAGTTCGTTACACATTGTAATTTCATTCTAAACAAGCATTCTGAGAGTATTGCATAAGCAATACATCTCCCCTACCGGTTTGTATTATTCTAGGAAACCTTCGAAGCATACAACTATTTCAGAACTATTATAAACGAGGTGTTATGATTTCATCAGAGGTAAATGAACAGAGGAAATTCAAACTATGTAGTTGATATAGAAATCAAAATACAAAAGTGGGTAAAATAATACTCTTTATTTGATCTCCTGTATTTTTTTCTAGTCCATGAAGTAGTCGCTGGTAGAAATTTGTGAAAACAAAGCACTGTTGTGCACAATATCATTTCTTATCGTCTTATGTACCCCGAATCAAAGCCAAACAGTTGACCAGTTTAACCCGATAACGAACCCGATGTTAATAATACCAAAAAAACCTCCGCCGATTAACATTACAATAATATTTTAGAGTATTTTACCGAACTTACTTGTTTGTTAGAAATGAAAAAAGGAATAGTACAAGTAACACACGATATTATTACTGACTACATAAAGGCCTTGATTATTCAATACACACCGAACACAATAACGAACCCAAACATTGAAAAACCCAGTGAAAGATTGTATTTGCTGACAAGGACGACGTTGTATCGACCATAGAACTTACAAAAAGATGACTTCAAACGAGAATATTGATAGTCCTGTTTTATGTTACATGTACCTGGGTTGGAGCGAATTACATTGTAAAGTAATGCATTACATTTCCAATACTTCATGAATTTGGGCATTCAATTACCATTACCGTTACTTAGTTTTCTTGAAGTAATGCATTACATTACCATTACATGAGTAAAGTAATGCATTACCATTACCATTACTTTTTGAAAAGTCAACAATAAGTTTTCAAAAAGGTAAAGCTAAATAAGAAATTTTTGCAAATGTTTCAAATATAAAACACATTTAAACATATCTACAGGTTCATGTTCACTATTAGGTTCAAATTTAATGACTTAAATATTCAAGATTGCTAACCATCAGAGTTTTAAAGGTTTCCTCTTTAACAGCATTCTATTGGATTTGAAAATCTTTCCTGGGCTACCAGTTATATTAAATACACGTTTTACAGGAGTAGTGGACGCTGGGACTGAAAGACACTGTTTGGCAATCTTTATCTTAGGATATATTACGTGTTCATGCAATGCAATAAAAAATACAGGAATCTTGTACATGTTATATGTATTTTCTATCAGTCCAAACTAAAGTACTCAATATACACCACACATATTGAGAGAGAGAGAGAGAGAGAGAGAGAGAGAGAGAGAGAGTCCATTTCAAATGGGTTATAATATTGAAAGTGATTTTAAGCTTCCAGAAATAATAGTTGGATAGTGCGTTCATTGGTGCATGTCTGTCCTCTGTTCTATTGGGTCACAGCCAAGAGAAGGGAATTTGGAGTATTTAGCACTTTTAAAAACAATAGACTGTTTGGATACTTTGTTTAATACTGAGGGCACAGTGTGTTGTTGACATATTCTTCACAGTAAAGAATTAATAAATACACAACTATACTCCTATGGAAGGGAATTACCGCCAAAATTCTATGTATCTTGCTTTTATTCTTATTATGCTTACTTCTTTATTCTTCAGTACATTTAGACCTGCATGTCACTTTATTGTTTTCATATTCATGCTTATCTAATTTCACTTTGATTCTCCTTGATCCTTTATTGTTTGCTTAATTCTATGTTGCAACATTCTCTTCTTATTCGTGTTAATTCTTTCTGCTATCTCTGTTACAAACGTGAATTCAAACACACAAACCATAAGGCACTTTCAATAAAGACGAATACAAGTTGTATGAATTTAATGCTGCATTATGACGCCAGGCGGCAGTTTGTGCGCTACAATTGCTGCTCCCGAAGATTTATTAAAACGAAACTAACACATGGCATAAATTTAATAAATTCGTGAAAACATCTCAAATTAAGGGCTTAGTATAGGAATATAAAATACATGTTAATATAGTCAACTTTTAACAAGCCACGATATACGCAGAGTAAAAAAGATACGGTGTAATTTTGTATACATGTAAAATGTCTCCGCGCGGTTCTAAAAAAAATCATAAAGGGGGGGGGGGGGGGGTGGGGGGTCTGAGATATAATTTTGTATTAATTTTTTTATTGGTTGATTAACTAAGTGTGAATTTTCCATTGGGGTTGGGTGGATCTGATCTCATTCTAGATCCGCAATGCATTTTTTTCAAATTATTTGCAGGAACGGTTAATTTTTAGAAGAGGAACATGTCATTAGTACTTGTCGACAGGACTTTATTTTCATTTGAGGTGAAAAGAGGTGGGGTGATGCACGATTCTGTCCAGAGGTACCCGAGGAACATGCAGATGAAAAAGAAATAAATTTAAACCAAATTTAAAGATGTTTTTGAAAAAAAATAAAAGGACTGGGGTACGAAATGCTTAGAAGTAGCTTTTCCTGTACTCTAGTACGTGTGAAAATTATCACTTGCATGAATCACTATGTACCTCTCGTTAGGCTACAGTACTGTGTTCCCCTGATTAAATACGATGAATTAATATCCGCGTGAAATTCCAGGTTAAAAAACTTAAAACTGCAGGTTTTAAAATCATGGCTCACTTATTTTTCTAAAAGTTTTGAACTTGTGATATGAAAAACAAAGTTTGGTGCACGCGATTTTATATTCTTGCGATTCGGCACAGAACGGTGGAATCGCATATGTAATTATACGTATACGCGGTAAAATTAAAGAATCTAAATTATCAGTGACTTAATTACACAATAAGTAAACGAAAACAAACCAGGCAAAGAGATTAAAATACGGTTTGTGATATAACTGTTTATACGTTTTGGTTTAAAATCTAAATCAAATCTTAATAAAATAAAAATTCTTATATAAAGTTCTAAATGATTTTTTTTTCTCCAATTACAAAACATAAATTTTCGAAGTGATAAAAATGTGTATGTATCATTCACAGCCATGCTTATTGTAGGTTAACTTTGTTTATTTTAATATAAATCATGTACATGTAACTGAATGTCCATGTTTAGATTTGAAGGTGTTTATATAAGCTATGATACATGTAACCTAGAGACATGAACCTCATACATGTCTACCTGTCAACTGGTCTTGATTAAATGAAGAGTTGAATTGACCGACTTCCATATCAAGCTTGCGATGATGATAATTATGATACGGGTGCTAATTATGAGAACTGTAAGATTATATCGTCTCATGTTAATACCGGTAAGTGATGCGCAGACTTAGAATTTTATTTTATTTTAGGAGGGGGGTCTAGTCACCCCACCACCCTTGAAAATTCAAACTCTTTTAAATTCACATAGTAAACCTACTGGAAATAGAACTCGACCTACCCCCCCCCCCTCCTCCCCGGCAAACAAAATTATAAATTATCCCTTAGTACATAAACCTCCCCTCCATATCTTGATCTGAACATATACTAGTAAACATTGGAGCGAAATGTCATGGTGCGAAACATCCCACATTTAGCAAGCTACGTTTTTTTTAAGGGAGCAGCAATAGTAGCGCGCACACTGCCGCCTGGCGTCATAATGCAGCATTCGGTTCATGCAACTTGTATTCGTCTTTATTGAAAGTGTCTTATGGTTTGCGTGTTTGAATTCACGTTTGTAACAGAGATATAAGAAAGAATTAACACGAATAAGAAGAGAATGTTGCAACATAGAATTAAGCAAACAATGAAGGATCAAGGAGAATCAAAGCGAAATTAGATAAGCATGAATATGAAAACAATTAAGTGGCATGCAAGTGTAAATGTAAAGAAGAATAAAGAAGTAAGCATAATAAGAATAAAAGCTAGATACATAGAATTTTGGCGGTAATTCCCTTACATATACTCCGTCCCGAGTTTTTACTTCCACCACTTTTTGCTTGATATTTCAATAATAGTAAATACCTTTGTGCTCAAACTACGTTCATCCACTAATATGAAAAATGTCCAGATTATCTGTTTTGAAACGCCCCCTCTACCGCTTCAGGTTTCAATACACATCCAAAAATTGAAAGTCTACGGAGATTTTGCATTGCATCAGCCAATAATAAGCCCGGATGATAATGTCAAAAAATTGCACGATGTATTCCGAGTGTATTCCGAATGGAGAAAAGATGTAAACATTTCCCATTAGAAATCTCCGTAAGAAATTTGTTTTCGTTCCTGTGAAATTTAATGAGTGACAAGGGATAATTGTTCAATAAAGATATCTTGGATATATTTCCTTTCATCGATTTCAATTGTATTTCTTTTACAGCTATGTGTATTTTTATTAAAAATCATCAAAAATTGATGGAATCAATAACTAGGGACAGACTATAATAAGAGTTAAATATTCAAAAGACTTTAAACTCTTAATTACAACACTGTTATTAAGTGTTGTTGTTTTAGCCAATATTGGCAAATTAAATTGGACTTTATTATTTTGCTGATAATACAGCTAAATTTGATCTCAAGAATTATTTCTTTATTTCTTTTTTCTTTAAAATAATTTTTCATCAAATACAATTCCAGTCATTAAATTCATCACAATTTCAAAATTAACATGCATAAATAAGCATTGTAATGCAAAATTATGCCATGCAATGCTTGTATTACACTAGATTGTGGGAAGTAATGCATTACATTACCATTACTTGTAATGCTAAATATACGGCATTAAACATTAATAGCATTACTTTGAAAACAAGTAATGCATTGCAATGCATTACCATTACATTTAGCATTACCCCAAGCCAGACATCTAGCAAAGAGCACATCCGGGTGCCAAAAGTAGTATTTTCACCACATATTAACAGTTTTTAAAATTTATCTTTAGATTACCTTTTTCGCAGAAAGACCCTGTCCATCCAACGTCGCATCCTCCTTTACACTGACCAGTCAAGTGATTACATACATTAATAAATTTACAGTGGCTAGTACATGTATCCAGGCAGTTTTGTTCGTACCTCCCATCAACACATTCTTGAGAACGGAAATAACATACAAATATCATCTAAGTATACTTCACATTACACAAGTATACTTAGCATTAATAACAAAATTATGTAATGTTTATATAAATTATTTAAAGTTTAAAATACCATACAATGTATTCTTATTTTGTTCATATTTTTTTTTCATTAGTTACAAAGGTTATTTATTATTGTATAAAACAAATGTATACACATACAACGCAAGTGTTTTATTTTTATGTTTACCTGTACAAAATTTAATGTACAAGGAAAGAAAACTCTTCCTAACTATACCGTGGTTTATGTACCTTACTGATGGCGAACTATGACGTCATAGCAAGCGCAGCTCGACGGCGCGAAGGAGCTCTACCGGCAAGGCGTATGTGAATAGAAAATTCGGACTATAGTTGCACTTTCATTCAACGGATTTTTTTTGCGTCAGTAAATCGGACCAGTAATGCATTGTTTTTATCGTCCCATTAGTTCCCTGAAATCATGGTAATTTTTATCACTTCACACTCTCACGATGATCAGCAAGACAATAAAAACAATAACGATGTATACGACGTACAGTCAATGTTACCTCTAAAGTTCTCCTCACTACACTCATCAACAATAATCGAGTGACGTCACAAAGGTTTACACATTGATCCGATTGATTTTTTCGGCGCCAGTTAATTTTGACCCACAATTCATAGTACCAATGGTTTCTAACCTCAATTTTTCGCGAGAATCAAAGTACAGATAAGATGTGTAATTTTACGAACATCATGCTTTTTAAGTAAATAAAACAGTATACTTCGCGTTCTTTTATTTCTCAGGGGAGGTTTAATTTAAAGAGTCAGATGACACTAACCAACGTGAACTTTGGCGTCACAATAAGGGGAAATTACTCTAACTGAAGTTATTGTAAACTTGCTGAAATTCCTCTAAAAATCTTGCAAAGCTATAGAATGAGGACATTTCTTTAGAGATAGGAATCAGTTGTAACTTGCACTCATTTGGATGAATACTGACATTTATTCTATTCCCTATAATTACGGTAACGTTAATTTCCAGGAACGTACACGTAGCATGCATCGTTTTTTAAAAGGGGGTTGGGTGGGTGGATGGCAGCCTCGTCCAAAAAATCTTAAGAAGGAAAAAGAAAAAAAACTAGACACGATCTCGGTGTGAGCAACGAGGAGGTCTTCCGTTCGATTTTTAGAATGAAATATGACATCATCGACTTTGATTTTCGACAACAAAACATGTTATGGAAAAAGGAGTGAAGTACTAATGCTTTATTGTATCTCTTTTCATAAGTTCTCTTGCTTTTTTAGATACTTGCATTTCTTTCAATTATGATAGAAAAGATCAAACTTGTTTACTTCTGGTCCCTAGAAACCCTAATAGTGTAACGCAAGAGAAAATCATTATATTGTTAGGATATAAAAACGTATTATACCTAATCTAGCTTTAATAACCTTTCACAAAATAGGTCTCATTAAAGGGCTATAGATAAAAGATTTTGGAACTCTTTGATCCCCTAATTTAAGGGGCCAGTCCCTTTTTCTTGGATTCAAATGAAAGGACATTTTCTGAACACATTTTGTCAACAAGTGTTAAGAAATTCGTTACTGTTCTAGAAATATATGAGAAAGAAGGTTTTAGGGGCCGATCCCTTATCTCTTTATAGGGGCCGTTTGACTAAATTTTGAAAGTTGTATATTGTTAAGAACATCAATTTGAACAACAAAATGGGTGAACAAAATTTTGGACTTTTGGCCCCTAAAAAACCTAATTACAAAACACATGACAAAACCATCACATTGTTTTGATACATAACTGCAGGAAAAACACATTTGCTTTGATAACATTTCACAAAATATCCCTCAATAAAGGATTATAGATAAAAGACTTTAGAGCCCTTTGGTCCCCTAATTTTAGGGACCAGCCCCTTTTTCTTGATATCAAATAAAAGGTCACCTAATTCTACACAAATTTTGTTCAACAAGTGTTTAGAAATTCGTTTCCGTTCTGGAGATATATGAGAAAGAAGGTCTTAGGGGCCGATCCCTTATCTCGTATATAGGGGCCGTGTATCGAAATTATGAAGGTTGCATTTGTTAGGAACATCATTTTGAACAGCTGTTCTTCTGTACTGCATTACAAAATATTTTTCCTTTCTGAGATATGGGTGATCAAAATTTTGGACTTTTGGCCCCTAAAAACCCTTAATTCCATAACACATGATAAAATCATTACATTGCTTGAATACATATCTATAAGATAAACACATTTGCATCTATAACATTTCACAAAATATCTCTAAGTAAAGGGCTACTGATGAAAGACTTTAGAGCCCTTCAGTCTCTTAATTTGAGGGGCCAGCCCCTTTTTCTTGATATCAAATAAAAGGCCATCTAATTCTACACAAATTTTGTTTAACAAGTGTTTAGAAATTCGTTACTGTTTTGGAGATATATGAGACAGAATGTTTTAGGGGCTGGTCCCTTATCTCCTTTTAGGGGCCATTTAACGAAATTTGGACGGTTGCATATTGTTTAGAACATTGATTTGAACAACTTTTCTTCTGTACTGCATTACAAAAATGTTTCCTTTCTGAGATATGGGTGATCGAGATTTTGGACTTTTGGCCCCTAAAAACCCTTAATTACGTAATACATGACAAAATCAATACATTGCATGGATACATAATTGTGAGATAAACTTATTTGCTTCTATAACATTTCACAAAATATCTCTCAGTAAAAGGGCTACAGATTAAAGACTTTAGAGCCCTTTAGACCCCTTATTTGAAGGGCCAGCCCCTTTTTCTTGATATCAAATAAAAGGTCACCTAATTCTACACAAATTTTGTTCAACAAGTGTTTAGAAATTCGTTACCGTTTTGGAGATATATGAGACAGAATGTTTTAGGGGCCGGTCCCTTATCTCCTTTTAGGGGCCGTTTAACGAGATTTTGACGGTTACATATTGTTAAGAACATTAATTTAAACAACTTTTCTTCTGTACTGCATTACAAAATAGTTTTCCTTTCTGAGGTATGGGTGATCGAAATTTTGGACTTTTGGCCCCTAAAAACCCTTAATTCCATAATACATGACATAATCATTACATTGCTTGGATACATAACTGTGAGATAAACACATTTGCTTCTATAACATTTCACAAAATATCTCTCAGTAAAGGGCTAAAGAATAAAGACTTTAGAGCCCTTTAGACCCCTTATTTGAGGGGCCAGTCCCTTTTTCTTGACTTCAAAGAAAAGGTCTTGTAAAAAGAAACTTTTTTTACATTACATGTCTTAACAAAATATTTTTTAGAAAAAAGATAATCAAAGAAAACCAGGAAAAATTACGACGTTTTTTCATCTCAATTTTCGGGTCCAGGCGAGCTTCGGCGCCTTTCAAGATAGATCAAAATGAAAATAAAATTACAAATCTACAATCTTTCGTCTACTATCCCTGAAAGTTTGAACTCAATATCTTTTATAGTTTAGGAGAACTAAGAGGGACAAGCCACCCCTCTGAGAATCGCTAAAACGTCAGTTTCTCAAAAACGGAAGTGACGACATCAAAAAAATCAAAAACCTATGAGGTTCAGATGACTATCTATCAGATCTGAAAGTTTCATGAAAATCGGTTGAGCCGTTTTTGAGAAATCGCGTGCACAAAGATTGTTAGAAAAAAAAAGAAAAATAATAATAATAGGGAAAATGAAACCGAACGAAAACAATAACTTCTTCCGTTGGAAACGGAAGACCTTAATGATAATTCTCAAAATCATGAAAGAAAATTCTAATCAATCAGCTATTTTGCAGTTTAATGGGGTTTTTTTTCTTCAATTTTCACTTCCATTTATTACATGCTCCCAATCCCAAGGTGGGGGATGGGGGGCAATTCCATTTTCTTTTTATAATATGATAAGCTAATTATTTAAAGCGTAAATTAAAAAAAAAATTAAATAAAAACTAAATTTTTCAAAAGTGGAGGAGGCAACTCCATGATAAGACGATTTTATATTTGTAAATTGAAAAAAAAATTACCATGGGGGGGAGCTCTATGATAATTCAAAAAAGGGGATGAACTGACGTACGTTACAATCACTTTAATAGAGGAGATAGAGTGCAATGAACATTTATATTAAAATCTTTTTTATTCCGCAACATCACTGGTGTTAAGCCGATATGCGTACCATTTGGTACGCATATCAGAAGATGGCGACGACCTCTGCAGGTTCGTAAATTTACACAACTCTTTTTATTTATTCAGATCGTATTTCAGCGGGTAAAACATCAGTGTTTGAAGGGCGAGCGAGTCTTCACATGTAGCAACCTATAGAATAATCCAAAACTGCATATTAATTGATATTTTCTTCGTTAATGAAAATTCCGATGATATGCGTACCTACAAAAACAGATATACGTACCATAAAACAAATAAAAATTTCCAGATATGCGTACCATCCACAGGGGCCAAGCCCGTTTTAACATTAATTTCAATGTAACCATAAATAAAGATGGTTACATTGAAATTAATGTAAAAACGGGCTTGGTCCCTGTGGTACCATCGGTAAGATATACGTACCACTAATATACAAATTGATTTGTTGATTTTTTTCAAGCGAATTGTATATTTATAACTTATTTAACTGTATTTCTAAAAAAAAAAATAAAACAACTTGTTAAATAAAAACTATACTAGTAAATGAAAAAAAAATATCTAAAAAAAGAAATACAGGTGATTTAGATTGTCTGATATATAATCATCAGATTACCATGCAAAATCTCACTTTAACTTCGAGATATCCGATTATTCGAGATTTCGAAGGTACGATACTTCAAAAAATGAGTGGTTGTTAATTACAAATCACTTCGACTTATCCATTGTATTCGAGATATCGGTGTTCAAGATATCGAAGTTTAACTGTATAAAATTACGAACGAATGAAAAAATAGACAAATAAAAGAATATTTTTTCAAAAATTTACCATTTAATGTTGAATTCTGTTTAAACGATAAAGCATGAAACAATTAATACTCGGCGTATTTATCATTTTAAAACAATTGATGTTAAATAGGGTAATTTCTTGACAACTTTTTAAATATTATCTACTTAAATGGGATTCATCCGTTATTGTTTCTGAATTCTCTGAAAAAAAAGTATTGCAAGAATCGAGGTTCAGTATTAAGCGTATATCAAAACCGATTGAATCGACCGACCGAAAACAAGAGATCAATTCGTATGATATATTGAAACATTTGAATGTTTATTTCCTGCTACTATAAAGTAACGATATATGTCCAAGTTCTCAACATAGTGACGCTCTGGGGATAACGATAATAAAACAATATAATACAAATGCATTCAACGTCTCAAAACCGCACAGTTCAGTGAAAATAAGAAAACACAAAATATAATAGGAAAGTAGCTGGTACCCATATTATCAAAATATGGTACGTATATCCAAAAACATAAACATGCCGTAGGTACGCATATCATCGGGATTTTCATTAACGAAGAAAATATCAATCAATATGCAGTTTTGGATTGTTTTATAGTTTGCTACATGTGAAGACTCGCTAGCCCTTCAAATACTGATGTTTTACCCGCTGAAATACCATCTGAATAAATTAAAAGAGTTGTGTAAACTTACGAACCTGCAGAGGTCGTCGCCATCTTATGATATCCGTACCAAATGGTACGCATATCGGCTTAACACCAGTGAACATTGTATCTGAGATTAAACTATTGTTCTACTTATAACATATCTTATAAACTATGAATAATTATAATGTAAATTTACTGAAAAAATAGGTATGTTTTATTTTATTTTGCAATCAAATTTATTTACGTTGTTAATTTTATTTTTATTGATTTATCATAATTCATTGTTTGATCATATACTGCGCTCGCCCCAACGGTCGCACCGTAAAACATATTAAACATGTGACGTCATTTACTTTTCCATTACGATATAGATCATAAATAAGTCAAAGTATATACGATACTCGCTAAAATTAGTTTAAAACATGTCTTATATTAACATTTTAAATGAATTTCTGTTAAATAACATAATATTTATTCTGTTTACAAATCTATGTTAATTAAAAAATTAAAATAATACTTTACAGTTTAAACGTTCTTTTATGCAATATCTAAATGTCAAGGTCTACTACAGGGTATTTGAAAATGGTGAAATGCAAATATAACTAATAAACAACGAATATTTTGTTCACTAAATAACGTCGTTTATTTCTTAAATAAGTGATCATGCATCCTTGAAAAGTCGTTATTATACCCGCACTTTCTAAAGAAAGTTCGGGTATATTGTTGTTACCCTGTTCCATCCGTCCGTCCGTCTGTCCCGTTTTACTTTCTCAAACTGCTCTTACATCTTATAAACCAGTAAACTGAACTATTTGAGTTTGATTTGGGGTATCATGTTGTTTTGTAAAATGGTTTCAAAAATTCTCTGTTAGTCCTGGGGGTCAAATAATTGGTAAAAAATGACGTTTTTTCACAAAAAAAACCTTCTTCCTCGAACCCCTCCTACATTTTCAACAGTAGACAAATCATCTTTAGGAATATGTTTTAGGGTATCCTATAAATGCGCAAAAAGGTTTAGGAATTTTCAATTTTGTCCTGGGGGTCATTTATTGGCTAAAAATTGACGTTTTAAAAAAAAAACTGGTTTCAAAAACGTCATTTTTTTGGCAGTAGCCAAATGATCTTCTAGAATATGATTGGGGTGTCATATTGAGGTGTGATCAGGTTCCAGAATTTTTTTTTTTATTAAGGGTTACGTCATCTCTCGGGATATAATATGAGCTGTCCTATAGATGTGCAGTAAGGTTTTAAAAATTTAAATTTCATCCAGGGAGTCAAAAAGTAGCAGAAAATTGACGTTTATCACTAAAAAAAAACAAAGATCCAAGAGCTCCTCTTATGATTTAATGGATAGACACATTATATCTTTGGATATGATAGGGACTGTTCTATATACAGCAAATCTCGGTTATAACGAAGTCACTGGGACCTAAGAAATTACTTCTTTATATCCGTAATTCGTTATAACCGTATTAGAAATTCATTATATTTACATGTACATAGTTTGGGATCCAAGATGACTTCGTTATATCCGTAAATTCGCAATATCCGTGTTCGTACTAAACAAATTTAACTGTATGTGCAGTAAGGTTTTAAAAATTGAAATTTAAATCAGGGAGTCAAAAAGTAGCAGAAAATTGACGTTTATCACTTCAAAAAAAACATAGATCCTAAAACTCCTTTTATGATTTAATGGATAGACACATCATATCTTGGGATATGATAGGGACTGTTCCATAGATTTGCATTACGGTTTTGAAAAATTAAATTCAACCCTAAGGCCCATTACCTACATAACTGTTGATGCCCTTTAAGGATCAAGAATATATATTGTTAAGGGGAGGGGATCTCAACCGTTTTCGAGATATTCGTGCACTTCCTGTTCGAGGGGGGTCATGACCACCCCCGGGGCCCATGACCTACATACCGTTTGATGCCCCTCGACACAAGGAACAAGAATATATATGGTTTAAGGGTGGGGATCTCAACTGTTTTGAAGATATTGAGGACTTGCTGTTTGGGGGGGGGGGGGGTCAGGACCTACATAACATTTGATGCCCCTTGTCATCAGAAACATAAAAATATATGGTTTTAGGGTCATGATTATAACATTTTCTCAGATATATGATAATTTCAATTTCCTGCGGGTGGGGATGACCCCAGGGGTCAGATCTAATAAACCCTATATATTGCCAGTAACAGTCAATATATGATTATGAAAACCCTATATTATTATCTTTGTCCGTTTTCAAGTTACTATTTACAATAGAGTCTACGATTCTTCCCAGAAGGTTCAATGTTAGACCCCACACCATTTTGACCCCCCCCCCCCCCCCGAAAAGTGGTTGTCTAACCCAAAATGAGCAAAATCAAACCAGGGTGCACAGCTAGATATGCAGGCTTATCATATCCTAGAGTGTTCTACAATTCTGTTCAGCCATCTCTGAGAAACAAGTTCAGATCGGAAAAGAAGAAAAAGAAGAAGACGAAAAATAATAATACATGTATTAAGAACCATACAAAAACAATAAGTCTCAAAATGTCATTCGGGAGACTTAATAATAAAGATTAAATAGAGATAGGATCATCAAACATCAATAGTTTAAAGATAATTGACAATTTATATTTCCAACGGGGTCAGGACGACCCCTTAGGGTCATGAATTGCATGCCATAATGATTTGATGCGCCATGACCTAAGGAGGAATAATATCTTTGGATTAAGGTGGGGATCTCAATGGTTTTTATGATATTTGATAATATCAGGAAGAGCACTTCGGATCATGACCTACATACCATCTGAAATGCCTTGAACAAAGAAACAATAATATAATATGTACATGATATATGATTCAATTTAAGAATCCAGATATAGATGAATCATCTATGTTTTGTAATACTTCCTATGTATATATACATGTATTAGTTTGTGTTTTCTTCTATACTATTCATGTTCATGACTGTAGTATGGCTTAGTCTTATTTTAAATTACATTTAAAAATTGTCAAATATATGACTTCGAACCCCCACTCCCAAACAAACTCAAATATAAACTGTTCTCCCCCCCCCCCTTTATTGTCGAATGATCTATTAAAATCAAAATATAATTTGGCTGTCTAAAAACTTTTATAAACTGGTAAAAAATGTTTTTACATTACACCTTGCAAAATTGACAAATGATCTATTGAGATTCGATCAGAGGTCATATTTCTACCTTGGGATCAATAACTAGTAATCATTGACAAGTTAAAATTCAAAACAATAAATAATTCAAATTATAAATGTTTATACTCCACATTCACCCCCCCCCCCCACAATCTAACCTGGTTCTACAAATTCAGTCTTCTTAATACATTCTTACATGTGTGCAGTAGCAAATTTAAATCATTTCTTGGTGGCTTTTTCTCTCCTGATGCACATTAACATTTTGGAAATTGATTAATTCAATTTTTAAGAATTATAAACAAAATGTCATATGCATGTGTATTCATCTATTTGGGGCAATTGTAAAGTCACCTAAACAAAGCAGTGACATCATTAGGCTAGGAATTACCCACATGGATCAAACACTACTGTAACAGGGTGTATCAAAGGCGGCATAATCTATATACAATTTAACCGCAATGACACAAAGAGCAAGAATAAATTATATGGTTTAGGGATCTCAAATCTCAGAAGTTGGGGAGGGGGGGGGGGGTTAGCGACAACAACACCTTGGGGACATTTATGTACTTTTCACCATTTGATGCATCATAATGACATTAGAAGATATTTTGTATTTTCCTGTTTCGTGGGTCAGAACAGTCCCATAAGGCTACTACATGTATTATGCTTACCTATATTGGTCAACATCATAATGATAATCCAATTAAAACACAATAATGAATTCCTTTAGCCGATCTTAACTAATCTTTTTCTGCATATGGAAAACACGGACATGTATGTATACATGTGAGCCCATCTAATCGAAGAGCTGGGTAAAACTAGTACCCGCTAATGAGACCTGCAGACCTGTGTTGTGTACGTAACTTCAGACAAAGATCAGTTATTTGTTACATGCATGTATTTTTATGACCTATTCTTCAAATCCACCTGCACTATTTTATTAGGTAAATAACATATTTATGGTGGTGCAGAACACCTGCATATTGTGATGTATACTTCCTATTGAGATAAATAATAAAGTATATTAAATATTAATTAAATATTTACCCCCAAAATAATGTTACCTAACATTGAAGCGCAATGGATTAGAGTGTTACATGTCTGTAAGAGCATTTGGGTCCAATGTGTATTTTTGCTAATTTTACAATTGATATAAATGAATTTTCATGGGGGGGGGGGGTCTGGACCCCTCACTCCCACCCCTTCTGTAAATCTGTGCACACGATGATATACATGTAGGCACACAGAAGCAAATCTAAAACAGTCAACCGCCACGGGGAGGGGGCATTATTTAATTTTTCATTTTGTTTGTAATAATCATATAGACCATTATACTTTCAGGCTATGACATGAAAAGTGAAGATTATTGATTAACTAAAAATTCACTGCAAAACATTCACCCCCAAATTGCACATAAAGTGCTGCTCATGTGAATTATCATATGGGAAGGGATATCCTCCTTCAGTTATGACAATTATAATTTTTAAATGTATTACCGGAGCTTGCATGTGGCCTTCATTTTTAATCAAACTAGTACAAAACAGTGTTATTAAGGGGCAAACACTTGGTGCGGGTATTACTGTCTAATGACAGCATCTAGTTCGAAATTATTGAAAACAGTACTTTTTAACTATGTTACAATATGATCATGTTGATATGTAACGGATATATGCTGAAAATAGTTCTGTACGAAAATATATCAGACAGTTTCAAGGCCAGTTCGGGCAGAGAACTTTGATATTTTTCGTAAAGAAGCGTTTGAGGCATATATCGTACTTAAAATGCTGCCATTTTATTTTTATTGATGATTCACCAGAGACAGTCCGATTATGAAGGATATCAAAACTGTTAACACTGGTAACGGTCTGATAATAATTTCACTAATATGAGACTGTCACAGGTAAACTTTTAGACGGCTGAAACAAAAGAATGACTTCACAGCATTAGTCGGTCTGTAAGAATAAAGGTTTGAAAATATTACTCAATACATGTCTCCAGGTTTACAGAAGGAAAACGCTTAGGACTGACGTTGTCAGATAGTTTTCTTGACGAAAAATCATTAAATAATAAAAAAAAAAATAAGGATCGCTATTACCTTGCACAATTACTTCACACAATTCAGTGTACAAACTTCGAAGTTGATAATCGGATGGATAGCTGACTCCATGCAATCTTTCGTTGTAAAAAATGACGTAACGTCCATATCCTATACATAACGTGGTAAAGTTAAGTGGAGGTAACTGAGGTCCATCATTATAACATAGAGTTGAGCTCATTCTTTCATTGGAGGTTGATATATAAAGAGAAAATCCGGCAAATCTTCCTCTTTGACGTAACTCTAGAAATATATGTAAGATATTATGTTACATACGTAAAATCGCATAATTCTTAAAGAAATTATTACAAACATAAGACTTATTGTTTTCACACTGTTTATATTATCCGTATCTATATTGAAATAATAATCTCGAAATGTTGGCCTTTATTACCGATAAATGGGAATACTGCTTTTTGTTTTATATATTTTAAAACATCTTTGGTACTTGAAGAATACCAATTTGTTGTTTTTTTCTCATACAAGCTTCGCTAATTAGAAATCTACAAAAATTACTTAAATAATTCCGGAAATTATGTGGTTTTCTTTGTATTTTACAATTGTGTGCGTGCGCACTACATTCACGCTAAATCACAATATATCGCATTTGCATGGATAAACTTAGAAACGATAATACAAATAGGTGTACATTTTCATTTGAAATTTGATGTATATTCTGTTCATCAAAGAAAATACGGGAGATAACTCTTACACAGTGCATTAACTATGAAAAATCCCAAGAGTTCCGAATGTCAACATTGTGTAAAGTTGAAGCGAGTAATTAAGTTGTTGAAAAAGTGCTCTTTTCTTCAATATTCAATAATTCTTCAATAATATGAACAAATTTTCAGATAAAAGGTATTTACAGCCTCAAAATTGTTTGTTATGAATAATATGACTGTTATTTTTAATGCAACTTCATTAATTTTCTCCAAAATCGTTTCTGATCGGTTCTGTGGTGAGGACCTGTCCCGAGATACAGATTATTCTAAATAAGCAGAGTGTAGTGAAATTAATAGTATTATTGTATGTTTAAGAGCATGTCTAGGAGAATACCATGCAAATATGGAAAAAAAGCTGTGGTAGCAAGTCTCAAGAATGAACAGACTTTTATCATGAATTTAAAGGTTAAGGATGTTTTTGCACTGGACGTTTCTATTTATAGTAACGGCCGGTATTGCATTCTGGTTAGTAAGCCTCTAAAATGCAGAAAATTTTAGAGAAAAATTGTCAAATTCAGTAATCAATTACAAAATGTATAAACAATATTTGAAAAAAATAAGACTATATTCTTAAAGAAGAAGTTCAAACCTTTAATTGTTGCTTATTGTTTTTCATATTTCTATATAGTCCCAAGGGTGTAAATGTTTGCAGGCTGCCAAGTTATGATAATTATACATTTTTGTCCATTTTTGAGAAAGAATTTCTTAGAAAGTGGCGAATTATTTTTTTGAAATTTTGTGTTAATAAGAAACTGTGTGATGTTTTGTTACAAATATATCAAATCTATCTTTGGACTCTCAAGGACTAAAAAGTAATTGATTAACAAAAGCATTCCGTTTTCAAATAAAAAAAAAAGTTCTTGGTTTTTAAAATTTTATTTTACAAGCGATTTTAATCCTGTGAAGTCAATATTTGTAATTAAACATGAAAAAAACCCTTATTTTGCATTTAATTTAAAAAAAAGTTATCATCATTGTTTTTCAAAGAATTCCTATTCATTACATTTGCATTTCATTACTACTGTTAGAATTGTCTCCCCTGTTGCGCTCTTCTGTAGAGAAGGTAAACTAGTCAGAATGTTGACAAAGCTATACAAGTTTAAATTCAGGCAAAATATTGAGAAATGCTGTGAGTACTGTTTGAGTGTTGTTAATATTTATTATGATATTGAATGAATTTAATTGCTTAAAAATTGTTCCGTCTTTTTAGTGTTATTCAGTATTCACATATTGAAGTTTAAAGGGGACTTGTATCTAGTCGAAACTGCTATTTTCTGTACATTTGGATGAGTTTAATCACAATATACACACCTGTGATAGAAGTGCAAATAAAATAGATGAAGGGGACATTTTCGAAGATAATTTCATTCACAGATTATCATATTTTAATCGAAAAAATCCACAGAAACGAGAAATGATTTCTTACAAATATTTATAATAGGGTATGTTGACGTCATTTGGAATTCACTGGGAATGCCTCATGCAATTTCTCATCGGAATCTGTTGCAATAGACATCACATTTCAGTACATGTATATTTCAATGACCATTTACAAACCACCCTGCGGGTGTTAAGGTTGGACTCCTATAAGCATTAATTTCGACTGTTTGAATTTATTAAGCAAACACATAATTGTAAAAGTGAGTAGTTGCACACCTTTTCAATATGATTTGCATTTAAATTTTAAATTCATAAATAAATCACTTTTATCAATTATAAGTTTATAACTACACCTGTACGCAGTATCAGTGCAAGTTATGATCCGCCCGATGAAAGAAAATGTTATCTATTGCTCATATCTTCGATCCTTCTTCTTACATATTTTTTATGAATCATACTTTTTTCGAAGTTATAATAATCATGGAATCTTGAAATGATGAAGAGGGGACCAGGATTTTTAAGTTCTTGAGAAATGTAACACAGTAAGTACATCTGAAATAAATAAAGAGCTCTACTCCCTACCTCTCTATAAGCAGTTTATTTCCTCTTGGAAAAATAGTTGTACTTTTTCTTCAAATTAAGATATAGTTGTAAAGGAAAAAAGGAGGTGTTAGGTTACCCTTTCCCCCGGGGATCTCAGCCTGCGAAAACCGCATACAAATATTAACATGAACTATAAAAAAGTTGTCCTAAATATTATTATAGACATCATAAACTGTTTTGTTGGATTGTTATTGGGATGTTATTTAATCATAACCCGTCAAAAGAAGACCTGGTCCCAGAATTATGAAGCACCCTAATAAAAAAGTCAAATTTTTAAGGTCTTCCGTTTCCAACGGAAGACCTTTCTATTATTGTGCGGGAAAAAAATTAAGATTATTCTTATTTTTCTTTTTTTTTTTTTGTTTCCTAGACGCTAACTTTGAGGCTTCATATCTTGCTCATTTCTGAACGGTTTTTGCTCAAATTTTCAGGGCTAATGTACTTTACAAAACACTATCTTAAGCAATTCATAAAATTTAGAATTCCCTTTCCGTTAAAGAGTTATTCCCCTTTTAAATTTTTTTAGGGCCTTTTGTTTCCAGACAAAGGCTCCGAGACTATGATAGCAGGGAATGGGAATCCAACGAATTTGAATAACAGAGACATTGTAGTTGTGCACATTTGTTTTTGTTTTTAGATTACGTTTTTTATTTAGGAAAAGGTAGGGGGTCAAAAAACAGGATTCAAAAAAGTGCAAAAATTTAGACATGTTTTCCTTTATATCTTTTAAACGAAAAACATTTTGTTAAGACATGTAGAATAAAAGTTGTGCAAAATATCAAGGGCTTTCATTTGACACCAATAAAAAGGGACTGGCCCCTTAAATTAAGGGCCAATGGCCCCTAAAAAAATTTGCTTAATAACTCAAAAACGGTTAGGATTTTGATATGGCTGTCGCTGGAAAAGTTGTTTGTTGGGATCTCATGAAGGTCGTTTCAATGTTATTTTGTAAGTGATTTGTGTAGTATGAGTGTAAAAAGCTTTACATGTTAGCAAGTACCTGTTTTTATTTGACAAGTTAACGAAAGACTTTGTGAGTACAACTGGCATGAAGTTACCGCAGAAAGTATGCTGGTTTATACAGGAGGCATTAATTCATAAGAATTTTTTTTTTTTTTGAATACATGCTTTTTTTAGGAGTTTAAGTCATTGTTGTTAAGTGTTATAGTGCACAACCCTTAAAAACGGGAATTGGAAAACAAAACATTCTTTTTCTTTTCTAGTAAAACACAAAATATGGAATGAAAAAATATATGCATTACCTTTTTGTTATAAACACCATGCATTCAAAATCTACCTTGAATCAGAGCTGTGTGTGTACCATTACGTAAGCTCTCCCTCGCCCGCGGCCGAGAAAATCAGTCACCGTGGTCGCGGCTGGACTACCTAGCGGTCAGTGGTTATCTAATACACGAGAGTTGCGTCTCTCATATATGAATTTATTTAGCCGCGAACTCAAGAATTGTTTTAGTTTTGATTACACAAAATCTTTTGTGGATTAAACGATTGGATGTCAAGTAAGAAATAGTTCATTTAATTAATGAAAGCAATGTCATTCTCTAAAGCAATAATGACATAGATCAATTGTGGGTTTTTAGTTTAAAATAAAGAACTTCTATTTGATAGAGTAAGGTCATTATACTGCAAACTTTTCAAATCTTCCTTGGTTCTGAGCTGTGTGTTTCTGTGCGTTGTACCTTTACGTAATCTATCCTTCGCCCACGGCCGAGGAGATCAGCCACGGCTGCATTACCTAGCGGTAAGCGGTTATTTAATACACAAGATTCGCACACCGCGACTTACACTTACATGCATATGAACGTGTTTGAGTTTATATAGCCGAATATACAAGAACTGTTTTAATTTTATGTTATAAAGGTTTGTCCTACTTGTATATTTTTAATTAAATATTTGAGTGTAAATGAATATTAATGAACGATATTACTCCAAATCGGAAAAATCGTTAGACATAAACTAATGGTTGGTTGGTTTATGTTAACTACTTTAAAAACTGTACAATTAATGTTTTAAATCAACACCCCCACCCCACCCCCCTCAAATATTAAACCTTTGAATAATGTTCATCCCTCGCACATGGCTGAGGAGATCCGGCGCGAGTGGTTAAGTGATCCGCGGTCGGTTCGTGTTCTTGTACATGTACCTTATGACGCGTTTATGTTTCATATTCCGCACGGACACAACTTTATTTTATTATGTTTTCAACTATTATGTAAAGTTGATTAAGCATTGATTTATACGATAGCGTACAAGGTAGTTTAAAAATCAAATCAAATTATAATCAAAGTTCCATGTTACATGTTTGCGGTAGGTGCTAGCACGATAAAGGAATGCCCTGAATTGAGGCATTCGATGATTATTTTAGAAAATATTCACATGAGTTTAAACAACTTTAGATTAGATTCTATCGGTCACATATTAATCACTTCTGTAGTTTCATTGTGGAAGCGAACTCATTGCCACCCCCACTCCTCCCGCCCCGCTGACAGGTGCCCGCGCTGGGTTTTTTTTTTAATTGGAGAAAAGATAGCAAGATCTGTCGAAAATCATTTTTGGTGGTTTCTTCTTATGTGTAACATTTTGTTTCACTTTCCCACCCCTTTGTTTATTCGGCCAGTCTGTATTGATTCTATTGCCGCATGCGACCGAGAATCTTGTGCCGCTTTAGCGCACACAGCTCAGAACATTTATAGCCCCAGGTCATCAATTGTTATGTAATTGAGTAACAGTTGGAAGGGTGATTTTACTACACAAAATAATAAAATCCTAATATAATCTATTTGAATTGAGTACCATGCGTATAGATTCCCATAATAATTAATTTTTTTATTTCCTTTCAATGTTTACATTTAATTTTGTTCAAATAATTAATAAATTTTCTATCATTTAAATTGTGTGTTTCATCAAATTCTGATTCCGATTACCTTGAAGTCGGCTTTTGACAAAAGAGAGACGCCTGACCATCCAATGAAAACAAATACAGAGAGTTTGATTGACAGGTTCAGCCAGGTGCAGGTCTCGCCCCGATGTCCGAGGTTATGTGTGCTGCTTGTACACGGCCGAATGGTCTCAGTAAGAGTTATCGATGTAAATAGATAATAAAAATACATGCTTATCAAAACATGATCGTGCAAGTTAAAGTTGATTTAATTTGTTCCAATAGAAATCATGTTTCGCTAACTGTATTTAATATTTTTTATTTATAGCGAATTTTAATATTGTTTCAGTACTAAAACATCGCATGAAAACGTTAAATATACATGTACTCTGTAACTAGTCGTCTTTTAATACATATACCTTTCTTTTGTTTGTTAAAAATTCCTTCAATTTTGTTAAAGTAATGTAAAACACGGGCGCCATTTTAAAACAATTAACTTGTCAGAGAGTTCCGAATGAAATCTGATGAACGTTTCAAACGGTTCTCTCACGCTTTGCTCGAAACGATTTACACGCTTTGCCCGAAACGCTAAACGGTTTACATGAAACTCTAAAAGGTTTACACGAAACGTTTCTCGCACGTTAGCCGCACGCTTTTTTGGTGTAGTAGTACGTTTTAGGGTCTGTAAATTTTGTCAGCACGCAATTCTAAACATGCACATAGTCTTCTAAAATTTAGAAATATTTTAATATAGAAGTTATCTTTGAGAAAAGTTTACGTGTTTTGTAGGCGAGTGCAGTTTAAAAAAGAAATACAATTCCTGACATGAATCATGAGTACATACTGTTTAATGTTTATAACAATGCTTGCTACCCTTTGAAAATTTAACTCGCCATTAAACATCTCATTTTTTAAACAATGTTTGAAACGATTACATAAACTCTGCTCGACAAATAGTTTTCCTAAAATATTTTCTTCCTTTCTTTTTTCAAAACACGTTTTATATACAGACTTTCAATCACAACACGTTTTTATAACAAAAGCAGAACTGAAAGTATAGTCATTATAATCGTAACATATATTTTCAACTCGCAGCAACAACGGAAGACCTACTCGGGGCTTTGCCACGAGCTCTGCTCTAGTTTACACTCTCTTATTGTCTAGTGATTAAAAAAATGTGGTTCCTTTTTTTTTTGGTTTTTTAGAGGGGGGGGGGTATGAAAATTGATCCTACTTTCTAAATCAAAAGATCACTAGTTCATGTATAAAACAAATGAAAAGATCAATACATGTATCACTATGTTTATCGAATTAGCAGAGAGATATTGAGAGAGAGAGAGAGAGAGAGAGAGAGAGAGAGAGAGAGAGAGAGAGAGAGATATTGCCAATCTTTAGTTAACAATATGTATAATTACACATCAAAAGTGCCCGACTTAAAGTACTTCAGTACATTGAATTTTGCCCCTGGAATTATTGATTCGTGTATCTAATGGGTACTCTGTCTGTCTTTATGTGTAGCATTGGCAAATAATTGGGTGTTTGGGGTGTATAAGCTTTCTTACTTTTTCTTTCATTATTAGTAAGATATATAAGATTTTTAAAACATAGTTAAGACCACTTCAGCTTATATTCAAATTCCCATTTCCCCATGATTTCTCCTGTTTTAATGGCATTGATTAAAAAAAAGCCTGAAATGTGTTGAAGCAACCCTTCAGTTCAGTAACGTATTCCTTGGCTCGCGAATATGTCGGGTTTTTCTCCCTAATATACATGTGACAAAAAAAAGCTAACGCTAAACTACAGATTCTGGAAAGTTTTAAACGTAGAAAAATGTCCAATTCTAATATTTGCAGTATTAATGAGAGTCCAAACACAGATTTTTGATATATTGTAAAAATAAATGTCCTTTTATTAGTAGAAACAGATTTATTGAATTTAAAATGCCACTTTCTGACTTTTAAGCATTTAGAAAATGTATATTTTTACAATTTTACAATAAGTTGGAAACATGCCAGATGTTGACCTATCTGCACTTATCAGAAAGAATGTTTGGGAATTCTCACAAAATGATTTACATTAGTGTATCTTGTTAGTGCTAACTCTAAATGACATTTGAATTTATATTTAAACTTAACTCAGAATTCTTAACAAAAATTTGGTGAATTACGCACAATTTTATTCTTAAAAGGGTCAAAATGCTATTTTTAGTTACAGAGCTGCAGAACCTAGTTTAGACTGAAAATCTTTTGTGGCAAATTGATTTATATAGATGCACACTGCTACACACAACATATGAAGTTGATCAGAGAACCTTGCTCCCACCACCTTTTGCATGGTTTTCTCGTAGACATGCTCTTAAGATCGCGTTAGCAATTACGTTCCACTCCTACGATGTCCAAAAAAAAAATCAATTTGTCAACTTGCGTTTTTTCTGGATGAGTTTTAACGCCTTGTTAGCTGATAGGTGAAAACTAGGATTTTCTGAATCCTTCTTATGTATATTCTTATTTTTTAAAACTTGGTTATGTAAGTGTTAAAAATATGGTATTGATTTTGTAAATGCCTGGTATAATATGCAATGTCGAACCGTGCAAAGACGGTTCAAAGTCCTGTATTTTCTAATTTGGACGGCCGAATTCTTGAAAAGAAACAAATTTACTCAATTTTATCTGCTATATTCTATGCTTTATATTAATATTTTTTGTGTATAACATTTCTAAAAATATACTTATAAAACAAATGTAAAGATTCTTTACAATAAAACCTGCTGCTAGTTGGGACATTGAGACAGACAACAAAATCAACTGACTGTATTTTGACATGTTTGAAGGATTTCACTTTCGCGTTTCCGATATAACTTATTTAATCAAAAAAAGGGAACAGTAACACGGTTTGTCATATTATATCATGAATAAGGGGTTAATCTGTTAAATAAGGGTGTCGGATGGCTCTTACCTTTTTCAACTATAGTCCTTACATGATAAATATATTAATTACTAAAGATAAAATCTGTTTTAAAGTAGACATTTATGGGTTTACGTAAAACACAATTACCATAAATTTAGTTTTCCATATCTTTAATGTACAGTTCTAAAATTGGCAAAATCGTTAAGCTAATTGCTACAACTTCAGTAATCCCAACATTACCTTCTCATGTTTTTTTAATAGAAAAATGCTAGATAAAAGGACATTGTTATGTAAAAGTGGCAATTACGTTGGTGTATTTAGTACATACGATCAATTGCTATTTTATTTTTAAGAAATCTTAGTTTAAATTTGTCATAAAATATATTTTATTTAAACTAAATTTTAAATGTATTTATTCAAATTTGCGTAAAATCGTTGCTATGTTATACACATAAAGTCATTCATTTTAATTGATGTTATATCTTACAATGTACTAAACGATGAAGGAATCATGCCATAGAAAAATGGACTTTTAATAATTGTAAGATACTTTGAGGATGATTTCCCTTAAGGTTGTCAGTTTATGAGATTAGATGAACAGCATTGCATATTCATAAATATATGATTTTATAAAACACATTTTACATATTTTTAGTAAAAACCACAGCGCCAAAGCGCCAAAGAAGATCTACTTCGTAAGAAAGTAGACTATATTAAACAAAGGACTATGTGCGGTATGGTCAAATATCGGCCCCCGATTTTAACCAATTTTTAAATAGTGTCGTATAAAAATCAATTCTTCGTAAATCATTGTATGGAGGATGCCTATTACTTTAATCTTGATTTTAGTCATCATTGCTCATTTGCTGTTTATCTATGACGTCATCTAAATGACCTAATTCCCGCAAATTTGCGAATAAAAGAAAATATTCTCATTTTTGCTCTATATCTTGCATTCGGACGTATAGAGCGCAGGTCTGCTCAAGTGCGATTTTAACATTTGTTTTTCTTCAGATAGTTTTACACATTATACTAAAAATGGTACTTGAGCAGACCTGCGCTCGATGTTTCCAAGTTGAAAAACCGTCGGAAAACATCCATATTTTGATACAAAACATTAATTCATCAAAAAAATGCAATTTTCATGACGTCATTTCTACATTATGACGTCACTGTGGCGATCACCTTTTACACTTTTATTTCCAATATGATTTTAACGATCTTTCACCTTATTTTTAAAGCTCTTTCTAAAACTTTGATTTTAGGGGCAAAAAATGCATAAAACCGCACATATTCCTTTTAAGTTATTTTTAATAACGAATATAGAACATTTAGTATTTGAAAGTAGGATTGCAAACAAGATACATGTACATGTATATATTAACCAATGCCTATATACCTGGTTGTTCCTCGTAGCTTTTAAATATTATTGATATTCTGTAAACATTGTACAATCCGCCAAGATCAACTTTCCACCACATGCTGTTGTCGGTAGAGCTAAGTCCTATAGCTTGCGTTCTCATACAAGTTGTTATATTCCTATCCAATGCATTGTTTGCTTCATATTCAGGAATTCTTTGGTAAATTGGTGACTGGGTTGCGATTTTATTGTAGGATAAATCATCTAGGAATGGAAATGACAATAATTTTCATAGATTACTATGTTTGCTTACCAGCAAATAAGGAAAACAATGTTTTGGAATATTTTTTGTACGTACAGTTAAAAACAAATAGATTTGATTTATGAAAGAAACATAATACCGTATGTTTAATAAATAGATTCAAATTTTATTGAAATCTGACAATGATAAAAGTCATTTTGTAACGATCATGCTGTAGAAGTTCATGTAATTTAATTCTCAAAATGACAATCGTTTTAAATTATAACTTGATTGATAAAAAATGCATGAAAAACAGAAATATATATTATAATTGAATACGATAGTCATTATACAGTGATAACTAGTTCAACGAATAGAAACATTTGTAAAAAAAAAAAAAAATATCATCAAATTAAAATTCCGACGTAGAACAATACACGTTAATATCAATGTCCTGTGTTTATCATGTATAATGCATTAATTCAATTTTGATAGCGTAATTTGAAGTGTATGCTAGACTATAACAGGATCTCTTTTAAAAAAAACACTTTTTGTGTTAAGAAGAGGTTTTTATTATTGAAAAATATCAATGAAAATATAAAACGATATTTTAACTAGAAAAACTTTAAATGTCCCAAAAGGCATACCGTTGTTTACCAACCTACCTATTTTTATCATCCGGGTAATACAGCACCTTTATTTGTAAAGGGACAAAACTATTTTTATCTATATAAAATACTAGGTTAAGATAAAAGAAATGTCTTTTGCGAGCAACATACCGTATGCAAATAGATACCTCAATCCAAACAGAATCGGAATAATCGCGTCTACGTTCATCTTCTTCACATTACAGTAGCATTTTTGGCAAACAAGGAAGATAAATTGATTTTTTTATAATACGGTGGACAGATAGATACCAAAGAACGTCATAAAACTGCAAGGCGTAGAATTGTACAAAAGTAAGCTGTGACAAATAGTTTTAAGGTTACTTTGAGTAGGGTAATATTAATAAGAAACCATTTGGTTCTCTAAAACTACGACATATATAATAATAATGGAAGTCCAGGTTTAGCAAACCCGATGAAAGTCCTTAAGGTGCTTAAAATCATTGCTAAAAACTAAATATAGCTTGTATGTATCGTTTCCACGATGCGACCTATTAAGCATTAGCTTGGTCTAAGATTATAGATGATTCCTGTGAAAACCATGTTTATTGACATGCTTGAACAGTAGGGTTTGAAATATGCAATTTTAAAAATTTTGATAGAGTAAAATTTCATAAAAAGTTCTCCTCTCTGAATGCAACTGTTTATAAGTAGACGGTTGAGATTTCCTGAACATTATTTCTAAAACAATCGCATGGGGAATGCTTTCGGAGCTGCGGTTGAGAAACTTCAAATTTTAACAACAAAAATGCAACGCTCTTGAAATAAAGCAATCTAATAACACAACTCTGAGCGTTGCAACACTTATGACAAAGACATAGATGTCAGCATCAAGAGTTTTATAGTCCTTCGTGGACATTCTGTAACATTTAAGGATCATCATTGTTCGTAGAGGACCAATTGAATATTAGTCTACATATCTTGATCCCACGAATTTACATTACATACACATGTACGAGCACGTTTTCAAATATTTGATTTATTCGTGTTTAACTTCATATATATGAGTGCAGTTCGTTCAAACTAATAGTTATATTTTTTAGTTGTTTTCGTGTAGCATGGGAAACATCAAGATCATTAATTTATAGATAAGCATATTATATATATGTATATAAAATGAACAATTTTGAAAGCACATAATGCAGGAACACGAGTATAAACGACTGCATTTATGCGATTTTGGAATTGTAACAATAAAAATTACTTTTCAAAACACATTTTTGTGAATCATTGAATTGAGTTAAGATTCTGAGGTCGAAGTCAATAACTATCCCATAATTCCGAGTTCTGCATTAATAATATTTTGCTGGATTTACTTTTCTCTACTGATCAGTTTTTAAATTAAAAAAATTAAAAGAAAAATTAACCTTGAAAAATAAACAATATCTTTTATTTTATTCACTAAATGGAAAATTGAGATCAACGATCAATATTAGCTGCCGGGCTGAGTAGATGTTTCAATTGTAAAAGGAAATAATAAAAAGGATAGTGTCAGTTATTAAAAAATGAAAGATTAAAACATTGAAATCTTAACATTCTCAAGACAAAATTAACGGTGTAAAGCATCAGAAAACCAAGTTTGCATTGTTTAAATAGCATACACTGTACACAGTCTTTGTATCTATCTATACTACTATATTAAAATAATAGACTCGAATTTTTGGTCTTTAATACCGAGAAATCGGAAGAATACTGTCTTTTGTTTTATATATTAAAAACATCATTGATACTTAGAAATTACCAATTTGTTTTTATTTTATCTCAGTTAAGCTTTGCTAATTTATAATTAACGATAATTACTCAAAAAATCCCGAAAATCACCTGGACTTTTTTGGATTTTACAATGTTGCGCTTGCGCAATATATTCACGCTAACGGGATCTTTAGTTTATGTTTCCACAATATCACATACCATGAATAAACTCAGAAATGATAATACAAATACGGGTAAATTTTCATTGGACTTTTGCTATGTATTCTGTTCATATAAATGAATGATTTCCCATGAGAAAAAGTATGTAATAACAAATACACATTTCAACTAAGTACTTACTTTTGTCTTCGTGATGACAAAAAATATTTGATTACATGCAAAAAAGTTACATTATATTTGTTAGGAGAGTGAAGATAGAATATATTTTATCGTAAAAATGAATAATGTCTTACGGACCCAGTTTTACAAGGAAAATTCGTGTACGTTGGTGAAAAGTGTTAAATTCTTCCATTCTATGAATTATAATTTTTAGTTGAAAGGTATTTGCAGCCTCAAAAAGTTTGTTGTGATAAATTTGACTGTTATTTTCAATGCAACTTAATCAACTTTCTCCAAAATCGTTCCGGAGCGATTCTGCAATTTTCTGCTACATTACGGGTATAAAGGAGGCATTCTAACTGTGGTGAGGGCCTTTCCCGAGACACAGATTTTTCAAACTAAGGAAAGTGTAGTGATATTAATAGCATTAGTGTAGGCTTGTAACTTTGTTAAAATGCCAATAATAAGGTGTGTCGATGTACGTATTTCGTAAATGTCCGATATGCAATGTCAACCCGTGCAAACACGGGTTAAAGTCTAGTCTAGATTTAAAATAAAAAAAATCAATTGCATAATCTAAATGAATATAAAATCCTTTCTAAGAATGCACCTCGGTGTGTCAGAGTTTTAGTTTCAGTCGAACTTTCATATTTTTTTTCTCGAAATTATGTATTCAGGCAGATTCAAAAGACGATATTGTTACCAAAAAATCGTCTCATACCAGTAATTATATGCATTTTTACTCAAAATGGTTAATTAACATCCAAAGATTAGGAGCAATGGTGTTTTTTCTTCTTACATTGGTCACTGTATGAAATGTTAAACTTTATCTTTATGTGAGTTGCATGTAATATTCGTCTAAAAATTTGAAAATGTCATCGATTTTAATAATAATTAAACTGCCTAATCTTCAGTTACATAACCTACAAACACATTGTAAATATTAAAAAAAACCCATAATTCTCAGTTTCGAGGAATGAAACATTTTCAATGTTTCATTGTTTAACAAACAGAAGAATTTTAAAAGCAAAAGTCAGTTTTGGCCGTAATTTTCCAAAAATGTGTGGTTTCTGCTGCGCCCGCCGAAACGATAACATTGTTAAAAAATATTAATTGATATGTAACTAACTAATAAATAATATCTCATAACATAATTTATTTTTCTAACATCAGAGTGTTGATAACATCTTTAAGGGAAAATAAAGGAATATAGATGCTCGCAATTCTGTGAATCACTCATGGTTTCGATCTAGCTTTCACTTTCCTTATGTAAACTATGTATATAAACCACTTACCTTCTTTAAGCAAACACAGAAGACAACAGTCAAAAAAAAACTCGATCTTGTACCAACTCGTCTAATATCAGGTATGTGTAACTTTGTATCTATAGATTGCAATTATTTTCTAAATTGAAGTACTAGTAAAAGTAGATTTTTTGTTCTAAGTATATGAAGCAGCATTAGTCAGATTGTTATGGAATCAATTTGTCACGTTGTCTACAGCCACCCAAATAAAATCGCGGATGGTGTCAAAAATTTAATGTCTACGATCCTCAGCCTTGAAGTTTTTTTTTTAATCCTAAATCTGTTATTTATCCTTCACACTTTTAAATGAAATAAAATAAAAAGAAATTTGTTGATGGTATCCATGCATTTTACTAAGTTATTGCAGTTTTGGACATGATGAATGTAATGGAATAAATTAAAGTACTGAAGAACTGACGGGAGTTGATTTTGTCGATGTTTATTTATTTTAAAATCAATGATATGTTATTTTGCTAGACAAGTACATTCAGTTTCTAATTTTAATTACGCACATTTTTATAATATGAATTTTTGAACTTTTTCGACAAGACTGTCGAGAAACCCCCATATGAATCATGTTTAAATAATATTTAAAGATAAAATTAATTCAATCAAACTATGTATCAGTAATAGAAATTTTTCTCGAAAAATGTATGGACCCAAGCAATATTGAACTCTAGTCTCGTTCAACCAAACGCACGGCTGACACCGTAAATCTCCGACAAGGATTTACGGAGACAGCCGAGCGTCGAGTTGAACGAGACTATATTGAACTCTGGCGTAGGAATACATACGACTACAAAAAATATTCAAATTGTTCGTACCATTTAAAATCTGACTATTTTCAAGGTACATGTTTTTATAAATAAGTTTCCTTGAAAAACAATGCTTTAGCATACATTAGAACGAATTTATCAATTATTTTCAAGAACTAAGTCTTGTCAGCAGCAATGATTTGTGCTGAGGTCCACTTTCGGTTTGTCTGAGTAACTGCATAGGAGAGTTGATTAAAATCAACTCCCAATAACGTATGAGAAAAAAAGGTTGTGCCTGTGCAACGGTTGCCCGAACATCTTTACCTCCAGGTAGTAGGTCACCGTGGAGCCATTAAGCTAAGCAGTTCGTTGAATGCCTTAGTGTAATATTAACACTTCTAGATTAATTATTTTTTTCTTTATAAAAGGCAGACTTTTGTATGGATAAAAAAATTCCGGATAATATAGAGTTATCGAACATTGCTAAGGATCGGAGATCGTAAAGGTCCGGCTTGAGAAAATTTGTCTTAAGGTAATTATTCTTTTTGCTCCTGTATATGTATCTTAAAGAATTAAATTATCCATTCGGCCATTTGCGTATGGTTCGTGTATGGCCGTATTACTAATTAAATCACTACAATAATCACAAATGTGGAATAATAAATGGGTTAGATTTTGATAAATTGTTAAAAAATCTGATAAAAAGAAAACCAGGTGTATTCTAACAATAATTTGCACACATCAACAGGTCCTTTTGTTTTTAAATCTCTTCTGGTGTATATGTATTAACTGAGGTGTCCAAGTAGCATAGTGGACAGGTGTCAAGTGAAATATTGGACAATGCACTCGCTTCTCATCGCTGCGACCCGAGTTCGATCCCAATGATCGATAATGAATATTGTGATAGGATAGGGTGGTCGCCCGCTTGGACATGTGGCTTCTTCCCACACCATTGACCCGCCCCCTCGCGCTAACATCCGTGCCAACGAGAGATATCAATATAAGTTCTTGAACTAGCTTATCAATCGTTGTAGATTAAAATTCATCTTTAAATGAGGTTTGCACGACAGGTTACAGGTAAACACAGGTAAAAGAAGCCATGCAGGTATTCACACCTGTGCTAATCCAGAATACACACAGGAACTGAGAAAGAAAAAAATGTCTCCGCTGTTGTGTTCTACACGACTAAGATTGTCTTTTTAGTTCGATTTCTGTTTAGTTGTCAGTAGATCAGGAACATATTTTGATAGACTTATAATTGATACGTCTCTAGGTAGATTTATTATCAGTTTAAGATGAATATTAGTGGATATCCTGAACAGAGGGTATACATTGACAATCTACTCTAGTATAGTGTATACGTAACTGTGGTAACTAGGTTGTAACAAATGAAATTATAGAAGATACATGTACCTATAATTAAAAACTACAGGTAAAGTGTTCATAAAAAGTAATGAAAGTCTAATAATGTGGTAATCTCTCTCTCTTCTCTATCTCTCTTCTCTCTCTCTCTCTCTCTCTCTCTCTCTCTCTCTCTCTCTCTCTCTCTCTCTCTCTCTCTCTCTCTCTCTCTCTCAGACTTCTATGTTGGAAAGGAGCCCAATTTCATATCCCTGGATAAGATCTGCCCCAACGAAATACTGGTATCATTGTTAAATAAGAAAATAATAAAACGAATTGACACTTGTATTGACTTTCATTTATTGATGATCATTTTAGTAGCTAGGACTCAAAATTTAGGTTCAAGATGGTCCGCCTGTCGAAATACTGGAAGCAGGTAATTAATATTAATATTTAAATTTGATTTGATTTACCCCGATGATCTTTTAATTTAGAGGTAGGACCTAATATTATGGCTCGAGAAAAGGTCCGTCCGTCGAAACAAGAAATAAAATATTAGTAGTTTATGCATGTTGAACCTTAAATTATACGATAACGGCACGAAATAATTATACTAATGATGATGTTAGACTCAAATTCCCATAAGATACGATCAAGCCATTTCTTTAACCTAACATGCCGATGTACATTAACAGTAATTTAGTTTTTTAACTTACTTTTTACAATCAAGTTGTAAACTTTTGAAAAGAAAGAAAAGTAAACATAAACAATGAAACGCTTTTGTATTGATTTATACCGGTAAAGAAGATACCGATCAATGCAGATAACAATTACATACATTTTATCTGCAATGTCGCCATTTTCAAATCCTTAATGAATCACCAAAGAAAACAATTGTTTGATGCAATGAACAATTTGACGTGTATCTTTTAATATTGTTAGCGTGTTAAAATTGATCCATAACCTTTTTTGACTAGGTGGAGAGAGAGAGAGAGAGAGAGAGAGAGAGAGAGAGAGAGAGAGAGAGAGAGAGAGAGAGAGACATCCTGTACAAATTAAACTGAACATTCATTTATTCTAATTTGTGCAATTTGGAGCTAAGAAACAAAAAATAATACTATATATCATCTGTTTTCTGGTATAGATGTATTACAACCATTATAATAGTGCAGGTATGGGAGAATAACAGATGAAATTGACATCCCCGAGAAAACCATTGTCAACCGACGCGAAGCTAATGCAAAGCGAGGAATCCATCACCAATATCAGCCAACAATAGCAAAATTAATATTTCATTATGTACTTTCCAAGTCGTTTTTTGCAGAATCCTCAACAATAAAATAGTTTATTTTCGATTTTATCCCGTATTAACACACCTGACAAATGATTTAACAACGGTGATTGGTGTCTCGCATTGCATGATACATTATTACACTGACCAGCAGACACAATGAGTGTGGTTTATTCACAGACTTAGAAATTATCCGAATAAAAAAAAAACTAAATTTTTGAAAATTTTACTTTAAGTTTTAAATACGCTTTATGATTCATTCAGCTAATAAATGGGTATCCTATGTACACGAATGTGTATTGAAGTTAACAAATTGTTTATCAAAATCAGCGTATTTGGAGACCGCTTTTTGGGAGTTGATTTTAATCAACTCTCCTATGCAGTTACTCTGACAAACCGAAAGTGAAACAGTGTTTGGACCTAAGCACAAATCATCACCGCTGACAAGATTTAGTTCTTGAAAATAATCGATAAATTCGATGAAATGTATCTTGAAGCATTGGTTATCAAGAAACTTTTTTATGAATACCTTGAAAATAGTCAGATGTTAAATAGTACGAACAATTTAGATATTTTTTGCAGTCGTATGTATTCATACGCCAGAGTTTAATAAATCTCGTTCAACCATCGGCTGTCTCCGTAAATCTCCGACAAGCAGAGAGTCATTCTATATTTAGAGGTCGCGTCATCAAGCTATCACGTGACCTGGTGTACACATTCTCTTGCTTGTTGGAGAGTAACGGAGACACCCGAGCATCTAGGTGCCGATACTAGAGTTCATTTTTGCTTGGATCTATACAATTTATTTAATTATTCGATTTCTTATACATAGTTTGATGAAATCAATTCTATCATTAATCATTACACAACACGGGGTTTTTCTCAAAATTCTTGTCGAAAAAGTCCGAGAATTCATATTATAAATATAAGCATAATTCAAAGACAGATTGAAACTACTCGCCAAACAAAGTAACATATCGTTGATTTTAAAATGAATAATCATTGATAAAATCAACTCTCGTTAGTACTTCAGTACTTTCATTCTTAATTAGAATATCTCTTTTTTGGTATTACTGGATTTTATGGATCCAGTAGATGTTTCAATTCTAGGGAAATTTAAAATGATAATATTGGCCTTTAAACTTTCACGGTAATACTGGTGTTCGAATTTGCTGGCGATGAGTTTTAGACTTAACACACGTATGATCGGTTATCAGAATTAGCATCGTGAAGCAAACTATGAGCAGTGCATCAACTCCTTCAACGTATTCCAAGCGGCAGATAATATCATTTATCCATAATAGCCCTAGATTCATGGAATCTGGGTGTATAACAAATATGTATGGGCTTAATACCTAGTATACTTGGACATAATTTTCATGTTTAGATATCAATATGTAAAAGCGGATTGTGTCCTAAGGTAGCAAGGGACAGTTTCGAATAAAGTACCCGTCAATATTTTTGTAAAATTGAGAGTTGCTGTACTTGAAGGCTTATGAGTGTTGCTAAAATTCATGAAATGATTTTTAATGAATATCATTAGTTAGAGGGGTGTCTCTTGTTGAAATTGATATGCAATATGTAGGCCCCTTATGTTAGGTACATGAGAATCAGAAGTAAAATGCGAAACCTGCGGCTTTGACTGTTGTGCTGACTTTACACAGTGAAATTGCAAGTTACAGACGGGAGGTAAAATAACACGAAAAGTAGGTGGATGGGACATTGTAAACTATACACCGGTAAGTTTCTGACATGTGATAGTGCAGCATGCACGCGGTACGGAAGGTCAACCCTCTGAAGGGAATTAGCTGGGGGAGGTCTAAAAAGCTGAAAAATCATGAAAAATTAGCAAAATATGAAAGGGTCAAAATCTCATAAAAACCAGTATGTAGAGAATTTTACAGGTTTTGATTAGCAATTTTCTTCAGAAATTGGGGATTGGCCTTATAAAGAGTGAATTAAAGGTATTTGTGCTGAATGGGAACTGAGGAAACTCTAGTTACAGAGTTCCGAAGACATGCATCCCTTGGCTACAATGAATTGGATAAAAAAAACTGTCCCCTGCCACCTAATAAATGACTTTTCTTGAAGAGTTGCCCCCCTTTGCTTCTAATCTATAAAAATTAATCCCGAAAGAAATCTATATTGTGTAAAAAAAAAATTTAATAGTTTTTGTATTTCATACGATTAAATTCATCTTTCCATCACAGCATTTATTGATATCCTTAGTATTTACTTTTTTATTTGAAAAAAAAATGTGCTTGACCTCATAGACCTTAATGCAATCTTCATTGATTAATTACTGCTTATTTAATAAAAATTTATCTCGGTAATTTTTTTTTTTAATTTTAAAATGCTTTGATTATTATTTGATATATTATCAGAGTATTTAATACAAGATAGATATTCAAGGCTAGACAATGTAGGTCCTAATATAGATCGGATACCTTCAGTATCTCACTGGCTATCTAATTACAATAGTCGCACGTACATACCATTCTTTATCGACATATCAACTATTTTCGTCCATGATCGCTTCTCTCTTCATCGTGGTTATGCCCAGTTGCATTTTCCAGCGATCTTACATTAATTCAAGGGCTTTATGATAGATTTGATCACGTCCCGACCGAAATTATAGCCTTATAACACTTAAAGAAAAACAGGTCAAAAAGTAAAAGGAAATAATAAAAAGGATAGTGTCAGTTAGTAAAAAATGAAAGATTAAAACATTGAAATCTTAACATTCTCAAGACAAAATTAACGGTGTAAAGCATCAGAAAACCAAGTTTGCATTGTTTAAATAGCATACACTGTACACAGTCTTTGTATCTATACTTCTATATTAAAATAATAGACTCGAATTTTTGGTCTTTAATACCGAGAAATCGGAAGAATACTGTCTTTTGTTTTATATATTAAAACATTATTGATGCTTGGAAATTACCAATTTGTATTTATTTTATCTCAGTTAAGCTTTGCTAATTAATAATTAACGATAATTACTCAAAAAAATCCCGGAAATCACCTGGATTTTTTTTTAGGATTTTACAATGTTGCGCTTGCGAAATACATTCACGCTAACGGGATCTTTAGTTTATGTTTCCACAATATCACATCTCTATGAATAAACTCAAAATGATAATACAAATACGGGTAAATTTTCATTGGACTTTTGCTATGCATTCTATTCATATATATTAATGATTTCTCATGAGAAAAAGTATAAAATAACAAATACACATTTCAACTAAGTACTTACTTTTGTCTTCGTGATGACAAAAAATATTTGATGACATGCAAAAAAGTTACATTATATACGTTAGGAGAGTGAAGATAGAATATATTTTATCGTAAAAATAAATAATGTCCTACGGACCCAGTTTTACAAAGAAAATACGTGTACGTTGGTGAAAAGTGTTAAATTCTTCCATTCTATGAATTATAATTTTTAGTTGAAAGGTGTTTGCAGCCTTCAAAAGTTTGTTGTGATAAATTCGACTGTTATGTTCAATGCAACTTCATTAACTTTCTCCAAAATCGTTCCGGAGCGATTCTGCAATTTTCTGCTACATTACGGGTATAAGGGAGGCATTCTAACTGTGGTGAGGGCCTTTCCCGAGACACAGATTTTTCAAACTAAGTATAGCTTTGTTAAAATGCCAATAATAAGGTGTGTCGATGTACGTATTTCGCAAATGTCCGATATGCAATGTCAACCCGTGCACGCACGGGTTAAAGTCTAGTCTAGATTTAAAATAAAAACATCAATTGCATAATCTAAATGAATATAATATCCTTTCTAAGAATGCACCTCGGTGTGTCAGAGTTTCAGTTTCAATCGAACTTTCATATTTTTTTTCAAAACTATCTATTCAGGCAGATTCAAAAGACGATTTTGTTACCAAAATACCAAAAAATCGTCTCATACCAGTAATTATATGCATTTTTACTCAAAATGGTAAATTAACATCCAAAGATTAGGAGCAATGGTGTTTTTCTTCTTACACTGGTCACTGTCTGAAATGTTAAACTTTATCTTTTTGTGAGTTGCATGTAATATTCGTCTAAAAATTTGAAAATGTCATCTATTTTAATAATGGTTAAACCGCCTAATTTTCAGTTACATAACCTACAAACACATTGTAAATATTAAAAAAAAAACATTATTCTCAGTTTCGAGGAATGAAACATTTTCAATGTTCCATTGTTTAACAAACAGAAGAATTTTAAAAGCAAAAGTCAGTTTTGGCCGTAATTTTCAAAATATGCAAAATATGTGTGGTTTCTGCTGCGCCCGCCGAAACGATAACATTGTTAAAAAATATTAATTGACATGTAACTTACAGAAATTATCTCATTACATATTTTTTTTTCTAACATAAGAGTGTTGATAACATCTTTAAGGAAAAATAAAGGAATATAGATGCTTGCAATTCTGTGAATCACTCATGGTTTCGATCTAGCTTTCACTTTCCATATATAAACTATGTATATAAACCACTTACCTTCTTTAAGGAAACACAGCAGACAACAGTCTAACAACACTCGATCTTGTACTAACTCGTCTAATATCAGGTATGTGTAACTTTGTATCTATAGATTGCAATTATTTTCTCAATTGAAGTACTAGTAAAAGGAGATTTTTTGTTCTGAGTATATGAAGCAGCATTAGTCAGATTGTTATGGAATCAATTTGTCACGTTGTCTACAGCCACCCAAAAAAAATCGCGCATGGTGTCGCAAAATTTAATGTTCTACGATCCTCAACCTTGAAGTATTTTTTTTAATCCGAAATCTGTTATTTATCCTTCAAATTTTTAAAATGAAATAAAATAAAAAGAAATTTGTTGATGGTATCCATGCATTTTACTAAGTTATTGCAGTTTTGGCCATGATGAATGTAATGGAATAAATAACGTATGCAGGTAGAGACCAAATAAGGAAAAAATGTTGTGCCGGTGCAACGGTTGCCCGAACACCTTTACCTCCAGGTAGTAGGTCTCCATGGGGCCATTAAGCTAAGCAATTCGTTGAATGCCTTAGTGTAATATTAACACTTCTAGATTAATTAAATTTTATATAAGGCAGATTTTTGTATGGATAAAACAATTCCGGATATTTTAGAGCTATCGAACATTGCTAAGGATCAGAGATCGTCAAGGTCCGTCTTTCACCTATGAGAAAAAGTCCTACCCGTAGTCAACTATTAAAATTTTTCTTTCAGTAATTATTCTTTTTGCTCATGTATCATGTATCTTAAAGATGTCTTTGTTTTAAATTACATAATCCATTCGGTCATTTGCGTATGGTACATGTATGGCCATATTACTAATTAAATTACTACCCTGTACAGTAATCCCAAATGTGGAATAATAAATAGGTTAGATTTTGACAAATTGCTAAAAGAAAATCTGAAAAAATGAAACCAGGTGTATTCTAACAATAATTTGCACACACCAACGAGTCCCTTTGTTTTTAATTCTCTTCTGCTGTATATTTATTTGCCGAGGTGTCCAAGTAGCATAGTAGACAGGTGTCAAGTGGAATATTGGACAATGCACTCGTTTCTCATCACTGCGACCCGAGTTCGATCCCCATGATCGATAATGAATGCATGTGATAGGATATGGTGGTCGCCCGCTTGGACATGTGGGTCTTCTCCGGGTACTCCGGCTTCTTCCCACACCATTGACCCACCCCCTCGCGCTAACATCCGTGCCAACGAGAGATATCAATATAAGTTCTAGAACTAGCTTATCAATCGTTGTAGAATAAAGTTCATCTTTAAATGAGGCTTGCACGACAGGTGACAGGTAAACACAGGTAAAAGAAACCATGCAGGTATTCATATCTGTGCTAATCCAGAATACACACAGAAACTGAGAAAGAAAAAAAATGTCTCCGCTCTTGTGTTCTACACAACTAAGATTGTCTTTTTAGTTCGATGTTTAATTGTCAGTAGATCTGCAACATATATTGATATACTTATAATTGATACGTTTCTAGGTAGATTTATAATCAGTTTAAGATGAACAAGTGTGGATATCCTGAACAGAGGGTATACATTGAAATCTACTCTAGTATAGTGTATACGTAACTGTGGTACCTAGGTTGTAAAAAAGAAAATTATAGAAGATACATGTACCTATAATTAAAAACTACAGGTAAAGTGTTTATAGAAAGTAATTAAAGTCTAAAAATGTGGAAATCTCTCTCTCTTTATTTATCCCGATGATCTTTTAATTTAGGGGTTGGACCTAATATTATGGCTCAAGAAAAGGTCCGTCCGTCGAAACAAGAAATAAAATACTAGTAGTTTATGCATGTTGGACCTTAAATTACACGACAACGGCACGAAATAATTATAATAATGATGATGTTAGACTCAAATTCCCATAAGATACGATCAAGCCATTTCTTTAACCTAACATACTGATGTACATTAACAGTAATTTATTTTTTTAACTTACTTTTTACAATCAAGTTGTAAACTTGTGAAAAGAAAGAAAAGTAAATACATGTATAAACAATGAAACGCTTTTGTATTGATTTATGCGCGTAAAGAAGGTACCAATCAATGCAGATAACAATTACATACATTTTATCTGCAATGTCGCCATCTTCAAATCCTTAATGAATCACCAAAGAACGCAATTGTTTGTTGCAATGAACAATTTGACGTGTATCGTTTAATATTGTAAGCGTGTTAAAATTGATTCATAACCTTTTTTGTCTCGGAGGAGAGAGAGAGAGAAAGCATCCTGTACCAATTAAACTGAACATTCATTTATTCTAATTTGTGCGATTTTGAGATAGGAAACAAAAATTATTACTATATATCATCTGTTTTCTGGTATAGATGTATTAAAACCATTATAGTAGTGCAGGTATTGGAGAGTAACAGATGAAATTGACATCCCCGAGAAAACCATTGTCAACTGACGCGAAGCTAATGCAATGCGAGGAATCCATCACCAATATCAGCCAACAATATGAAAATTAATATTTCATTATGTACTTTCCAAGTCTTTTTTTGCAGAATCCTAAACAATTAAATAGTTTATTTTCGAGTTTATCCCGCATTAACACCCCTGACAAATGATTTAACAACGGTGATTGGTGTCTCATATTGCATGATACATTATTTCACTGACCAGCAGACACAATGAGTGTGGTTTATTCACAGACTTAGAAATTATCCGAATAAAAAAAATAACCAAAGTTTTGAAAATTTTACTTTAAGTTTTAGATACGCTTTATGATTCATTCAGCTAATAAATGGGTATCCCCTGTACACGAATGTGTATTGAAGTTAACCAATTGTTTATCAAAATCAGCGTATTTGGAGAATGTTTTTTTCTTAATTAGAATCTCCCTTTTTTGGAGTTACTGGGTTTTATGGAAGCGAGAACTGATGACATCAAGTATATTCTGTTCTGCTCAATAACTTCGACTTAACTTGATTTTCAAAATTATTAAAGTTTTGATGGTAAATATTGTTTTTAAGCTATATTATGTCAAAGTTTACCATTCTATGATAAGTATTTGGTAATCAGTTACAACATGCGTACATTAAATGGCTTTACATTACTTTCCTGGCAGGATAACAAATATTCTTTATTGTTTAATATTTGATATATTTGTTACGTGATCGAATTGAGCATTATAATTAACAGCATAAAGGTAACTTTTATTGATAATCAAGCACATACATTTTCCCCTTTAATCAAAATTGACGCAAATTATAGCGTGTATAGCTTTAATTTTCAAAATGCATCTTTCATACAATTTCAATATTTACCACATTCGGGTTTTTTTTCAGGATCGATCACAATGAGCAAATTCACTGATGTGGCCAGTAGCGTCTGTTCCGGATTAATGTGGTTTTTGATTCTAATTTTCCTCAGTTGGCCTTCTGCATTTCCCGCTGCTTTGCTATACGTTCTAACGTTGCCCTTTGCGGGACGCTCTGAAATAACCAGGACAATAAGTAATAACTTACTCCGTTTTGTGCAACTTCCTTTGAGATGTGCAAACAATATGTTTGCATGTGCACCACTCTGTAACTCAGAATGTGATGGGTAGCATGCATACGACTTATATTTTGCTGATCGCTAAAATGGCGCAATACTTTAACTTCATTTTTAATCTCAAAAGACTATTGCTAGGAAAAAACTGTAGTTATAGATTTATGTTTAATAAAGTTTTGGTGTACACTGTTGTCTAATAATTGAAGCATAAACGCACTTAAATGTTAAAACAACCGTATCTCGATTTTTTTTTATATATGATTCAACTCATAAATAAATCTTTAAATGTATTAAAACTGCGTCCTTGGAATTAATTTCATACTGCAAATATTTTAGCATTAAAGAATGTTAAAAGCTCTTCAGAGACATTCTGTAATCCTATGAAATCATGTTTCTGGATTATATAAAATATTTTAACCATCGACTTTGCATTGCTCACAGACTTTTGCCATACGTTTTTGTATATTTTTGACAAATTTCACTTGTTCGGACGGATTCAGTTTTATTAAATATTATTAATTTTTTATGAGAAAATTGTCAACAGAATTTGGTATTAGATAAGACTGTTTAAACTGCAAGCATGCATACTGAATATTAAATAAAATTACATTATCAACTTTACTCTATCTCTATTCTTTATACTTTTATTGTCTAAGATATTTATGAATATTACATGGAACATGCAATGATGGTATTCTTTTATTTATAGATTTTGAAAAAGCGTTCGATTCGGTGGAATGGAATTTCTTATTTCACTTTCTTTAAAAAAATAATTTTGGGGATAACTGTATTACCTGGGTAAACATTTTGTACACAAATCCAATCTTTAGAATTAAAAGTAATGGTTGGGTTTCAAAAACTTGCTCATTTTCTAGAGGAATAAGACAGGGTTGTCCTATTTAAGCTATGTTGTATTTATTCGTAGCAGAAATATTATCTTTGAAACTAAAAAACAGTAATCAAAATAAAGGCATTCAACACAATAACTCATCCACAGAAATAAAACATTTACAACACGCAGATGATGTAACCCTAGCTTTGAGAAAAATAAAGTCACTAGAAAAGGCAATCGAAACTGTTGAAAATTTTTGCAATCATGCTGGATCATAAATTAATTAGAAAAAAAACACAGTGAGGAAATCTTAAAGACAGGTACACAAAAGTTTGTGATATTAGTGTTTCCAATAATGGTGTTCGTTATTTAGGTATCTTTATTAGCCATAACAAAGAACCATGTTATAATTTTAATTCGTTAAAATTCTATGAAGATATTGAGAAATTATTCGAATCATGGAAGAAAAGAATTTTTGGAAGAACATGTGCGGTTAACTCCTTCGCCGTATCAATATTAATATATGTTGGTTCAATCTTACCTATTCCAGAAAACGATTTAATGAAAAAAATGAAAAATAGTATTTTTAACTTTATATGGAATAAACGTGATAGAATTAAGAGAAAAACAGTAATAGGAAAACAAGGAAATGGTGGTTAAGGTTTAGTAGATATAGGGCTAAAACTAAAGGCTATTAAGGCATCATAGGATAAACGATTGATTGATGAATCCAGTGCCATTAATAACATTGTAAACAGCTACTTGAATGTAAGGAGAATAGATTTGAATTATTTGCTCACACTGTCTGAAACAAAAACAAAAAAAACTTGCAGTTTTATTGCTTAGGCATAACTATCACAAGCAACTACCCTACTCTATTTTATATTACAGTATGGGATGAAAATGTGAGTATGTGAGAAGTGAGAGAGTGAATATTTCATAAAACGATTTATATATTCAATTTTTGTTTACAATAAACAAATAAATAAAAACAAAAACAAAAAAACTTTACACTAATATATAAATTGCCCATTTTTTATCAAGAAATATTTAGTTACTTTAATAAATGTAAAAATACAATAGATGTATCTAATTTATCAGACATCAAAATTGCACGGCAGCTATTTGTAAACAGATAGCCATGCTATGACCTTAAATTGCTAGTATTAAATAATGGTCACTATGATATTTGAGTGTACCTAGGTGCTGCGCACTGAATGGTGCTAAGGATAATTAATAGAATGAACTCTGTGAATCTTGTAGCACTGCGTAGTATTCCTAAATGATGTTATAAAACCAGGCGAATAATACGGGCATAATAATATCCAAATTGAGAGTTTAAAAACAAGTGTCATATTTGGCGATTCTATGTCTGCAACGATAGCGCTAGTACTCTATATTGACTCATGTATTGTGTATTCTATATATTAACCTTTGTAACCTTTTATGCCGTGTATGAATGAACGTATTATGAGTAAGTGATGCCTCATACTAGGCGGGGGACTCCGAGACCAAGGACTCGGAGACTCACATCCTGCATCCAGACTCTTTGATTGGCAGTTTTGACGGTTTTGTTACTTTATTTAGGAATAAAATATTAATCTTAATTTTGAACACTAAATGTTCAATCATGATCGTTGTATATGGGCCGAACTAGTCAAAACTGTCCATCATAAGTAAAACCTTATATATACCCATGTGAAATGAAATTGAGCAGACTCCTGATTTGGGCTGCTATTAGCTGATGTAATTATAACTATACGATCACGCTTAATAAAACCGCTTGAGAAAGAAATACTGGACTTGTCATCACTAAGTTTGAGCTGACCCTCAATTGGATCCGTAAGACAGAAGGCTTACACATTGTGGAATAACAATTTGTTTCAATACAAGGGCAAAACATTATGTTTTCAGAATTAGATAGCGAGTAATATTTTGTATGTAAAAGATGTATTTAATGAAAATGGTGTGTTTAAATCATTACAGGAATTTTCATATATTCTGTCAAATAGATCCAATTGGTTGTGTGAATATAATATAATTCGAAATGTAATTAAGAAAAAGAGTATTTTGTTTGATATGAAATGCTGTGTTTTTACTAGAACTGACTTTGTAAATACATGCAATTTTCATAATGGTGTTCATTGTATCTTAATTAGAGAAAAAATGTAATTTTTACTACGAAAATATGTTGTCAAGAAAGTTTAAACCTCTTTCTCATGAATCTTTTTTAAACAGAAATTATTGTGTAAATAAAGAGTATTGGCCATGCATCTATGTAAATAAGATAAAGAACATGTATGACAAACGTTTAAGTGAATTCAACTACAACCTGCTTAACAATATCTTGTGTACCAATCTTTTTTTTTTGTTGTTGCAAAAATGTAAAATAAGACAAAATGCAAAATGTGACTACTGTGACATCTCAAATGAAGATATTAAACATCTTATTTTTGATTGCGATAATGTCAAACAGATATGGCATAATTTGAACAATGCTTTAAATTTTACTGTTAAATGGAAACATGTTGTAATTAGTTTTTATGTTGAAACTAACCCAAAAGTACTGTTTTATAATACAACTATATCTTATATAGCTTTTAAGATATACAAATTCAAAATGGGATGCAGAATATAAAACGAGTGTCAAGAAAGTTTAAAATTAAAACAATCTGTTAAAAATTCTTTATATAAGGATATGGATATCATGCTAGATTTTTCAAACATGAATTTGTTTAAAAATATGGTGAAGCCTTTGACAAACCTGTTATAAATTACTTTTGTTCTGTTATTCTCATTATCATTATAATGATGCCAACTTTCCTAATATCGGGGATATATGGCTTTTGTAAAAAAAAAAGTGAAATAAAACATAATTTAAAGAAAAAACAAAAACACTTTACTCTTATTCAATCGCGTTGGTTTCGAAGTGACCGCAATATTGGTATTTAAAGTAAACAATTCTTAATTAGATTATTTCTTTCCTTTTTTATACTTATTTCTTAGATAAGTACTTAGTTTTTCCTTTACTTTAATAAAATTTTTTGCCTAAGCCAATTATTTGGTATCTACATATCTAATCAATTATTAATTAATCATGATATAGTTCGAATTTATAATGGAAACTAATAGAACGTGAAAAACATTCGATTCTATATACAGGTGAACACAGATAAGGTCAGCTCTTTGTGTAATCATCTAGAACTATCAAAGTTGGCAACTGTAGCTTAATGAAGACTGCTTTAGTAAAACGATCAGTGTTAGTAATACTTATGTTTATTTTAATAAAAAAAACCAGTCAAGGTTAGTGGCACTTATGTTTCCTCCAGAAAACCAGTCATTGGTAGTGACATTTTATGTCAACTTCAGTAAACCAGCCGATATAAATAGTTAATCAACACGTCAACTTTATAATTGCATTTTTTTTATTTGTTCGACGTGTGGGACGCCACCAATTGTTCCATCCGTCAGAAATATGAAGAAAGCGTTTACTCATAGAATGTATCCTCCAGATGTGTCCTGTTAGGTTAATAAACAACAGATACATATAAATATAAAAAGTGGTAAAACTATATGGTGATAAAACCTCCATATTTATGTAGATATAAATATCCATTGATAGATATTCAAAATTGATATTGCATTAATGGAAGCATAGGTTAATTCATCTTTTATCAACAGCAACCCCATAACTGTTTTTCTTGGCTTGCCTAAATTCGAGAAATAATTTCAAAAACTGTCTTTAGAATAGAATTTAAAAACAAATCACTAAAGAATAAAATTGGAAATGAAAAAGAAACATTCCGTTGATTAAATACGTATTTAAAGGTCAACATTTTACAATAATTACAATGGAAAAACTGGATAGGGCTTACACGATTGGTAATTTGATTTTGTCAATATACAGATGCTGAAACAGTTAAAGTTGTTAATGATAAGGATACTGTCACTGTATGTGACACCAGTATATACGGGGTATGTCATTGAATATATAATTTATTGCAGAATGCCGTACAAATGTAGAGTACACTTGAGTGTTAAAGATAATCTGGAAGCTATTGGTGTATACAGATGCATACACAGTGGGTGTATTGACGGCTTCACATGGCTAGGCTAAACCCGCCTGATCTGTCAGCCTGAGGGTCAGTGAAACTATAACATAGCGTGTGAAAAACCCGTTAGATATTTGACTAATTCCTGGGTGCAATCATTTAAAAGAAATGTGACGCAAATGCATTCCTCAAGCTTTGACACAACATTTAAAAAAACCCGAAAACAAGTAGATGTATAACGATCAAAATGTTGATATAAGCACATTATATGGAAGATAAGATATCATCTCCCGTATTTAATTATGTTCAAGTTATCGACCTACTAAATACGAACATTAAGACCTCTTTTAAAGCTAAGGGTTAGTTAAAATATTTGTTTTACATATCCACGTTCTTAAACACAACTCCTTAGCAATATAAACGGATAACCATTCATGCAATTAAAAATTTTACTTACAATCGTCGATCACATATTTTGGTGTGATACTTAAACATACATAATCTTAGTTCATGATCTCACGAGGTGTGTCTAAAATTAAAACAATTTAAAGGGCATGGTCACGTTTTCACCGGTAGATGTAGATTGATAGCATATTTTAACAAAAATTTATCGGCAGTACCTCTCTGTTGTATTGTATACAGTGGGGGAATGTCTTTTTTTAATTTTTTTATTAACGTAATTTTGTGCAATAAATGTATATATTTGATTATAAATATGTCATAAAAAGATAATTAAAATAGAAAAATTAGTAAAGTTCTGCGGGTCTAGAAACTTTGGGGTTGGGGGATGGAGGAAGGTGGGATCGGTTCTGTCCTCAAGCACCTGTGATCACAAAGTAAATTTTTATTAGTCTGAACGAATTTTACTTTATTCCTTATCCCTCACTTATTAAAACTTATTAAAAAGAAAAGATAGAACAATGTATATTTCATTAACTAGTGGACTTAATTCACCAGACTGCTTTTTAGGAAAGAAAGCAAATGATATACTACACAGCATACTTTTAATTACTCAATGTATCATACGACGTCTTTGGATTGTTTTATACATTCGCCTAAGACAGGTGCAAAAATGATGCGTTCGCACTGGCATTAAGACCCGACACATCGTTAGTTATGTTCAGGTTAACTGCTTACAATCTTACACTTGTATTTTTCTTCTTTCATTGATAGAATTTATTATTTGAAAAACTAGAAATGAAACAAATGTGATGAAAATATTTTTCTTCATGTAAAAGAAAACACATCCAAAAATTATACACCTTGTTTATTAACAAACATAATGTTAATACGACAGATTTTATGACAAATGAAGATACAGAAAAAAATTGTATCGCAAAATGCAAAATTGTAGATTAATTGTTCTATAAAGTTTCGTAAATTGAATATAAGTAAAACTTCAATCACACCGTAAGTGCTATCCACATTAATAAAATGTTTGACAGATAATTTAAGAAAATAGCTTATAAATATGCGAGTCTCATACTGATAGCACATTACACAACAAACTTGTTTTAATTTCGCTATAGCATTAATAATCTTATCGGCCACATATTACTCTATAACATTGATAAACATATGGGCCACATATCAATTTACAGCAGGCAATTGTATTTAGAGCGTTTTCTCCTTAAACTTATACGTATTCCCCTAACACGATTTATTAAATTCATATATTCCACTAAGCATTTACCACTCTCATAAAAAATACATAAGAAATTCGTGCCAAATATATAAGGGCATATAAACAGCCTTCTTTGAACAATAATATGTTTCAAAAATGATATTCCAACGACCTATAAAAAAATCATGTAGCATTCCACTTTTGATACCTTCTTCTTATTTTAGACAGATAAATATACAATATATTTTGAAATCTTCTATACGCTTTTTTGAATGTGCGGCAAATGTAAAATTTGAAGTTTAGAATAGGTCAAACCAAATATATCACTCTTCTAAAGGTTTGGGTGTATTTCTTCGTTTCGTATGATCGGTTTCATGTAAATTTTCTAGGCACTCAGTTTATTTGGACTTCTAAATAGCAAATAAACCTAATGTGTCCATATATATATATATATATAGAGAGAGAGAGAGAGAGAGAGAGAGAGAGAGAGAGAATGAATAATGAAATAAAAGAAACTACATTTAAAAAAAACATCATTTGTATCATTTTTAAGATTTTGAAACAGGTACGTACAGGTACGTACTAGTCTACCACACGTTATATATTTTATGTAAAAACACGTTGTGAAAATGTGCTAGGGATGTCCTAGGAACAGCCACATCGATCTCTTAAAAATAAAGATTTGAGGCAATACACATTTTTTTGACTGGAACTAACACCTGAAATTGACATGGTTTTAAAACTGTTCACGGTTTGAAGTTGTACTTCCATGATCAGTGCGAGACAAATAGGTATTTCTGATCTGATAATTTACTGATGAAGTTCGTGGTATATTGGAGAATAATGTCCGCGGCATCTCTTTGAACTCGGCAATACTTGAAGTAGAATCACTACTTTCGCAAGGGATTCTTGCAGTAATCTTGGATCCGCTTTTACCTAGTAGCAGATCCACAATTCGGTCATGCCCATTTTGATGAGCTATATAAAGAGGATTAGTTCCCTTTTCCTGATTTTCATTAAATTCTGCCCCGTTACTCAGTAAAAGTTGCACAATGGAAAATAACCCATTTTGACAAGCTATATAGATAGGACTTATTCCTTTTTTCTGACGCTCATTAACGTCTGCTCCTTTGCTACAGTGTTATAATACCCTTTCTGACAGGCTATAAATACGGGACTCACTTCGTTTTTGTTACAAATATTAATGTCTGCTTGATTACGGAGTAATATTTCCACTGTACTATTACTTCCATTTTGACAAGCAACATAGAGTGGGCTAACTCCGTTCTCCATGCACAATTTTTTATCTGCACCACGTTCAAGTAAAAGTTCTACAATGCTAGCGTGTCCTTCAAAGCAAGCTATAAGGAGAGCAGTGGCCCCGTCGTCCATCTGAAAGTTTATGTTTGCACCATTGTCTAACAAAAACCGGGCGGTATTTTTGTGACCATTTTGACAGGCCAACTGAAGAGGACTTATCCCATTTCCTGCACATAGATTGATGTCTGCTCCAACGCTATGCAAAATATGTAAAATGCTATCATTTCCAGTTTGACAAGCTGTATAAAGTGGATTGACCTCTTCATCTTTATCTGAGCATACATCGACGGTATTATTTAGTATAGACTGTATAGTGCAGTCGAGTGGCATTTGATGAGAGGAAGTCGATTGTTCTGGTCCCGCTTTTTTCAGATACGTTTACTGGATTCTTTGATTTGGCTTTTTCTTTAGAACAAGTTGAAATATTGGTCGGAACAAACCAACTTCTGTCCCGCTTCCATTGATTAACTATAACTTTTTCAAGCAATGGTTCTGCAAAAAAATGAAATACATTAATTCATAATTATGGGAGGCTAGATCAGTGTTATCTCAATACTAAACTCAGGGACTAATAAATATTATATGTTGGGTGAAGGATTTCAAGCTTATATAAAATTTAGCTTGTATTTGCATTGCTTATAGATGACTACTTATCAAAAGGAGCGTGTTTACCGTATGACATAGTCAGGCTTTGATCAGTAGTTTTATGAAAGAATTAAGCAATTCTTTGAATATTATGAAAGATCGCTTTACGATGAAAAAAAGTACTTATAGACAGCTGAATGATCGCTACATGTGCGCGCTCAATGTTCACACAGAGTGCGCTAAACGTTCACACAGAGTACGCTCAACGTTTACACAGAGTGAGCTCAACCTTCACACAGAGTGCGCTCAACGTTTACACAGAGTGAGCTCAACCTTCACACAGAGTGAGCTCAACCTTCACACAGAGTGCGCTCAACGTTTACACAGAGTGAGCCCAACCTTCACACAGAGTGCGCTCAACGTTTACATAGAGTGAGCTCAACCTTCAAACAGAGTGCGCTCAACGTTCACACAGAGTGCGCTCAACGTTTACACAGAGTACGCTCAACCTTCACACAGAGTGCGCTCAACGTTTACACAGAGTGAGCTCAACGTTCACACAGAGTGCGCCCAACGTTCGTTCAGAGTACACTCACCATTCATTAATCGTTCAAGTGGTAAATTAGAGTGTTACAGGGGCTGTAAATAGTTAAATACTGGGAATCAACTTTTCAATTGTACTTACTGGCTGCTGTTAATCGATGGGTTGTTTCTTCTGGCAAAGAATCTGTACAACCTCTAGAAGATGTATTAACAACAGTTGTCGGAAACATTCCAAACTTTTGAAGATCTGCTATTACCATCTCAGAAACGTTCTTGGTTATGGTTTGCATCATTTGTTGGTAATCAGTTCCATTAGTATTTGCCGTGCTCGCAAGATTCTCCTTATTGCCATTCGATGTCTGGTTTACTTTTGTTGTATGATACCCTAGTAATACTGTAAAAATACATTTACAAATTGAGATTACAATGCATCAAATTACATAAACATGACATTTGACTGCATATTTCTTTTTATGTCATAGAAAAAATAATTTGAAAACTTTGGATTTCTTTTTTTATTATTATTTCACCACTTAAGAAACAGGAAATCGTCGATTTTGTTTATTCTAAATAGCTTAAAACTTTGTATAAATTTGGATTTTATTAGAAAGGATATATACAACGTTTTTGATAAAAAAAATCCTGAAATTGTTAGGTTTTGTTTAAGATTTGCTTCACCTAAATTGTAGACATAAGTCTTTGGAGACAAATATTGAAACGTTTTCATATCTATCCTTAGAAACTCTTAAACTTTTAATAAATAGTGTCTCATTGAATGGTATGGGTGTTATCATAGCTTGTTACTTTTTGTTTAAATAAACTTCAGCATGTACAGGTGACTCTTAATTGCTCCATTGGGCCTTTGAAATACTTTGAGAGACCAAGAATTCGAGATTTTAAGAGTTTGCAATTTTCTTTATTGTTTATTTTAATTATGCTTCAAACATAAATCCAAATACAAATCCATAAATGCGGTATGTTGCTTTCATACCTCTTTCAGTCGATTCATTATCAATGTTTTCAATTTCTTCCAAATCAAGTTCTAAGCTTCCTGGATGATTATGATTATACCCATTTATGAGTGGATTTCTCTCTGGTTGTGTCAGCAACTCTACATCAGGGACTTGTTGTTTGAAGACTGTTGGTAGGGAATATAGATGATTTCATAAATCTCAGTATATAAATTAACGTTCTTTTTTGTGGTGTTTATTTATTTTGTTTTTCATTAAAAAAAACATTTATTCACTAACTACAAATTCAAATTTGCAGTAGTTTTTTTTTTAATTTAAACTTATTTTTAATATAATTGTAGAAAATGGGAATATGTCTGGCATTAAAAATAGAAACAAACAAAGAACTTACTTTTTTTAAGATGATAGATGCAGAACAAAAAGAGAATCGCAGCAAGAATGTAAAATACATAATGTACATCAAAAGCTTCAGTGGAAGTCCGATCATTTACATCGATGGGATCACTTCTTATTTGCGAGTGGCTATTTGTTGGTTGAAAATATGACGAGCATGATATCTGCACCTTCTCTGCTGGTACATATGTAGGATATTGGTGTTTAGATTTAAATAATGTACCGTAAACCGGATGTCCTGTAACGTCCTTCAAAATTTGTTGACTACCAGTGGTGGATTGCACTATTGAATAATATTTGACTTTGACCTTGTTTTACTCAAGGTCAAATTAAGAAAAAAATAATAACGTTTTGTCTGGGTCATAACTTTAATACCCTTTGACATTAAGACTTCAAACTTGAAACATTGGTAGATAGTATTGAGAAGGAGTGCACGCCACCAAAAGTTTTGACCTTGACCTATTCTGTTCTTCAAGGTCAAGTCTTTCATAAAAAATATTGTCCGGACCATAACACAAGACTCCTTTAACATACAGACTTTTAACTTGTATCATTGATAGATGGTATATAACCTTGTTGAACCTTACCAAAATTTTTGACCTTGACCTAAACATTTTATTTCAAGGTCAATTTAGAAAAAAACTTCGTTGTTCAACTCCTGAATATACTTTGACAGAAGGACTTCAAACTTTAAACAAAGAACAATAATAAGACACTTAGGTGTACTATTTATTTATATATGACCTTCACCATGTTTTACTCAAGGTCAAATCAAGAAAAAGATAATAAAATTTTGTCTGGCTCTGGGTAACATATAGCTGACATCATTCTTTTTCAATTGTTAAATTCGCCCCATATTACAATCATTGGGGAGAAGGGGAGACATGTGGTTTTTTTGTAAAAAAAAACAATACCCACTAGTTTTCTCTGTGCCATTTGAATTTCATGTAGAAACTACATATGTATGTGTATAATTTAATGCATTTTTATATCAGAATAAATTGATAGAAAATTACACGATTTTTACTTTGTTTTTAAAACCTGAAAAACTTCAAAAATAAAAATAAAAAGGATAGTATCGCATCAAGCATACAAATGCGTTTTCGTGAAAAAAATAAACCCCGATTTAAATCCGTCTTTACACCATTTCGTCTATATGGTTGTGTCCTTACTTTAACTTACCATTTGTGTTTACATTTTTATTTAAAAGGACAGGTGTCATTTCTATAATGTAATCAGTTAAAACTGACTGATTTTTCCATTTAAAAAGTCTCTCAATCTAGTTCATTTTAACAGAACACGTTTGTTGTTTTAAAAACAGTCATTTATACTGGTATACTTAAGAAACACCAAAATGTATTTTTCTCTCGACGTTTAGCTATCTTCATTTTAAAAACGATTTTTACTACAATCAGGTATTCATTCTACCCAGTGTCTAACAATAGGGTCGATCTTTTATCAAACACGTGTTCAACCAAATCTCCTTTCCCTTAACGCTTTTTAAAGGTCACTGACGCTTTCCTCCATTCAATACCCAATTGTGATTCGGGAATTCCTGTTTCTTGGTCGGGTAATCGTCAGTCTAAAAATAATCATTAGTCTTGATTTGTTGCTACGCTGTTTCTTGGTCGGATAATCGTCAGTCTAAATTAATCATTAGTTTTGATTTGTTGCTATGCACAGGTCTCGTGTCGGGCACCTGTCCCCAAATGTAGGATAACCACCCCCCATTGTTCTGCTTTTGTTCCCCCCAGACAATAGGCCCCATTGTTTTGGGCCCCCTTCTTACGTATATACTACTCAAGACAACAGTCTAACAAAAATCGAACTTGTACTAACTCGTCTAATATCAGGTATGTGTAACTTTGTATCTATAAATTGCAATTTTTTTTTTAATTAAAGTACAGTACCATCAACGCGGATCCCGTATTTGACCGCGCTCCCCCCGCGGTTATTTAATCCTTTCCGCGTTACACCATCGCGGTTAATTCATCGCGGTCTTCGCTGCAGCCATGTTTAAACCGCGGCGGTGTGACCTACCGTTGAACAAGGTGATCGGAGATTTTTACCTGTATGCTATTAGACAATAAGACGGCCACCTAACACTGAGAGTCATTCTATACTGGCCATGTCTGATGTATTGTTTTCATTTCACATAAAATGATTACGTATTTTTAATGCACGTTTTCAAAACTCTTTATCAATTATTTTAGAGATATTTTAATTAAAGAATCATCTGCACCCGTAATAATTTTTATGTAACTGTTGATATACCTATTATTTCAAAAATATTTAATCATTTTTATAATATAATCTACATGAAGGAGAGGGTACGAACTATAATATATTATTTTTCGATTTTTTAATGATTTTAAACATTTCCGACTACAAAAATGTTTTTAATCCATATCAGTTTGTAGCTCGTTCTACGACACTCTTTCGATGCTCAAGACCATTAATCTAGTTCGTGACAGGCACATGCTACACGGAGAACGTTTACCTACGGTCAACGGCATGATATGAAAATTTTACTCAACCCTTCAAATACTAAATTATATTGATATAATTTTATGTGAGTTCAATATGAAGCTACGACACAAATATACATGTAGTATCTGCTGCGAATACCGTTTTTTGTAACCGCCCCCTCCACCTCTTCAACGTTTTAATGACTGTCAAAATACATGTAAATTGTACTTGACTTTAGTCCCAATTGTTTAACACAAAGGTGTGAAATCGCATTGACGGGAAATCACTAGATACGCTTGAACGCACAGAATACACCGGTACATGTCAATCGCAACTTCTCGGGCCTTTCCGGCAAGCTCGGAAAAACACCTCGATTGTATTAACATCACCGGATGTTAGAATTTTATACAAAATGGAGTCGCTTCCCATAAAAATAAGTATCGGCGAGACAGTCTTGTATGTCGCTTCTGTGTTATATTTCAGTGTATATCGTTTACTTTAATGAAGTATAGCTCACATCTCAACAGATCGTAAAAGGTGTTCTATTTATTTCAAGTTTTACAAAAAGGGGGGTTGTCATGGACGCCTAGTTAATACATTCGAGGTGTTTTTCCGAGCTTGCCGGAAAGGCCCGAGAAGTTGCGATTGCGGTACATGTATATGAGACAGGTGGATAATCCGTGTAACGAGTGACCATCAGGAATTTCATCTGTTTTTCAAACAATTTTAATAACAGTAATAACAATAAATAATTATTCATTTTACTGGTATCTGTTTAATTGTTAAACGTGTTTAAGATGCACCCCCCTCCGCAAAAACCTAAAACCTTCAATATAGACTAAACGAGAGAGCAAGAGATTGTCGATACTCAAGACAATTAACCTAGTCCGTGACAAGCACACGCTACACGGTGTACGTATACCAAACGATCAACGGCAAAATATGAAAATTTTACTTTGCCCTTAAAATATAAAAAGATATTGATACCATTTTATGTGTGTTAAATATGAAGCTACTACACATATGTCGTATCAGTTGCGATTTATAACGTTTTTTCGTACCCCCCCCCCTTTCCAACGTTTTAATGACTGTCAAAATGTACTGTATTTGTCCCAATTGTTTTACACAAAGGTGTGAAACCATCGCACTGACAGGAAATCACTCTTCGCTTGAACGCACATAATACACGGGTGGATATTCCTTACAACAAGTGACATCCAGGAATTCTACCCGTATATCAACAACTATATCTAACAATTTATCTAACAGTAACAATAAATAACATAAATAATTGTTTCATTTTACTGCCTTCTTAAACTGTAAAAAGTGTTTAACACTAAGTATGTGAAGCAGCATTAGTCATATTGTTATGGAATCAATTTGTCACGTTGTCTACAGCCACCCAAATAAAATCGCGGATGGTGTCGAAAAATTTAAGGTCCGTCCAGTTAAATAATCCGGCGGGACCTTAAATGATAATGTTTACGGTTCTCCGATCCTCAGCCTTGAAGTATTTTTTTTTATATCCTAAATCTGTTATTTATTCTTTAAGCTTTTAAAATGCAATAAAATAAAAAGAATTGTTTGATGGTATCCATGCATTTTACTAAGTTATTGCAGTTTTGCCCACGATGAATGTAATGGAATAAATAACGTATGCAACTTGAGACCAAATAAGAAAAAAAGGTTGTCCCGGTGCAACGGTTGCTCGAACACCTTTACCTCCAGGTAGTAGGTCTCCATGGGGCCACTAAGCTAAGCAGTTCGTTGAATGCCTTATTGTTATATTAACACTTCTAGATAATTCAATTTTTTCTTTATAAAAGGCAGACTTTTGTATGGATAACAAAAATTCCGGATAATATAGAGTTAACGAACATTACTGAGGATCGGAGATCGTTAAGGTCCGGCTTTGCCCAGTGAGAAAATTTGTCTTAAAGTAATTATTCTTTTTGCTCCTGTATATGTATCTTAAAGAATTAAATAATCCATTCGGCCATTTGCGTAAATTACTACAGTAATCACAAATGTGGAATAATAAATGGGTTAGAGTTTGATAAATTGTTAAAAAATCTGATAAAAAGAAAACCAGGTGTATTCTAACAATAATTTGCACACACCAACAGGTCCTTTTGTTTTTAAATCTCTTATGGTGTATATGTATTAACTGAGGTGTCCAAGTAGCATAGTTGACAGGTGTCAAGTGGAATATTGGACAATGCACTCGCTTCTCATCGCTGCGACCCGAGTTCGATCCCCATGATCGATAATGAATGCATCTGATAGGATATAGTGGTCACCCGCTTGGACATGTGGGTTCTCTACGGGTACTCCGGCTTCTTCCCACACAATTGACCCACCCCCTCGCTCTAACATCCGTACCAACGAGAGATATCAATATAAGTTCTGGAACTAGCTTATCAATCGTTGTAGATTAAAGTTCATCTTTACATGAGGCTTGCACGACAGGTGACAGGTAAACACAGGTAAAAGAAGCCATGCAGGTATTCACACCTGTGCTTATCCAGAATACACACAGGGACTGAGAAAGAAAAAAATGTCTCCGCTGTTGTGTTCTACTCAACTAAGATTGTTTTTTTAGTTCGATTTCTGTTTAATTGTCAGTAGATCAGGAACATATATTGATACACTTATTATTGATACGTCTCTAGGTAGATTTATTATCAGTTTAAGATGAATATTAGTGGATATCATGAACAGAGGGTATACATTGACAATATACTCTAGTATAGTGTATACGTACTTGGGGTAACTAGGGTGTAAAAACAAAAGGAAATTATAGAAGATACATGTACCTATAATTAAAAACTACAGGTAAAGTGTTCATAAAAAGTCATTAAAGTATAATAATGTGGTAATCTCTCTCTCTCTCTCTCTCTCTTTCTCTCTCTCTCTCTCTCTCTCTCTCTCTCTCTCTCTCTCTCTCTCTCTCTCTCTCTCTCTCTCTGACTTCTATGTTGGAAAGGGGCCTAATTTCATATCCCTGGATAAGATCTGCCCCAATGAAATACTGGTATCATTGTTAAATAGGAAAATAATAAAACGAATTGACACTTGTATTACCTTTAATTTATAAATGATCGTTTTAGTAGTTAGGACTCAAAATTGTGGTTCAAGAAGGTCCGCCTGTCGAAATACTGGAAGCAGGTAATTGATATTGATATTTGATTTGATTTACCCCGATGATATTTTAATTTAGTTGTAGGACCTAATATTATGGCTCAAGAAAAGGTCCGTCCGTCGAAACAAGAAATAAAATACTAGTAGTTTATGCATGTTGGATCTAAATTATACAACAACGGCACGAAATAATTGTAATAATGCTGATGTTAGACTCAAATTCCCATAAGATACGATCAAGCCTTTTCTTTAACCTAACATACTGATGTACATTAACAGTAATTTAGTTTTTTAACTGACTTTTTACAATCAAGTTGTAAACTTGTGAAAAGAAAGAAAAGTAAAAATGAACAATGAAACGATTTTGTATTGATTTATGCAGGTAAAGAAGGTACCGATCAATGCAGATAAAAATTACATAGATTTTATCTGCGATGTCGCCATCTTCAAATCCTTAATGAAACACCAAAGAACGTAGTTGTTTGTTGCAATGAACAACTTGACGTGTATCTTTTAATATTGTAAGCGTGTTGAAATTGATCCATAACCTTTTTTGACTCGGTGGAGAGAGAGAAGAAAGAGAGAGAGGAGGGCATCCTGTACAAATTAAACTGAACATTTATTTATTCTAATTTGTACGATTTTGAGCTAGGAAAAAAGATATTACTATATATTATCTGTTTTCTGGTATAGATGTATTAAAACCATTATAATAGTGCAGGTACAATGTATGGGAGAGTAAGAGATGAAATTGACATCCCCGAGAAAACCGTTGTAAACCGACGCGAAGCTAATGCAATGCGAAGAATCCATCACCAATATCAGCCAACAATAGGAAAATTAATATTTCATTATGTACTTTCCAAGTCGTTTTCTTTGCAGAATCCTAAACAATAAAATAGTTTATTTTCGAGTTTATCCCGTATTAACACACCTGACAAATGATTTAACACCGGTGATCGGTCTTTCGTATTGCATTATACATTATTACATTGACCAGCAGACACAATGAGTGTGGTTTATTCACATACTTAGAAATCATCCGAATAAAGAAATAATTAATCTTTTGAAAATTTTACTTTAAGTTTTAGATACGCTTAATGATTCATTCAGCTAATAAATGGGTATCCCATGTACACCAATGTGTATTGAAGTTAACCAATTGTTTATCAAAATCAGCGTATTTGGAGAATGTTTTTTCTTAATCAGAATCTCCCGTTTTGTAGTTACTGGATTTTATAGAAGCTAGAACTAATGTCATCAAGTATATTTTGTTCTGCTTAATAACTTTGACTTAACTTGATTTTCAAAATTGTTAAAGTTTTGATGGTTAATATTATTTTTTAAGCTCTAAGTCAAAGTTCACCATTCTATGATGAGTATTTGGTAATCAGTTACAACATGCGTACATTAAATGGCTTTACATAATAAATTATAATTCACAACGGAGAAACAAGTGAACAGCTGTCAGTGTGACAGCAAACCGGGTTTTCTTTTTTTGTGAACTGTATCCATAATCCGTGTCAACCCGGAATTGATAAACACTACCTATCGTATCCAGTGAAATGGAGTACCCATATGCAAAATTTTGCCAAAAGACTAAGTTCAAACGCTGGTATTTTTTTTTTTTTTTACAAATTATCGGAAATCAAAATCCTAGCAATATGACCCTCTAATATATGTACAATTGATCTGCAATAGAACAACTTCCTATTTTGAAAACTGAAGGAGGAGTTATCCGTAAATTTAGGGTACCCTTATACAATATTTTGCCAAAAAATGACTAACTTCCAAAGATAGTATTTTTTCATGAATTACATGTACCAGAAATCAAAATCCTAGCAATATGCACACCTCTGATATATGTACAATAAAAATTGTTGATCTTCAAAAGAACAACTTCCTATCTTGAAAACTGTAGGAGGAGTTATCCGTACAAATAGGGTACCATTTTGGCAGCAGCCCGCCCGCCCGCTATTTTCACCATTTTAATAACCGGATTTTCCGTTGGAAAACCTAGTTAAAAATCTTTAAATTTGTCAAAAATTAAATATAAGGCAATTCAAACACATCGGTTATTCAATTTTGCAACAAATTAAAACATTTGAGTTTGTGTTTTAAAAAGATGTCATATATTTTTACCAATTTTTTTTTAAATCTTTATTGTAGAAAGTAGAGAAGGATATAAGTACACACATCTCACAATGTAACAGATTTTCTCTAAAAGTATAGGTATACAATGTAGGCCTAAGTCGCATATATTGTATAAAAACACATATCTCGTTTCAAATGTACCTGTATACTACTTGAAAAAGGAAGATAAACACAGTGAAAATGAGGTGGAAGAGAGAAACTCTTGAGAGAGAAGAGGGTTTAATTAAATGAAAAAATGACAGACAAATTCTTAAGATTATATTTTAAAATTAAAAAAAATAATGATTAATTATATACATGTAATAGATGTAAATTTTAATAATTAAAAAGGGTTTGTTTTATGATTGATCTTGGGTAAATTTTATTTTATTTTAAATAACTCAATTTTCATTCTTTTGAGTGATGAGAAGGTAAACAGACATAGATGCATTAAATGGGCATGGTCACGATTTTGGTCAAAAAGGGTATTGCACTTCCTATGCTAATTTTCCCGAAAGGAGGCGCAGATGAAATGGAAAGATCAAAGTAAATGAATTTGATGTAATTTTTGTTGTTGTTGCAATGTATAAAGCAGTGTAGAATGTTATCTGGAAAGTTTGTACTAACTTTTATAAGAGCATTTTATAAATTTAATTTTTTTAATCAAATGAAAAGGTAATGTGGATAGATGATTTAAGAATGTCAGAATAGTTACTGAAACGCTTGTTAATGTAATATTCTGCATGCGTGCTTAATTTTTTTCAACATTATTACTGCGTGAAGTCCCCGTTAAATACTTGCATTATAAACATTTTCTTCTTTACAGTTGACTTTAAAACAATGCACATAGCAATGTAGAAAGTTGATTCCCCCTTACCCTTCTTATGAGATAACCGGATCTGTTGATTTCAAAGACACATATACTGGTTGTTATGAGCAAACCCCCCGCCCCAAAAAACAAACAAACAAGCAAACAAAAAATCATTAAAAAGTATAAATCGGTGATGAAACAATAGGTTAATGAAAATACATGCATGTACGGATAAATTTTTTATTTAGGCGTTCATCTAGGGATGATTATATTCACAACTGACGGTTTTGAAGAGCCGGAATCAAATTTATCCATGTAGCTCAAAAGAATGACAATAGTAATCAAATTGATATATGTTAACATCCGAATACAGAATATACATGTATGGTCATCTTCCTTTTTTAATTTATTCATTTTTAATTTTATTTATTTAATTTATAAATATGAAACCTTTCAATAATTGATAGTTCTTAACATTTTTAAAACACTGTAAATCCATGTTATCAAGAGTATATAACAGTATTATATCACAAGTGGTTATTATACAGGTAGTTCACACATAAAACAGACTATACCCAGTGCTCACTCAGGTGTGAAAATCACAGTTTTAGCCAGGTGGTAATAAGAATTTTAGCTACGTGGGAATAAACCGAGAAGAGAGTGTGTGTGGGGGGGGGGGGGGGGTACCAATTTATAATATTACCTATTAGATCTTATATATACCTAGTATGTCATCATAATAATAAGTCGCATATTTATTTTATTGATTAAAGAATGCTAGATTTTGCAAAGAGAAATATGATAAAAGACTATCATTTATATTTATATAACGATTAAAATGAAGTGCATATATTTAAATTCAAGCATATTTCTAGGTTAATTTTCACAATGTATTTTTTATACAATTTCAATGTTACCCACATTTGGGTTTTTTTTCAGGATCGATCACAATGAGCAAATTCACTGATGTGGCCAGTAGAGTCTGTTCCGGATTTATATGGTTTTTGATTCTAATTTGCCTCAGTTGGCCTTTCGCATTTCCCGCTGCTTTGCTATACGTTCTAACGCTGCCCTTTGCGGGACGCTCTGAAATAACCAGGACAATAAGTAATAACTTACTCCGTTTTGTGCAACTTCCATTGAGATGTGCAAACAATATGTTTGCATGTGCACCACTCTGTAACTCAGAATGTGATGGGTAGTATGCATACGACTAATACTTTGCTGATCGCTAAAATGGCGCATTACTTTAAATGCCTTTTTACTCTCCAACGACTATTGCCAGGAAAAAAAACTGTAATAATTGATCGATGTTTAATAAAGTATTGCTGTATATTGTTGTCTAATAATTGAAATATAAACGCAATTAAATGTTAAAACAACTGTAAAAGTTATCTCGATTTTTTATACATCATTCAACTCATTATTAAACTTAATTTAATTGTGTTTAAACTGCGTCCTTGGAATTAGTTTGCAAATATTTAAGTATTAAAGAATGTTTAAAGCTTTTTATAGACATTCTGTTATACTATTAAATCATAATATTTGTGGATTATATATAATATTTTAACAATCGACTTTGCATTGCCCCAATATTTTTTTCATACGTTTTGTATATTTGTGACAAATTTCACTTGTGCGGACGGATTAAGTTTGATTAAACAATATTAATTTTCTATGAGAAAATTGTCATCAGAATTTGATATTAAACTAGAGCCGAGCTCGTTGCAAAGCAACTAGTAGGTCTTCCGTCGCAACTTCGTGTCGCGAAAGGATTGTCCATCAGTCTCATTAAAATACCTCCTTCTCCTGACACTTGTCAGAGCCTGACAGACCCTGTATTGATAAAAGGTCATCTTTACATGACAATTTCTTCTTACGAATTAGAGCTTTAGAAAATTGATTGGAACTCTTCAAATGGAGACAAAAAAAATTAATTCATACCTGTTTTCTATGTAACCTCTAGATTGAGTATTGCACTACTCATTAAACAGATAAAGGCATATCTTTGCTAAGTAGGTGTTTATTTAATTTGTATGCAAATGTGGAGGTCAAGTGGGTATAGTCTGTTATTGATACAGGTCTATCAGAACCTGGCGAGTGTAAGGAGAAGGGAAATGGTTTTTAATTATACTGGATTATCAATATGATAATAGTAAGTTCAAGAAATCGAAAATGAGACTCAATTTCAAAGTATTATTTTCATACCAGGCAAGTTCTTCGTTTAACTTACTTCAAGTTTAGGATAACTTTAAAAAGTACATCATTTATGTACATGTATATAATTAATTTAATTATAATAAAAGTGTGGATGTGGCGGTGGGGGAAATGACCCAAAAATCAATTTTCTAAGCGTTAACTTAAGGGAAATTTTGGTTGAGAGAAAGGGGGCATTGCTCCCACTGGACCATCTAAAAGGTACTGTTAGCAATCTCACAAATGATATCCCCGCTAAGAAAGAAGTCAGTACTCACGTATTTCTCTATTAGAGAATAATGGATGGTTCGTTTTCTTTATTAAGTGAGTCAGACAAGGCAGAGTATATTTACAGGTCACAAGTAATCTTTATGACAAACTCTAGCTTTTACTCATTTCCATTAATACAAGATATGACACATGTTTAATATGACTTTGAACTTGCGCAACTGACCCTGGGTCAAGTTCATGACACATCATCGGTCATCAGGAATCTTTACATGAAATAGAAACTCCCAATGTTTCTCCTTAAATGACTTAGGAACAAATCATTACACACCCTCGGGTCATAAGCAATCTTTGTGTGAAGTAAGAAATTCCAAAGTGGACCGGAAACAAATTTTGCACTTTTCCTGCCAGTGACCTTTACTTTGTCCAAATGACCTTGGGTTTAGGTCATGAAGCTTCGTCAGTTAATGAGTATTATTTGTATGAAGTAAGAACACTTCCAATGTTTCTCCATCAGAAAGATATAGACCGGACACGACGTACGGACGGACAAGGTGATTTTTATTTAACCCCCCCCTCAATTTTTTTTCGTGGGGTTTAAAAATCTTTTTCGCCCGTTTTGTGCGGCACAAAAAAGACCTATATTTTTCAATTATTTCTATCATATCACATATAAATATACATGTAAATGTATGATTTGTATGCACATTTGAGTTCTTCTCATCATCGTCGGAAAGGATAAGAAACCCTTGGGGTCCAATAATGTCTTTTCATAGGCATTTGTCAATTTGCATCACTAAATGATTTCCAAGCGGTAATAAGCTATCAAAGCTATTGAGATGTTACATGTAGATATTGAATTTCTATAGATTTAAATTTAAGGTTAGAAAAAACAACACTTTTTTATACAGTAAAAGAAAAATCTAAAATAGCTTTATGTACGCGTACACATAAATAAGAAGATGTAGCGAAAGCTATAAAGACTTTATTTCTTCTGTTCTAGACTTTTTCAGAGTTAACAAGCTACAAGTTAACAATCTCCCATTTTGACAAGCTAGATTAAAAATAAAATATTCAGCTGAGTTTTAATCTGCATTACAACCTCATATTACACAACTTCAATGATTTTTTTTATCAATGTGCATATAACAATAAGTAAAATCCCCAAGAACAAATATCTATCGCAATTAAATGCATACATTTTTGGGAGGCAGAAAAGTCGCTTTATTATAGTCTGCAAGTCAATTGAACTACTACAATTATTTCAAAGAAATAAGAAACTGTCGACACTTGCAGTACTCTGATGATTTAATGACGATCGACCGACTTTATTGCTTAATGTAGTCGTATATCATTACTTCTAATCCTGAGAACAAATTTTATTTAATATTTGACTTAAAACTGTTAACTTATAAAACCAGAGACATAAATAACTTATTAAGTTATTTAAGTCTCTGATAATATATATTTTATTCTGTTCATAACTATAGAAGTTTAGCGTGTTCAACAGGTTAATTTTTTAGCCACATTCTCAGATTACGATATCGCACCTTTAATGTGAGGTTGATTGACATCGAATATTTAAACACTTATTGTTTAACAATTGACCGCTGCATTGAAAGCATCCTTCCAAATGTTACTCAATTATTTATCAATTGCTGATCTGCAGCCCAGGGGCAATATTCTAGGTTATGTGCGCTGACGCGAAACGAGATTTTCGGTCGCACGTGGAGCGGATTCATTTGACTTAGCATAGACTGACCGAATAAACACACGGGTGGGAAGGTGACATACATTGAGGAGAAAAATGTACACATGTTAAGCAGTCGCCAAAAATGGGTCTTCGCCACATTTTGAAAAAAAAAATCCCTTGCACTGTGATCATGAAACCGATAAAATCTAAACAAATCTTGTTTAAAAACTCATGTGAACATTCTAAAAATAATCACTAAATCCCTCAATTCTATCGTGTCAGCCTCTACCGCCAATCGCAACTTCTCGGGCCTTTCTGGCAAGCTCGGAAAAACACTTCGAATGTATTACCTAGGCGTCCATGACGACCCTCCTTTTTTTAAAACTTGATATAATTACAACACATTTTATGATCTGTTGAGATGTGAGCTATATTTCATTAAAGGTATCAATATACACTAAAATATAACACAGAAACGACATACAAAACTTCTTGCCGATACTTATTTTAATAGGAAGCGACTCCATTTTGTATAATATTCTAACATCCGGTGATGTTAATACACTCGAGGTGTTTTTCAAAACTTGCCAGAAAGGCCAGAGAAGTTGCAATTGCCTCTACCGCATGTGTTAATTTGATATTTGATTTTTTTTATCCTGCCTTGAACGCTTGGAGACTGTTTCATTTCCTTAATTCGGCTAAATAATGCTTCCAATTTTGAGCGCGCTCTCTCTCTCTCTCCTTCTCTCTCATTTTATGTGCAACCTTATGAAGACGTCAACTACTTTCTACGATATCTATAAAACCTCTCAGCAGTATCTAGCGGAAATATTCGTGGGTAAATAAAAAAAATCTTAAATTGAAACACAAGTCAATCTTACATGTACCGGTCAAAATCTCGAATAAACAAATAGTTGGAATCGTACAAAATATCAATAAACATGCACGTGTGATCAAGTACATGCAGAAGAACACGAGCTACCGCGGATCACTTGTCCACTCGCGCGGGATCTCCTTGGCTATGTTCTAGGGGTGATCATTTGAAGGTTTAATCTTTTTGGTTTTTCGTTGTTTATCTATAACATTATTAGTACATGTCTAGTTTTTAGAACATTTTAGAATTACAAATTCACTATTGATTTATGTCTGATGATGTTTCTGATTTGGAACAATATCGCTTTTATCAATTTTAAGAGGGTCTTCTCAATTCACATTCTAATGTTTCATTCAATAAATTGAAGGTGAACAAAAAGAACATAAAATTGAAACAGTTCTTGTATATATATCTTGTTATTAGATAACCGCTGACCTCTAGGTAGTGCAGCCGCGACCGATTTCCTCGGCCGCGGATGAGGGATCGGATAACTTACCTAAAGTTAAAAACACACATAAAAAGCTCAGAACCCAGGAAGATTTACAGTGTTTGCAGTATGATGAATAAACTCTAATTAATATAAGTTTTTTTCCCCTTTAATCCCACAGTTGATCTATCTGTCTGATACTGCTTCAGTTCGAGTTTATGATTAAACAGAACGATTTCTTAGTCTATCGTTTAATTCAAATTAAGAAGAGTAAGCTTTAATGTCATTGTGTACGATTCTTGTGTTTGCTGCTAAGTAAAATCACATATGACAGACGCGATTCTTGTGTATTAGATAACCGCTGACCGCTAGGTAGTCCAGCCGCGACCTTGGCGATCGAATTTCTCGGCCGCGGGCGAGATGGGTTATGTAATGACGCACACAACTAAGAATTTAGGTCGATTTGAAATGCTTGCAGTAAAATGACTCAAATCCATTTCATGGAAGTTATTTTTTTTTAAAATCTAGTTTATGTTTCTCACTATATAAGAAAAAGAACGTTTATATTTTCTCGTTTTTGTTTTTCTTAACGGTTGTCCACTATAGGACCTAAACAGAGGTTACTCCAAAAAAAAAGGCTGTAAGAAAAACATGTACACGTATACTTTTTAGACACTTTTTCAAATGAATCAAAGCATCCCGTATATGCTGGAACACTTTCAGCTGTTAATATATGTACGTTATTCGCACGAAGACGATTCGCTTACTTGCCAAATGAATACAGGTACATGTTAACAAGACAAGCTTTTTACACTCATAATACGCATTACCGGTACAAAATAGTTTTGTAACGACATTGATAACACAATAATGAACAACTTTTCTATCGACAGCTATAGCGAAATATTAACCATTTTTGAGTTATAAAGCGAAGACTTTTAAGTGCTCTAGACCCCTAATTTAAGGGGCCAGCCCTTTTTCAATGATGTCAAGTGAAAGCCCTTGACATTTAGCACATATTTTGTTCTATATGTGTTTAGAGAAAATTTTAAACTAAAGAGCTACATAACAAAAACACAACAAAAAATCAGCATTTTTTGAAACACAAATTCAAATTAATTTTTAGAACTTTAAAGGAGGAAAATTGTAAAAACAAAACTCGGAGGACAACGTTCAAACTCTTTATTTTGAAGATTTGTGACTTTGTAACACAGGCTGTGAGCGGTTTCAGAGCCTTTGCGTGCACAAGAATGCCTATATTTTGGGGGAAAAGGGGAATAACTCGGTACCGGAAGTGTCGATATCAACGATTTTCCATAGATATTGAGAAATAGTAACTACCAATAAGCTCTGCAAATTTGAACTTTATAGGACAACAAACAAGCAAGATATTTGAGTTTTAAAAAACGTCTAGAAGAAAAAAAAGAATAAAAAGAATTACCAACAGAATCAGTACAAGGTCTTCCGTTGAAAACGGAAGACCTTAATAAAACTGTTCAAACTGCAAGCATGCATACTGAATATTGAATGAAATTACATTTTTAACTTTACTCTTATTCGAACGCGTTGGTTTTGAAGTGACCGCGATATTGGCATTTGCAAAGTATTGAAAGTAAACACTGTTTCTTAATTAGATTATTTTTTTCCCTTTTTTTATACTTATTTATTAAATAAACATTCTTTTTTCCTTTACTTCCTATTTTCCATTTAAAAATCACAAACTAGCCTTAGCTAATTATTTGGCATCTACGTATCTAATCAATTATTAAGCATGCTATAGATTGAATTTATAATGGCAACTAATAAAACGTGGAAAGCATTCGATTCTGTATACAGGTGAACACAGGTAAGGTAAGCACTGTGTGTAATCATCTAGAACTATCAAAGTTGGCAACTGTAGCTTAATGAAGACTGCTTCAGTAAAACGATCAGTGTTAGTAACACTTAAGTTTATTTCAATAAAAAAAACCAGCCAATGTTTGTGGCACTAATGTTAACTCCAGAAAACCAGTCGTTGGTAGTGACATTTTATGTCAACTTCAGTAAACCAGCCGATATAAATAGTTAATCATCACGTCAACTTTATGATTACATTTTTTTAGAGTTGTTCGACGTGTGTAACGCCACCAATTGTTCCATCCGTCAGAAATGTGAAGAAAGCGTTTACTCATAGAATGTATCCTCCAGATGTGTCCTGTTAGGTTAATAGAAACAACAGATACATATAAATATAAAACGTGATAAAATTATATGGTGATAAAACCTCAATATTTATGTAGATATAAATATCCAATTAATAATTATTCAAAAATAATATTGCATCAATGGAAGTATAGGTTTATTCATCTTTTATTAACAGCAACCCCATACCTGTTTTTGTTGGCTTGGCTAAATTCGAGAAATAATTTCAAGATCTGTCTTTAGAATAGAATTTAAAAACAAATCACTAAAGAATAAAATTGGAAATGAAAAGAAAACAATCCCTTCATTAAATACGTTTTCAAACGTCAATATTTAACAATAATTACAATGGAAAAACTGGATAAGGCTTACACGAATGGGAATTTGATTTTGTCAATATACAGATGCTGAAACAGTTAAAGTTGTTAATGATAAGGATACTGTCACTGTATGTGACACCAGTATATACCGGGTATGTCATTGAATATATATTGCAGAATGCCGTACAAATGTAGAGTAGACTTGAGTGTTAAAGATAATCTGGAAGCTATTGGTGTATACAGATGCATACACAGTGGATGTATTGACGGCTTCACACGGCTAGGCCAAAGCCGCCTAATCTGTCAGCCTAAAGGTCAGTAAAACTATAGCATAGCGTGTGAAAAACCCGTTAGATATTTGACTAATTCCTGGGCGCAATCACTTAAAAGAAATGTGACGCAAATGCATTCCTCAAGCTTTGACACAACATTAAAAAAACCCAAAAAACAAGTAGTCGTATAACGATCAAAATGTTGCTATAAGCAGATTATATGGAATATAAGATATCATCTCCCGTATTTAAGTATGTTCAAATTATCGACCTACTAAATTCGAACATTAAGACCTCTTTTAAAGCTAAGGGTTGGTTAAAATATTTGTTTTACATATCTACGTTCTTAAACACAACTCCTTAGCAATATAAACGGATAACTATTGATGCAATTAAATATTTTACTTACAATTGTCGATCACATATTTTTGTATGATACTTAAACATACATAATCTTAGTTCATCATCCCACGAGGTGTCTAAAATTAAAACAATTTAAGGTGCATTTTCACCGGTAGATGTAGATTAATGGCATATTTCAATAAATATTTATCGGCAGTACCTCTCTCTTGTATTGTATACAGTAGGGAAATTTCTTTTTTTTTAAATTTTTGTTTAACGTAATCTTGTGCAATGAATGTATATATTTGATTATAAATATGTCATAAAAAGATAATTAAAAGAAAAGAATTAGTAAAGTTCTGCGGGTCTAGACACTTTGGGGTTGGGGATGGAGGTAGCACCTGTGATCACAAAGTAAATTTTCATTAATCTGAACGAATTTTACTTTATCCCTTATCCCTCACAATTAAAACTTATTAAAAAGATAAAACAATGTATATTTTATTAACTAGTGGACTCAAGTCACCAGATTGCTTTTTAGAAAATAATATACTACACATCATACTTTTAATTACTCAATTTATCATATGACGTTTTCGGAATTTTTTATACATTCACATAAGACAGGTGCAAAAATGATGCGTTCGCACTGGCATTAAGACCCGACACATCGTTAGTTGTGTTCAGGTTAACTACTTACAATCTAACACTCTTCTTTCCTTGATAGCATTTATAATTTGAAAAAACTAGAAATGAAACAAAAGTGATGAAAATATTTTTCTTCGTGTAAAAGAAAACACATCGAAAAATTAATATTTACATTTCACATATATGTTGCATGTAAAGCTACTGCAGATGTAGCACCGTAACACAGACAGGGTACTAAAAGGTTAAATCACGAGTTTTAATTGTGACGTCACAAACGTTGAACGCTGATAAATACAACGTCACAAGCGAAAATCAAATATCACGCTTGTGGCTGTTACTGTGGCTCTTCCATTAATTTGAACTTACCCATAGGATAATACAGTAATTTGAGGTATAATTCGCATTTGCGTCCAAGGCAAGAAGGTAGAAAAATGTAAATATAAGTATTAAATCCTTATTTTTTGAAAGATATAGTCTCATAACTGCAACGGTGTGTGCAAACAAATGTTCATAACGCGCTAACGTGCGTTATTCAATTTGTATGCACACACCGTTGCAGTTATGAGACTATATCTTTTAAAAAATAAGGATTCAATACTTAATACACCTTGTTTTATTGACTAACACAATGTTAATACGATAGGGAGATAGAGAGAGAGAGAGAATATGAAAAATGAAATAAAAGAAACTACACTTAAAAAAACATCATTTGTATCATTTTTCAGATTTTGCTTAGGAAACGTATCTAAATAATATTAAAGAGATGGGTTTTACATGACTTTGTGATAACATCAAACATGCATGTCGTCTCTACCAAGCTGGAACATTTGCAAGAAATATGACACATCACCACCAACTTTAAAAAAAACACCTTAAAAACTATAATAATTCAAAATTAATATGAATGTGTTGTCTTTATGAACTGCTTTTTGAATACACACTCCATTGTCTAAAATCCATGCACAACACAATTCACTAAATCATACGCATGCATAATGATAACTAACATATTACACGTTGCAACAGAAAAGTTTGCGATGATTGATGATTTTGTGTATGTATCAGTCTCTATTGTTTTGTCAGTAACTAGATATTCACTACCAGTGTATTGGCTATCATATGTTCTTTAAATTGTTATTCAACAATATTTGCTTGGGTAACGAATGAAGGTGACTTAATGCAGGTGTGTAGTGGTATATAGTATTTGTAAAATAAACAAATAGTTAATAATGTAATATGATAAACAAAAACACATACAAACTTAATTCAGTTAAGTTCTGTCTATCAGATATCAAAATACAAGTGTACTAATTATGATTTAAATTATCTCTTATAATGAGATTTTCATGAAGTTGCAAATATTGCATTGGTTTGTATTAAATATGGATAAAAACATTGCATATACTAGTAAATCATTTATGCTTTCTATTGATTAAAGTTGTTGTTCTTTACAATGCGAGAATTTAAGGATGAAAGGAAATTAAATATAATTAAGAAATAAAGTACGAGTTTTCGTGAATGTTGCAAAATAACCTCCGAGGTCGAGAAATGTTGTTTTGAAATATAAAAGCCGAGGCGTTAGCCGATTCTTTTATATTTCAAACAACTTTTCGAGACCGAGGAAATTATCCTTCAACATTCACGAAAACAAGAACTTTAATTCTATTCTACTAAGTTAACAGCCCAGTATTTCTACAGATCGTTTCTCCTATAGAGACCAATCAAGGTCATTTTGACGGTTGTTCCGTGTAACCCCAACGGTTTTGTTATAGTAATGTTTACATGTGTAACGATCAAAGGAATCACATGCAGACGACATACTTTTTCTTAGGATTTTAATATTCTTCACTTATTTATAAAATATCTTTTAATCACATTCCTAATATTTTAAGGGCAATTTAATACGATTATTACGTACTAGTCTACCACACGTTATATATTTTATGTAAAAACACGCAGTGAAAATGTGCTAGGGAGGTCCTAGGAACAGCCGCATCGATCTCTTAAAAATAAAGAATCGAGGCAATACACATTGTTTTGACTGGAACTAACACCTGAAATTGACATGGGTTTAAAGCTTTTTACGGTTTGAAGTTGTACTTCCATGATCAGTGCGAGACAAATAGGTATTTCTGATCTGATAATTTACTGATGACGTTCGTGCTATATTGGAGAATAATGTCCGCGGCATCTCTTTGAACTCGACAATAACTGTAGTAGAATCACTATTTTCGCAAGGGCTTCTTGCAGTACTCTTGGATCCGCTTTTACCTAATAGCAGATCTACAATTCGGTCATGCCCATTTTGATGAGCTATATAAAGAGGATTAGTTCCCTTTTCCTGATTTTCATTAAATTCTGCCCCGTTACTCAGTAAAAGTTGCACAATGGAAAATAACCCATTTTGGCAAGCTATATAGATAGGACTTATTCCTTTTTTCTGACGTTCATTAACGTCTGCTCCTTTGCTCAGTAAGATTTGTACAATAGAATAATGTCCATTTTGACAAGCTATATAGAGGGGACTGACTAATTACCGACACTGATGTCTGTAGTCTCACTGTCCTCTTCGGACGATGACAATGGTACAAATTCCGTGTGATTTTCGAAAAATAATTCATTCAAGGATGCGATTTCGTCGATAAAAGGTTCGTCTTGGTGACAAATTATTTCGTCGGGCACTTCACTGGCTCTGCTTGATTGGCTCATTATGAATATTTTTTTCATTCTCGTCTACTTAAGCGTTGATGTCGATGTTCGTCTGCGGGACGTCCCGCCGATTGTTTATATTGATCATACTTTCGTTTTTACTACGTCCAATAACTCCAACAAGAAAATACGTTATACCATTCGTGTATAAAATTGTTTCTCTTATATTATATAGACCAAAATGTTTTACACGATGTTTTCCAAAAAAAACTTTAATTATGATGGAATTTGACTTTGAAGCATTAATTTTTTCAAGGACCATGGAAAAACCCGGAATACTTGTAACCTTACAACTTGGCTTTCACTATAAATCGGAACACAGTATATAATTATCAATATTTACATTAATCTTGTCGTACAATTCAATTTCTTTGTATAGCATCGATTTAAAATTGACTTCGACGTAGTTCTGTATAGAAATTATTTTACAAATGTACAAAACAATTACGGGATATGTGCCATTCTTTAAAAAAAAACAACGCGACGTGATTGACGTTGTGTTTCCACGCCGTTTCTCCATTTTGAGGTAAGCCTGGTTTTGTCGTGGCGACTCATATATATAAAAACCGATTTTAAGAATTACAGTCACATCATGTAATAAATACAGAGAAAAAGATAAACAGTTAAAAAAATTACAAAAAATTTTGCAGATGGGCCAACCTTTAAAGGGGATATGATTATTGCGTGGACCCTGAGGTCCACGCAGAAAATATATAAGCGAGGTTAAACCGGATGCTATGGGGAAAATTCAGCCTGCGCATGAGCTAGTCTGGTTCCTGTGCGTAATGGGTAGCTCAGGGAACCAGGCTAGCACACGTTTATCTGAATCGGGATCGGAATTCCGTTCCTTATGCACACATAAGTTCAAAGGCGCTGTAATTGTAAAGTTGTCGGTAAACAGTACAGAAACAAAGTATTCCTTTTAAAGAAATGATTGGCATGTGATATGAACTATCAGTATTATGAAATAAGTTAATGTTATGCCGAAACTACAACATGCACCAAATAGCATACTTTGCAGTGTTTTGTTGTTTTCCGTATACACATGTAACTTAACTTTTTACTTTTATAGTAGGCGAGGCTTCCCGATTAAATTTTTTTAATCTTTTAAGTATGACTGCATAATTATGTCTCTGTATAAAAGTGTAAATCTCAAGAAAAATGCATCAAAATATGAAACTTTTAATTTACATAAAGCTGTCACTGCATAGTTAACAAAGTAGTGCGAATCGTAATGTGTGCGCAAATAGTAGAATTCATCGGATGCCTGATACTATACATGCAAACTTCATTCATAGATAGATCATAATTATTTTAAAAGTATGAACCCTTTAAATTCTGAGATAAAAAGTCAGGGCTATACATACATGTATACGTAATTCAACGTACAAATTTAGTGGTTAAAAGCAAAGGGCTAGAGTCGGTGGAATCTCTGATAATCTTAAGGCTTTCACGTTTTCGTTGGAAACACATGCAAAATGGTCCACGTATTGTTGTCCTTTTTTAAAGGACAGCAACTTGTTAAACACCTAAAACGGGGGAGTTGGCTCATACCTACGACGTATATTTAGCATACTGAAATGACCAAATTTAAAAACAAATATACGTAACAAGCATAAAATCACCAACGAACAATTTATCATTATACTCTGTCCCGAGTTTTCGCTTCCACCACTTTTTGCTTGATATTTCAATAATAGTAAATACTTTTGTGCTAAAACTACGTTCATCCACTAATATGAAAAATGTCCAGATTATCTGCTTTGAAACGCCCCCTCTACCGCTTCAGGTTTCAATACACACCCAAAAATTGAAAGTCTACGGAGATTTTGCATTGCATCAGTCATTAAAAAGCCCGGATGAAAATGTTAAAAAATGCGCGATGTATTCTTTGTGTATTCCGAATGGGGAAAATATGTAAACATTTCCCATTACAAATCTCCGTAAGAAAATCGTTCCTGTGAAATTTTATGAGTGAAAATGGATAATTGTTCAATGAAGATATCTTGGAAATATTTCCTTTCATCGATTTCAATTGTATTTCTTTCACATGTATGTGTATTTTTAATCATCAAAAATTGATGAAAGCTATAACTTGGGACAGACTATAACAGATTTAAATAATCAAATTAATTTTCTCCAAAAGTAAAGGCATGTTTAATAATTGGATAAGTATATGAGCATTTGTATTTCCTGCTGTACTCGCCCCAACGATCGCACCGTAAGATATTCTAAAACAACTATGTAAAGCAGCACAAAATACACAAGTTAGCATTTAAAGAGTTATACGAATGTCACACAATATGCTTACCTATCTGAAACATTAACAAAAACCTTGAATAAAACCTATTTACCTTGAATGATTGTAACAGATATTCTAAAAAAATTATAGGGTGTGTCCTTGTTTTGGTTTCAGGTTTGCTTTCACATTTTATGTGCTAATTATATACTTGTATCTAAACTACTTACCGTGTCCAAAAAATCAGTTTCAGTGTACCAACAAAAATAGCTTTTTAACCCGTATTGTTAAATACAAAGTGAGCTTAAAAATTGTACCTTAAACTGTCAAATATATCAATAAAAGGAAATTCATTTAAAATAAAATATAGAAAACATATTTGAAAACGAATCTAATAAACCCCACTGTGTTCGGTAGTTTAAACAATAGACCAGTTTGAATTTGTAACAAAGGAAAAGAATTTTATCTTTGGGAAATTAACCACAATGAAAAAAAAAGGATTCAAGCTTTTGGAATCCTACCGGCTTGGTTTCTTTTACAACCAACATCTTTCAACTGGAAATGCATCCCCCCTCCAAATATTGCAAATACGAAGTATTTCTAAGGATTTGTGGGTTCATTATATAAGCTGTTATGTGACTTTAAATTCTGATACCCAAAACATAAGCTTACGTCATCTCGATGAATCATTGTACATTGTATACTTAGCACTGAACTAATCGTAAATAATACGTCCAATAAACATGAATTAATAAAAGAGCGAAAGCCATTTGCAGGACATATATTATAGCAAAAATTCTTCATGTCTTTGAAGATTAAAAATAAATTCATAATTGTAAATGATATGCCAACGAAATTTGATGCTACGAACATGAATGTCTTGTATATCATTATTGAATAAAATCTTTTAACATATATGACAAATGATTCCACAGTAATGATTCTTGGTATTGCTTGGTATAATTGACCAGCAGGCACATTCTGTGTGGTCTATGCGCTGACTCAGAAATAAGCGCTACCTGGATATAAAAAATATCAAATATTTTTTGAAACTTTTCCTTTAAAGTTGAAAATATGCTTGATGACTAATTAAGCTAATGAATGGAAATCCCATGTTAAAAAATATGCACTGAAATTATTCAACTGTTTCGATAATTTAGGATTTATAAGAGAAACACATTCTAGACAATAAATACAATTGCGTGTTGGCCCTGTAATATAAAGAAAGGATACATAACGAACCAAAAGTCAGTAGGGGGCTTACTTTTCTACCAAAGCAATCTTGTTTACTTGCTATTTGCAATCAAGAGTAATCAAGCAATAAGGTTTTATTTTCCAAATGGTGCTAGTCGTTTTAATTTGAATTTACTTGATTATGAAGTAAATACAGTCCGCCTTTTTTCGGTGTTTGTTTGGTAAGTATTTAAATAATATACGGCAAATATTATAATTTTTTGTTTTGTTTTTTTGCTTTATTTTAAATACGTACAGAGGCTTTCAAAAGATATAAAAAAATATTGTGAGAACTAACTAGTTTGCAGGTTTAGAAAGAATTATTTTAGCAATTTATTTGTATATAAAAGAAAATTGTAAAAAAGGGATTTATTCCTATTGACAAAAATATTTTATATTTTTGACCAGAGTTGAGATATAATATATAATCATTTTTGATAATATGTTTGTATCACGTGTTTACAGAAAGAGAATCGGAATAATGAAGTTTTTCTTTCCACAGATTTATAATTATAATGCTTACCTATGAACATTTGCATAACCATAGATGACAATAACATAGATTCCTGGAATTAAACAGGGATATGAAGGTTTTTTTTAGTTTCGGTCAAACTTTCATTTTCGATGTAAACACTATATATTTGAAAAAATTTGCTTTCTTTAAAAACACATACAAAATAAGTGTAACAACGAATATCGATTTTGTAATTATTTGTCTCAGACCAGGTATGTTTATCTTTGTATCCATCAATTTTACTACGCATTATTTTTTTTTTTTTTTTTTGTCTTTGCGTTTAAAGTAGAACATATCAGATTTTTATTAAATGAAATAAACATGTAGTAAAAATGCCAAATGATCTTCCATCCAAAATAATATTGTTCTCAAGTTTTTAATGATATATTTCATTTTTAACAGTTTTACAGTTTTCTTTTAAAAAGAAAAGCAACAAGTAACAATTTTTTTTTCTTAATTGGTCTCGATGCTCGATGTCATATGCGCTCTGTTGTAGCAAGTATTTAACCGATACTAAATGGTATGCATTCAAATAGAGCGTTACGTAATTCATTCTAAATTTAAAAATCATTTTCGTAAATATTTACATTTTCCAGTGTGTTTGCGAATCAAATTTCATCAGTTACTGTTACACAATTGACATACTTTCCGTGACACAAGGGGTTTGTATAATCGTATCACCTAAAAACTAAATACCGTAAATGTGTCAAAAATTCAATACTCGGTCATCAAATTACTGAACAAATTAGAGTACAAACAATAAAAAATCATCTCTTGAATAGTATGAGGTTATCATTTATGTCATGGCATCAAATCATTTCATAATTCTAATTTTATTGATTTGATCACGTCTCGACCATAATGATCACCCCATAATACTCAACATTAATATTTTATACTACAAAGTAGCTACGTGACTATTTCCTAGGTAAAACAATGTTTTCTATCAAATTCGTCTGTTTCTTAATATGGTATATCGTTAACAATGATTTATGTTGAGACATGTACATGTATGTTGTATTACTAAAGAAAATAAAGGAAAATATCTTGATAATTTTCTAAAGTGCGAATTTAAAGTTGTTTTTTTGGTTTACATTCTGGGTTCTGTAATTGTAATTTCGTGTCTATAATAAGATTAATCCACAATATACAATATTAATGTCCAAACATATTATCATAAAGATCTTGTATGTGTATAATATTTTTTTTCTTTGCTGCAACCTAATGTTTTCTTATCATTATTTTGTTAATAACTAGATTTATATCATTTATAGTTAAGTTGTAATCATCACTATGCTTTATCTTTAAATATAACAGTCATTATCATTCAAAAAAATCGTTATTGTAAATTTTTTTTTCATTTTTTTAAATAAACAATTTTGACTAGAGAAATCCGATTTGAAATGTTCCATATTTTTTTTCAGGATCGATCACCATGAACATATTCATTGACGGGGCTTTTAGACTTGATTGCGGGTTTATGTGGTTTTTGATTCTAATAAGTCTCAGTTGGCCTTCCGCATTTCCCACTGCTTTGCTATATGTTCTAACGCTGCCGTTTGCGGGACGCTCTGAGATTACCAGGACAATAAGTAATAATATACTCCGTTTTGTGCAGCTTCCTCTGATATGTGCAAACAATATGTTTGCATGTGCACCACTCTGTAACTCAGAATGTGATGGGTAGTATGCATACGACTTATACTTTGCTGATCGCTAAAATGGCGCATTACTTTAAATGCCTTTTTACTCTCCAACGACTATTGCCAGGAAAAAAACTGTAGTAATTGATCGATGTTTAATAAAGTATTGTTGTACATTGTTGTCTAATAATTGAAATATAAACGCAATTAAATGTTAAAACAACTGTAAAAGTTATCTCGATTTTTTATATATCATTCAACTCATTAATAAACTTAATTTAAATGTGTTGAAACTGCGTCCTTGGAATTAGTTTCATATTGCAAATATTTAAGTATTAAAGAATGTTTAAAGCTTTTTATAGACATTCTGTTATACTATTAAATCATATTGTTTGTGGATTATATATAATATTTTAACCATCGACTTTGCATTGCCCCAAGAATTTTTTCATACGTTTTGTATATTTGTGACAAATTTCACTTGTGCAGACGGATTAAGTTTGATTAAACAATATTACCGCGATATTGGCATTTGCAAAGTATTGAAAGTAAACACTTTTTCTTAATTAGATTATTTTTCCCCTTTTTTATACTTATTTATTAAATAAACATTCTTTTTTCCTTTACTTCCTATTTTCCATTTAAAAATCACAAACTAGCCTTAGCCAATTATTTGGCATCTACGTATCTAATCAATTATTAAGCATGCTATATATTGAATTTATAATGGCAACTAATAAAACGTGAAAAGCATTCGATTCTGTATACAGGTGAACACAGCACTGTGTGTAATCATCTAGAACTATCAAAGTTGGCAACTGTAGCTTAATGAAGACTGCTTCAGTAAAACGATCAGTGTTAGTAACACTTAAGTTTATTTCAATAAAAAAAACCAGCCAATGTTCGTGGCACTAATGTTAACTCCAGAAAACCAGTCGTTGGTAGTGACATTTTATGTCAACTTCAGTAAACCAGCCGATATAAATAGTTAATCATCACGTCAACTTTATAATTACATTTTTTTAGAGTTGTTCGACGTGTGTAACGCCACCAATTGTTCCATCCGTCAGAAATGTGAAGAAAGCGTTTACTCATAGAATGTATCCTCCAGATGTGTCCTGTTAGGTTAATAGAAACAACAGATACATATAAATATAAAACGTGATAAAATTATATGGTGATAAAACCTCAATATTTATGTACATATAAATATCCATTTAATAAATATTCAAAAATAATATTGCATCAATGGAAGTATAGGTTTATTCATCTTTTATTAACAGCAACCCCATACCTGTTTTTGTTGGCTAGGCTAAATTCGAGAAATAATTTCAAGATCTGTCTTTAGAATAGAATTTAAAAACAATCTCTTGATTAAATACGTTTTCAAACGTCCACATTTAACAATAATTACAATGGAAAAACCGGATAGGGCTTACACGAATGGTAATTTGATTTTGTCAATATACAGATGCTGAAACAGTTAAAGTTGTTAATGATAAGGATACTGTCACTGTATGTGACACCAGTATATACCGGGTATGTCATTGAATATATTTTGCAGAATGCCGTACAAATGTAGAGTAGACTTGAGTGTTAAAGATAATCTGGAAGCTATTGGTGTATACAGATGCATACACAGTGGATGTATTGACGGCTTCACACGGCTAGGCCAAAGCCGCCTAATCTGTCAGCCTAAAGGTCAGTAAAACTATAGCATAGCGTGTGAAAAACCCGTTAGATATTTGACTAATTCCTGGGTGCAATCACTTAAAAGAAATGTGACGCAAATGCATTCCTCAAGCTTTGACACAACATTAAAAAAACCCAAAAAACAAGTAGATGTATAACGATCAAAATGTTGCTATAAGCAGATTATATGGAAGATAAGATATCATCTCCCGTATATAAGTATGTTCAAGTTATCGACCTACTAAATTCGAACATTAAGACCTCTTTTAAAGCTAAGGGTTGGTTAAAATATTTGTTTTACATATCTACGTTCTTAAACACAAGTCCTTAGCAATATAAACGGATAACTATTGATGCAATTAGATATTTTACTTACAATTGTCGATCACATATTTTTGTATGATATTTAAACATACATAATCTTAGTTCATCATCCCACGAGGTGTGTCTAAAATTAAAACAATTTAAGGTGCATTTTCACCGGTAAATGTAGATTAATGGCATATTTCAATAAATATTTATCGGCAGTACCTCTCTGTTGTATTGTATACAGTAGGGAAATTTCTTTTTTTTAAATTTTTGTTTAACGTAATCTTGTGCAATGAATGTATATATTTGATTATAAATATGTCATGAAAAGATAATTAAAAGAAAAGAATTAGTAAAGTTCTGCGGGTCTAGACACTTTGGGGTTGGGGGATGGAGGGAGCACCTGTGATCACAAAGTAAATTTTAATTAATCTGAACGAATTTTACTTTATCCCTTATCCCTCACAATTAAAACTTATTAAAAAGATAAAACAATGTATATTTCATTAACTAGTGGACTCAAGTCACCAGATTGCTTTTTAGGAAATAATATACTACACATCATACTTTTAATTACTCAATTTATCATATGACGTTTTCGGAATTTTTTATACATTCACATAAGACAGGTGCAAAAATGATGCGTTCGCACTGGCATTAAGACCCGACACATCGTTAGTTGTGTTCAGGTTAACTACTTACAATCTAACACTCTTCTTTCCTTGATAGCATTTATAATTTGAAAAAACTAGAAATGAAACAAAAGTGATGAAAATATTTTTCACAATATTTAACACAATGTTAATACGATAGAGAGAGAGAGAGAGAGAGAGAGAGAGAGAGAGAGAGAGAGAGAGAGAGAGAGAGAGAGAGAGAGAGAGAGAGAGAGAGAGAGAGAAAGAGAGAATATGAAAAATGAAATAAAAGAAACTACACTTAAAAAAACATCATTTGTATCATTTTTCAGATTTTGCTTAGGAAACGTATCTAAATAATATTAAATAGATGGGTTTTACATGACTTTGTGATAACATCAAACATGCATGTCGTCTCTACCAAGCTGGAACATTTGCAAGAAATATGACACATCACCACCAACTTTAAAAAACACCTTAAAAACTATAATAATTCAAAGTTAATATGAATGTGTTGTCTTTATGAACTGCTTTTTGAATACACACTCCGTTGTCTAAAATCCATGCACAACACAATTCACTAAATCATACGCATGCATAATGATAACTAACATATTACACGTTGCAACAGAAAAGTTTGCGATGATTGATGATTTTGTGTATGTATCAGTCTCTATTGTTTTGTCAGTAACTAGATATTCACTACCAGTGTATTGGCTATCATATGTTCTTTAAATTGTTATTCAACAATATTTGCTTGGGTAACGAATGAAGGTGACTAAATGCAGGTGTGTGGTGTTATATAGTATTTGTAAAATAAACAAATAGTTAATAATGTAATATGATAAACAAAAACACATACAAACTTAATTCAGTTAAGTTCTGTCTATCAGATATCAAAATACAAGTGTACTAATTATGATTTAAATTATCTCTTATAATGAGATTTTCATGAAGTTGCAAATATTGCATTGGTTTGTATTAAATATGGATAAAACATTGCATATACTAGTAAATCATTTATGCTTTCTATTGATTAAAGTTTTTGTTCTTTACAATGCGAGAATTTAAGGATGAAAGGAAATTAAATATAATTAAGAAATAAAGTACGAGTTTTCGTGAATGTTGCAAAATAACCTCCGAGGTCAAGAAATGTTGTTTTGAAATATAAAAGCCGAGGCGTTAGCCGATTCTTTTTTATTTCAAACAACTTTTCGAGACCGAGGAAGTTATCCTTCAACATTCACGAAAACAAGAACTTTATTTCTATTCTACTAAGTTAACAGCCCAGTATTTCTACAGATCGTTTCTCCTATAGAGAGACGATCTAGGTCATTTTGACGGCTGTTCCGTGTAACCCCAACGGTTTTGTTATAGTAATGTTTACATGTGTAACGATCAAAGGAATCACATGCAGACGACAGACTTTTTCTTAGGATTTTAATATTCATCACTTATTTCTAAAATATCTTTGAATCACATTCCTAATATTTTAAGGGCAATTTAATGCGATTATTACGTACTAATCTACCACACGTTATATATTTTATGTAAAAACACGCAGTGAAAATGTGCTAGGGAGGTCCTAGGAACAGCCGCATCGATCTCTTAAAAATAAAGATTTGAGGCAATACTCATTGTTTTGACTGGAACTAACACCTGAAATTGACATGGTTTTAAAACTGTTCACGGTTTGAAGTTGTACTTCCATGATCAGTGCGAGACAAATAGGTATTTCTGATCTGATAATTTACTGATGAAGTTCGTGGTATACTGGAGAATATTGTCCGCGGCATCTCTTTGAACTCGACAATAACTGAAGTAGAATCACTACTTTCGCAAGGGATTCTTGCAGTACTCTTGGATCCGCTTTTACCTAGTAGCAGATCCACAATTCGGTCATGCCCATTTTGATGAGCTATATAAAGAGGATTAGTTACCTTTTCCTGATTTTCATTAAATTCTGCCCCGTTACTCAGTAAAAGTTGCACAATGGAAAATAACCCATTTTGACAAGCTATATAGATAGGACTTATTCCTTTTTTTTTGACTCTCATTAACGTCTGCTCCTTTGCTCAGTAAGATTTGTACAATAGAATAATGTCCATTTTGACAAGCTGTATAGATGGGACTGAATTCATTGTTATGTGAATTCACATCTGCCCCATGATTCAATAAATTGTCCACAATGTCATCATGTCCATTTTGACAAGCAATATATAGGGGGGTTACATTTGAATTTTCGCACAGATTGGGGTCAGCTCCAAAAGATAGAAGAATACGTGCAGTTTCATTATGCCCGTTTTGACAAGCTATAAAAAGAGGGCTGGCTCCTTTTCCATTGCATAAATTGATGTCTGCTTTATTACTCAGTAAGATTTGCACAACACTTGAGTGTCCATTTTGACACGCTATGAAGAGAGGACTGACTCCATTTGTTTTGCATACATTAATGTCGGCATCATTTCCCAGTAAAAGTTGTACAGTACATTCATGTCCTTTTTCACAGGCGATGTAGAGAGGACTTGCTCCTGTTTTAATACGTTGATTTATTTTAGCTTCATGGCTCAATAAAATGCTAACAATAGTTTCATGCCCTTCACGACAGGCTATATAGAAAGGACTAGCTCCACCCTCTTCTTCATATAGATTTATGTCAGCTCCATTTGAAAGTAATAGTTTTACAATTTTTTCATGTCCATTTTGGCATGCTATATATAAAGGACTTACACTGTCTTTCGTACACAGGTTTACGTTTGCACCATTGTTAAGTAATAGTATTACAGTGTTATAATACCCTTTCTGACAGGCTATAAATACGGGACTCACTTCGTTTTTGCTGCAAATATTAATGTCTGCTTGATTACGGAGTAATATTTCCACTGTACTATTACTTCCATTTTGACAAGCAACATAGAGTGGGCTAACTCCGTTGTCCATGCACAATTTTTTATCTGCACCACGTTCAAGTAAAAGTTCTACAATGCTAGCGTGTCCTTCAAAGCAAGCTATTAGGAGAGCAGTGGCCCCGTCGTTCATCTGAAAGTTTATGTTTGCACCATTGTCTAACAAAAACCGGGCTGTATTTTTGTGACCATTTTGACAGGCCAACTGGAGAGGACTCATCCCATTTCCTGCACATAGATTGATGTCTGCTCCAACGCTATGCAAAATATGTAAAATGCTATAATTTCCAGTTTGACAAGCTGTATAAAGTGAATTGACCTCTTCGTCTTTATCAGAGCATACATCGACGGTATTATTTAGTATAGACTGTATAGTGCAGTCGAGTGGCATTTGATGAGAGGAAGTCGATTTTTCTGGTCCCGCTTTTTCAGATACGTTTACTGGATTCTTAAGATTTGATTTGGCTTTTTCTTTAGAACAAGTTGAAATATTGGTCGGAACAAACCAACTTCTGTCCCGCTTCCATTGATTAACTATCACGTTTTCAAGCAATGGTTCTGTAAAAAATGATATACATTAATTAATAAATAAGGGAGGCTTATTCAGTCTCATCACGATACTAAACTCAGGGACTAATAAATATTAAATGCTGGGTGAAGGTATTCAAGCTTATATAAAATTACGCTTGCATTCGCTTTGCTTATAGATGACTACCTACCAAAAGGAGCGTGTTTACCGTATGACATAGTCATGCATTGATTTGTAGTTTTAGGAAAGAATTAAACAATTATTTGAATATTATGAAAGATCGCTCTACGACGAAAAAATGTACCTATAGACAGCTGAATGATCGCTACATATACGCGCTCAACGTTCACACAGACTGTGCTCACCGTTCGTTCAGAGTGCGTTCACCGTTCACGCACCGTTCAAGTGAGAATGTAAACTATATCAGAGGTGTAAATACTTAAATACTAGGAATTTTATAACTTTCCAACTGTACTTACTGCATGCTGTTAATCGACGGGTTGTTTCTTCCGGCAAAGAATCTGTACAACCTCTAGAAGATGTATTAACAACAGTTGTCGGAAACATTCCCAGCTTTTGAAGCTCTCCTATTACCATCTCAGAAACGTTTTTGGTAATGGTTTGCATCATTTGTTGGTCATCAGTTCCATTAGTATTTGCTGTGTTCGCAAGACTCTCCTTATTGCCATTCGATGTCTGGTTTACTTTTGTTGTATGACACCCTAGTAATACTTTAAAAATGCATTTACAAATTGAGATTACAATGCATCAAATTACATAAAGAGGACATTTGACTGCATATTTCTTTTTATGTCATAGAAAAAATAATTTGAAGAGTTTGGATTTATTATTATTTCACTATTTAAGAAACAAGAAATTGCCAATTTTGTTTTATCCCAAATAGCTAAAAATTGTGTATAAATTTGGATTCTATTCAAAAGAATATATATACAACTTTTTTGATAAAACAAATCATGAAATTGTTCAGTTTTGTTTAAGATTTGTTTCAATTTAAATGTTGAGAGAGTTTTTAAAGACAAATATGAAAACGTTTTCATATCTATCCTTAGAAACTCTTAAACTTTTAATAAAAAGTGTCTCATTGAATGGCATAGATGTTATCATAGCTTGTTACTTTTTGTTTAAATAAACTTCAGCATGTACAGGTGACTCTTAATTGATCCATTGGGCATTGGAAATACTTCGAGAGACCAAGAATTCGAGTTTTTAAGAGTTTGCAATTCTCCTTATTGTTTTTTTTAATTATACTTCAAATGTAAATCCAAATACAAATCGATAAATGCAGTATGTTGCTTTCATACCTCTTTCAGTCGATTCATTATCAACGTTTTCAATTTCTTCCAAATCAAGTTCTAAGCTTCTTGGATCATTATGTTTATACCCATTTATGAGTGGATTTCTCTCTGGTTGTGTCAGCAACTCTACATCAGGGACTTGTTGTTTGAAGGCTGTTGATAGTGAATATAGATGATTTCATAAATCTCAGTATTTAAATTAACGCTCTTTTTTGTGGTGTTTATTTATTTTGTTTTTCATTAAACAAAATTTATTCACTAACTACAAATTCAAATTTGCGGTAGTTTTTTTTTTAATTTAAACTTATTTTTAATATAATTGTAGAAAATGGGAATATGTCTGGCATTAAAAATAAAAACAAACAAAGAACTTACTTTGTTTAAGATGATAGATGCAGAACAAAAAGAGAATCGCAGCAAGAATGTGAAATACATCAAAAGCTTCAGTGAAAGACCGATCATTTACATCATTGATGGGATTACTTCTTATTTGCGAGTGGCTATTTGTTGGTTGAAAATATGACGAGCATGATGGCTGCACCTTCTCTGTTGGTTCATTTGTAAGATATTGGTGTTCAGATTTAAATGGTGTACCGTAAACCGGATGTGCTGTTACGTCCTTCAAAATTTGTTGACTACCAGTGGTGGATTGCGAACTACAATTATTAGATGATTCGCTTATCGAACGAACAAAATGAACCTACTTCCACACACACAAACACATTTACATTAAACGGAGTTGTATTTTTATCACAAAACAAATCACATAGAGCCTTACTTTTGGCATGTTGATTGCTCAGGAATACAAGTATTTTCGTACAATGGACATTTCATGTCTGTAAAAAGTAAAACAATACCGAAGTCGATTGTTTAAGTTACTGATGACAGTTTTAAGGTAAAGTTCACGTCTTGCACATTTAAATATTCTTATTTTGCATATCATATTTTTACCGTTACAAAGATATTTGTCAAAATGAATGAATGAATGTTATGTTTATAAGATATTATAGTTTTAAGCAAAATACCGGTATATATTTACTTATCATTTACTTCACCATTTTTCAGTATCATTTCACACTGCTGTATGAAAGTTTTACTCGTATTTTTTAATATTACACTTCTTATGTTGGTAAAATTTTAAACAAAATATGTCAAGTTTTGATTAAAGTTAGCATCCCTTACCATTGCTTGTTGTACAGTTGACCGAGGAACACTCATTCAAGCATGTGTCATTTCTCAAACATACTGGTAAATTTTCAAGAGAGTTGTAACTATCCATACGGTTCTGTAAGAATATGATAATCATCCTATAACAAATATGTATAATAAAGAACTTTTACAGTGTATTGCTTTAATTAAACATGGAATGTTGGGGGTTTTTTTTTTATCGTCGGTCCTACGTTATACCAGGTTCAATTTGTCTGCGCGGTCTGGTGTGTAATAGGAATAACATCTTTTATGCTTCCATATATGTTAATATAAATGTTTATTTCAATGTATTAAATTGTTTAACGTGATGGTCGTTTACAAACTTTAGTTAACAAAACAATATTTATGGTTTTTTTTGGTTGATTTATATGTACTTTCATGTATATTATATTGTTGGGTTTTTTTTGTTTTTTTTTTGTTGTTGCTTTTTTTCGTTTTGTGTACTCTTGTACTTTGAACCGACAAGCTTTGAAAAATATCAGTAGATATATTAGTGTTTATATGGTTTAAACGTCTACCATGTAAAGAAGTTTTTTTTTTAAATTTCATTTTAACCACTGTTATTACGGATATCGTCTGTCCTTCAGGATACAAGGTCGTGCAGGTAAAAAGTATTCCGTGCGTTATCTTTGTGTGAAAATTTATCCGCACAGCCTATTATAGGTCAGGCGACAACCAAAAATAAGCATTCAATGCTTATAATTATATTCGTATTGATTTTTATTTGTATTGGTTAACGTCGCTTTAAATCCATTATATTCGCTTTTAATTAGGTATATAAATGCAAAAAAGGACATCCATTCCGCGGTTAAAAATGAAGTGCAAAAACATTCCTAAAATAGATTTTTTATGATGGAATACATATGATTTAACAATTATTTTTGTCATGTTTCAATGATAGGTTTATAAATAAAGTTGCATGCTTTATTTCGAATGTCAAAAAATTTAGCAAAGCAATTACTTGACCTTTCTCCGTCGAGATTATACACATTATCGATTTATGAATGTGGTCGTTTGTAATTTGTAAATAGAAAAATGTAGTACATTTGCAGTGCAATAAATCATATATGTATGTATTTGGTACATGTAGGACGTCGATAAACATCATCCCCGTTTCCCCAGATGCATTCACATGAATATTTTTATAAGGTAAAGTATATATGCCTGTGCATCAAGTAATAACTAGATTGTGTGAAAACTCTTTTTTATCATAATACAAATTTATTCGAGGAATGGTTCAAACGGTCTAATAAATTATAATTACACCAACAGAGAATGTTCTGCTTTATTTAATTAAGATTCGTAGAAACTGATAAGGCTACAATCTACACAATCTAGTTCTAACCACTTGATCAATAGATCGAAACCCCTATAAACCAAAAAAAAAAAAATAACGGACTGCACAAACTATTCATGGAGATGTCAAACTCAAATCCCCATTGCCACAATATGTCTATTTCATTAATCTTATTTACATTATTTAGTTACCTTTACTTACTTTTAAGATCATTCTGTAAATAACATACAAAATATAAGCAAAAATATTTTCTCTACTAGTTCATGCGGGTAATAACAGTAGCGATCATTGCAAAATATTTTTCATAACCTACTCTACATGGTTATAATATATAAAAAAAAAAATACAGGATCAGGAAAACAAACCTTTACAGCTTCAAAAAACTATGATGCAGTTTTGAAAAACATATACAAATTTATTTGTATATTATTTATTAGATAATATGTTATGACACATTTAAGTTTAAATTTCTCTACAAGATAAGAGCAATAAAAAAAACCCAGTAAATTTCAAAAACAGCGTACTCATAGATACGATTGTAACTAAGAAGTACATTTGATACTCACAAATTCATATTTAAGGAAAAGAAACATAAGTATCCCCAATGAAACTAGAGGGAGGAATCCCTGAAATACCATATTTCAATTCATGGACAACACTGCCCGATAACAACAGAAAAATGACATACTTTTATTCACAGCAAAGTTTAAATGTTACACGTCTAAATTTAACGCAAACCTCAGAAACTTTACCACCAGAGTTTAATCGTAAATATTTCAATACATCAAAGTGTATTAATAACATCGTTGGAAATTTTGAAGTTTGATTTAAGACGTGACCTTCAATATTTCATTCATAAAAAGGTGGATAAACCAAGTAGAATAACATGTATAAGGGTAAATCCTTGACTGATTTTATGTCTCCAATTTAATCACGAGGTACAGTGCATCCGCCCTTCACGGTTGACTATTCTTCTGCTATTTTTAACAAAACACCCAAAACATAAAAGTGCGTAAAATTGAAACCGATGCAAACCACTTTGAAAAACACAAAACTACCCGAAATTGTTTTAACCAAATTAGGTTTTACAGTACGGAAAATCAATTAATATTCCTTTATTTGGACTCTTTTTCTACTATCAATGAGGATCAATCTGGTTTTATAGTTTCAGTCATCAAATAGCGAAATTAAATTCAATATGATAGACACTTGTTTGTCTGAATTAAATATCAAATAGGTTTAAATATGCATTTTTTGTGTGAAAGAAGTCGCGTAAAAACCATTTTGGTACATTTATTTATTGAAATAGAATGTTCACTTTGTAAAGCATTATCTGCTTTTAGTTAAGGTGGCATTGACAGACACACCGGTTTAAGTTGGATGAAATCATTCAAGTTTCCACGGGTCGCCGATTTTCTATCTGTATAGCTGTTCATTTTCCCCTTGACAGAACGACCAACATCTGTATAATATTTGTGTTCAATGTTCAAGTTTGCATAACATTAAATTCGTGCCTGTTTTTATTTGATGCAACATATAATCAAATATATCAGATGATAATTTGTTTACAGCTAACGTTGAATTATTTGACCTTTATCTCTAGATAAGTTTCTAAGTTTCTTTGATGTCGTTGTTTAACTTTAAAGCTTTAACAATCGATGTGAAATTTATTTTTAAAGTAATGTATGCAATTCTTCGACAAATAATAAAACAGCCTGTCAAAAAGTAAAATGTGTAAACATTCATAATGATAGCATCACTTTCCATATACAATATCATAATACAATAATTATTTCGACGAAATCTTTAATAAAGAGGTGTTTTGCGCATTCAAATGTTAATATGTTAATATTTAAATAAGAATAATATGCATAGAGACTGCATAGAGACTGGTTTTTTTTTCACATTTACACTTCCTTTGCCAGAGCGAAGGTAAAAAAGATTTAATGACACTTAAGTTGTAAAAATGCATTTAATTCATGATTAACTTTGAAAAAAAATATTTACATACATGTATCAGATGCTCATATTAATTCTGATAAATAATTTTGTACAAATATCCATAATTACATTTTTATTCTGAAGATATTTATATAAAATCATGTTTACAGAGTGACAACAATATAAGATATTGAAAATAAGATATGAATTGCAATCCAAACCGTCCCTCAGCTATATGCAATGACAATGTTGGCTAGGTACAAATAATCAAATCCACAATGTTGAGATAGTCTATGGTTAATTTGTTTTGACTGTGTTAATTGTCTTTGTCCAATATCTGTAATGATTAGTTTACTTTTTGTCAAAAAAAGCCGTAGAATGATATTCGTTTTAGATTGGATTTACCAAGGGGAATACCTTGCTTTTTTGTGAGTCGCTGATTAAAAAGTTCAAATTCCATTGCCGACATTCTTCAAATAACGACAGTATTGTATTATAAATGTCGTTCCTGTGATATCGCAGACAAAATGGGTTTTCACCAAACAAAATATGTTGATGTACTGGTTAGGTACATGTATTCATATATCTCATATACCTAGATCATTTGAAAAATGTTGAAAAACTTACATCTTAAATATAATACGTTAATGTGATCTTAATAACCAAAATATGGATCATATTGTTACACGTTAAGAAAAGCATCGTGAATTACCCATCTGTGAGAGTCAAAATGATGTCATTTGGGAATTTTATTCAGCGAGAGACTGTTTCGGAATAAATTTGACACTGCAAATTATTACATAATGGTTTGTAATGTAATAGGACTTAATGGTTTTTAATGTAATAGGACTTATCAGATGTAATTCTTTTAAATCAGTTTGATAAATTGATAAGCCCCTTATACCGGTCCAGTAGACTATCGCTTTATCAGTGTAAGGAATTCAGTGCAAAAGCGAACAAAGAAGTTTAAATACCCGCGAAAGTACATTTTAAAAGTGTTTTAATCTATTACACTTAATATATCAAAATACAACCTGAACGCCCTACTTTCATACCAATGTTTTAATTACAATGAATAAACGTGCGTTTGGGTGTATTTCACAATAATGAGGGTGCCTCTTGAAAATGAGTTAACTGTTATTTTGATATATTTACGGAAACGCATTGATTCAAAACCCTAACCATCATTTGCAAGTTTTACAAAAGTAAAAAATAAAGGGTTTTTTTTATTAATACACTGGCTCGTGTAAAGGGTAGTATAACGATTACATGAAATATACAATTTATTAACTTTGTAAATAAAAAAAAGACTTGAGGTTACATTTAGAAAGCACAAATAGACATAATATTTTATTTACAATATGCAAATATCATGTAATAAAAAGAACATAGAATGAATGCACTAGTGTTAGAGTCCATCAGAGTGTTTTTTATCTGCAGCTAATAAATAATATATGAAGTCTGAAGTCTACCAACTTCTAAAACTATTAATTTACTTATTGCAAATTAAATGGGTGGACCCCTTACTTTTTATTTTCTTTGCTTGAGTTTATTGTTCAGTGCCTGTATGCTTGGATTTTTTGTTCAATGTTCAAGTTTGCATAACATTAAATTCGTGCCTGCTTTTATTTGATACAACGTATAATCAAAGATATCACATGATGATTTTTTACAGCCTACATTGCATTATTCGACCTTGATCTCTGGAAAAGTTTCTTTGATGTCGTCGTTAAACTTTAAAGTCTAAAGTGTGTAGCTTTAACAATCGATGTGAAAATTATTTTTAAAGTAATGTATGCAATTCCTCAAAAACAAAAACAGCAAATGAATTTGTATAAAAAGTTAAAATGTGTAAATATCACAAATTCATATATAAGACAGAATAGAAACATATGTATTCCCAATGAAACTAGAAGGAAGAACCCCTGAAATACCATATTTCAATTCATGGACAACACTGCATGTCTGATAATAACAGAAAAATGACACACTTTTATTCACAGCAATGTTTAAATGTTACACGTCTAAATATAACGCAAACCTCATAAACTTTACCACCAGAGTTTAATCGAAAATATTTCAATGCATCAAAGTGTATTAATAGCATCGTTGGGAATTTTAAAGTTTAATTTAAGACGTGACCTTCGATATTTCATTCATAAAAAGGTGGATAAACCAAGTAGAATAACATGTATAAGGGTAAATCCTTGACTGTTTAAACACGAGGTACAGTGCATCTGCCCTCCACGGTTGACTACTCTTCTACTATTTTTAACAAAACACCCATAACGTAAAAGTGCGTAAAATTGAAACAGAAGCAAACCCCTAAGAAAACACAAAACTACCCGAATTTGTATTAAGCAAATTCGGTTTTACAGTACGGAAAATCAATAAATATTACTTTATTTCGACTCTTTTTCTCCTATCATTGAGGATCAATAAGGTTTTATAGTTTCAGACACACTAGTTAAATCATCATATAGCTACATTAAATTAAATATGATAGACACTTGTTTGTCTGCACTAAATATCAAATACGTTTAAATATGCATTTTTTGTGTGCAAGAAGTCGTGTAAAAACCTTATTGGTACATTTATTTATTAAAAAGGAATGTTCACTTTGCAAAGCATTGCCTGCTTTGACATAGTTAAGGTGGCATTGGCAGACACACCGGTTTAAGTTGGTTTGAGTAACGATGAAATCATTCAAGTTTCCACGGGTCGCCGATTTCCTATTTGTATAGCTGTTCATTTTTCCCTTTACAGAACGACCAACATCTGCCCAATATTTTTGTTCAGGTTTGCAAAACATTAAATACTCGCCTGTTTTTATTTGATACAACGTATAATCAAAGATCTCACATTATGATTTGTTTACAGCCTACATTGAATTATTCGACCTTGATCTCTAGATAAGTTTCTTCGATGTCGTCGTTTAACTTTAAAGTCTAACGTGTAGCTTTAACAATCGATGTGAAATTTATCTTTAAAGTAATGTATGCAATTCCTAAACAAATAATAAAACTGCCTGTCAAAAAGTAAAATGTGTAAATATTCATAATGGTAGCATCACTTTGCATATTAGATATTATAATACACTATACTATACTGTACTATAGTTCTTTCGACCACAACTAGATAAAATTGTTGATAGAGAGGTGTTTTGCGCAATCAAATGTTATTAAATCTCGAATAAGAGTAATATACATAGGGATACTTATTCATGTTGGTGGTTTTTTTTATTTTTACACCTCCTTTGCCAGAGCGAAGGTCAAAAAGATTTAATGACACTTAGGTTGTAAAAAGGCATTTAATTCATGATATATTGAAAAAAAATTATTTACATACATGTATCAGATGCTTATATCAATTCCGATAAATAATTTTGTACAAATATCCATAATTACATTTTTATTCTGAAGATATTTATATAAAATCATGTTTACAGAGTGACAACAATATAAGATATTGACAAATAGATATGAATTCCAATCCAAACCGTCCATCAGCTATATGCAATGAAAATGTTGGCTAGGTAAAAATAATCGAATACACAATGTTGAGATAGTCTATGGTTAATTTGTTTTGACTGTGTTAGCAGTCTTAGTCCAATAGCTGTAATGATTAATTAACCTTTTGTCAAAAAACCCCGTAGAATGATATTCGTTTTAGTTTGGATTTACCAAGGGGAATACCTTGCATTTTTTGTGAGTCGCTTATTTAAAAGTTCAAATTCCATTGCCGACCTTCTTCAAATAATGACAGTATTGTATTATAAATGCCGTTCCTGTGATATCGCAGACAAAATGGGTTTTCAACAAACAAAATATGTAGTTGTATTGGTTGGGTACATGTATTCATATATCTGTTATACCTAGATCATTTGAAATACGTTGACAAACTTGAGCTTACATCTTAAATATGATACGTTAATGTGATCTAAATAACCAAAATATGGATCATATTGTGCCACGTTAAGAAGAGCATCATGAATTACCCATCCGTGAGAGTCAAAATGATGTGTTAATATGATAATTACGTGTATGTCTGATTGTCATTTGGGAATTTTATTCAGCGAGAGACTGTTTCTGAATAAATTTGACACTGCAAATTATTACATAATGGTTTGTAATGTGATAGGACTTATCAGATGTAATTCTTTTAAATCAGTTTGATAAATTGATAAGCCCCTTATACCGGTCCAGTAGACTATCGCTTTATCAGTGTAAGGAATTCAGTGCAAAAGCGAACAAAGAAGTTTAAATACCTGCGAAAGTACATTTTAAAAGTGTTTTAATCTATTACACTTAATATATCAAAATACAACCTGAACGCCCTACTTTCATACCAATGTTTTAATTACAATGAATAAACGTGCGTTTGGGTGTATTTCACAATAATGAGGGTGCCTCTTGAAAATGAGTTAACTGTTATTTTGATATATTTACGGAAACGCATTGATTCAACACCCTAACCATCATTTGCAAGTTTTACAAAAGTAAAAAATAAAGGGTTTTTTTTATTAATACACTGGCTCGTGTAAAGGGTAGTATAAAGATTACATGAAATATACAATTTATTAACTTTGTAAATAAAAAAAGGCGTGAGGTTACATTTAGAAAGCACTGATAGACATAATATTTTATTTACAATATGCAAATATCATGTAATAAAAAGAACATAGAATGAATGCACTAGTGTTAGAGTCCATCAGAGTGTTTTTAATCTGCAGCTAATAAATAATATATGAAGTCTAAAGTCTACCAACTTCTAAAACTATTAATTTACTAACTGCAAATTAAATGGGTGGACCCCTTACTTTTTAATTTCTTTGCTTGAGTTTATTGTTCAGTGCCTGTATGCTTGGATTTTTTGTTCAATGTTCAAGTTTGCATAACATTAAATTCGTGCCTGCTTTTATTTGATACAACGTATAATCAAAGATATCACATGATGATTTTTTACAGCCTACATTGCATTATTCGACCTTGATCTCTGGAAAAGTTTCTTTGATGTCGTCGTTAAACTTTAAAGTCTAAAGTGTGTAGCTTTAACAATCGATGTGAAAATTATTTTTAAAGTAATGTATGCAATTCCTCAAAAACAAAAACAGCAAATGAACTTGTATAAAAAGTAAAATGTGTAAATACTCATAATGATACCTTCACGCAGCATATAAAATATCATAATACACTATACTCTACTGAACTATAATTTATTCGACCACAAATAGATGACAATCTTTGATAGAGAGGTGTTTTGCGAATTCAAATGTTAATATTAAAATAAGAGTAATATTCATAGAGAGACTTACTCATTTTGGGGTTTGTTTTTTTCACTTAAATTACTCTTCCTTTGCAACAGCGAAGGTCAAAAAGATTTTAATGACACTTAGGTTGTAAAAAGGCATTTAATTCATGATTATTTTTTTTTTTTAATTATTTACATACATGTATCAGATGCTCATATTAATTCTGATAAATAATTTTGTACAAATATCCATAATTACATTTTTATTCTGAAGATATTTATATAAAATCATGTTTACAGAGTGACAACAATATAAGATATTGACAAATAGATATGAATTCCAATCCAAACCGTCCATCAGCTATATGCAATGAAAATGTTGGCTAGGTAAAAATAATCGAATACACAATGTTGAGATAGTCTATGGTTAATTTGTTTTGACTGTGTTAACAGTCTTAGTCCAAAATCTGTAATGATTAATTAACCTTTTGTCAAAAAACCCCGTAGAATGATATTCGTTTTAGTTTGGATTTACCAAGGGGAATACCTTGCATTTTTGTGATTCAAATTCCATTGCCGACCTTCTTCAAATAACGACAGTATTGTGTTATTAATGTCGTTCCTGTGATATCGCAGACAAAATGGGTTTTCAACAAACAAAATATGTAGTTGTATTGGTTGGGTACATGTATTCATATATCTGTTATACCTAGATCATTTGAAATATGTTGACAAACTTACATCTTAAATATAATACGTTAATGTGATCTAAATGTCCAAAATATGGTTCATACTGTGACACGTTAAGAAAAGCATGAATTACCCATCCTTGAGAGTCAAAATGATGTCTTAATATGATAATTACTTTTATGTTTGATTGTCATTTGGGAATTTTATTCAGCGAGAGACTGTTTCTGAATAAATTTGACACTGCAAATTATTACATAATGGTTTGTAATGTGATAGGACTTATCAGAAGTAATTCTTTTAAATCAGTTTGATAAATTGATAAGCCCCTTATACCGGTCCAGTAGACTATCGCTTTAGCAGTGTAAAGAATTCAGTGCAAAAGCGAACAAGGAAGTTTAAATACCCGCGAAAGTACATTATAAAAGTGTAATAATCAATTACACTTAACCCTTTGACGTTCGTACCGGTCAAATTTGACCGGTAAGCAAATTTTATCAAAACATGTTGCTCAAAATATTAGATAGTTTTGTTTATAGTGGACGGGTTTTTAAAAACAAGGTATCAATTTCATTGTGAGACTCTGTTAAATTTAACTATATAGAAAATATTAACCAGTATTAAAAAGGAAACGTGTAAATTAACAGTTAATTAAAAGGAGGCTGTGCGAGAAATCTCCGTAATTTTCGATTTCTGTGATTACACGTTTTCTGAAAAGTTTCTTGCTTGTGTACAAAACACTAGAAATATTTCAAAATAAAATTTATAACCTAAAAATCTTAAGACCTCAAGGAAACTAATCGTGTATTTTTTTTTAATTCAACTATTGCGTTTAGATCTTAAAATAAAGAAAAAATTTTAGGGTTCACTACAAGCAGTGAACTGTTATCGAAGAAAAACGTAAACGATTGACAAAAACGCATATAAACAAATAGCAATTACGTAATAGAAAAAAGAAAATTGATATTTTAAAAATATAAGATATCAGCTTCTTTTTGGTATTCATTTGAAAGTTGTCAGTTGAACATATATTACACAAAGCGCCGTTGAAATGGTATGTAAATTTAAATTTTCGCGCGGTTTGTGACGAGAATAGAGAGGGCGCAATATGCGCTTCCGGCATTATTGTTGAGAATGAACAGCGGGTAAAATGGATTTTGACGAGATTCTCTCCGAGGATGAGGAAGACTATCTCGACTTATTGTTGACTGAAGGATTGTCCGAAGAAGCAGATGACCAAGATGAAACTTTTGAACCATCAAATTCCTTGCAAATTGGGTAAGTAATCTGCAGTGTGTATACAACACACCGGAGAGAAAAAATAGCCAGCACCTTTCATAAAATGAATATATTGTTAAAAAATACCGCCTTGTACCCCTTATTATTTATTTTAATTGATAACTATTTGATCATAAAATGTTTTTTTCATCAGTTTCTTTTCCACATTCATTCATGAATTTCGTAAAATTGTGAAAGATATTTATGTCTCTGAAGATACGAACTGCATGCTGCATCAAATACAAAAATCGTCATGTGCGACGCAGGTGCCCCCTCCTCTCTTTCTCTCTCTCTCTCTCTCTCTCTCTCTCTCTCTCTCTCTCTCTCTCTCTCTCTCTCTCTCTCTCTCGTCGCATCAAACAGAATAAAGTACAATTATCATGATTAACATGTAGAGGTATTAGTAAAAATGGTGTTTTGAAAATTGAAAATTGATAAAATTAGAACTAATGACTGACTACTGTGCCAATAAAACATGGTTGATCAATTTTCTGATGAGGCATTTCATTCTTGATGGTTAACTTTTAGAGTCTTGTAAGGCCTATTTATTTTTTAAAATAATTCAAGTCAATATATTTTTTAATTCTTATTTAATTTCAACGGTATGATTAAAGTCTGTAGTAGCCTATTTGAATTAAAAGCAGTAAACACTCTGAAATAAAGTATAGATCTACCGTGACCAGGTAACATTTCTCTCCAGTGCATTGTTACAACATTTATCATATATATCTTTTTTATGTGTCGATAAAATGATGTAACAATGCATTGGTAAGAAATGGTCTTCAGCGAATATTGGTTGCATGATTTAAATTATTTTTCAGACATCCCCAATCACAGACAAGTTCTCAGACTCTGTCCAAGACTACAGATAGCTCTGCCTCTCAGGATCCACTTGCAAAACATATATACTGGAGAGACCAGAATGACATTGATGATGGAATGAGGGACTCCCGGCTGTTTTCCTTCAGGCTATGTCTTCCTCCTGGTATTCAGCTTGGTTTTTTAACCAGGTACAAATATTTTTAATCATTATAATATATTTTTTTCTGGTATATACTAAAGTCCCCTGCAGATAGAAGGTAGTTTACTTTTGACTGTGGCCAACACCTCTCCACCCTTCCTGGAAATCACTACATACATGTACTATTATGATTTCTCAAATTGAAACTTCGTGTCAAAACATTAGGACTGCTCCAAAAAAAAATTATTAGATGTATGTCTCAAATCCAGTACAGTTTCCCAGAATGACAATTCTGTAACACGGTTACACTGAGAAATATAGAATATCACACTGTTGTTTTGATCTCGGCCCTGGTATTAGTCTGAGCGGTTGGTATCGGCCCAAGCCCGAAGGGCTTCAGATGTGTAAAGTGATGCTTTAAATTATTTATTTGTTATTCTATCGTTATTTTACAAATTAGTCTTAATTTAAAGCAAAGATATTTGGGAATAAGCTATTTTAAATTTGAGGGCAATACACCCCCTTGACGACGGGCTGAGAGAGAAATATCAGCCCGGAGGGCGATACAGCCCCAGCTTCCAGCTGCTGTCTCACCTAGTCCAAAACACATGTATCAGGGCTGATACACTACTAGGTATATGATATCAAAAAATCATGTTCCTTGTGAAGAGTCAAAATAGGGCGAGGTATGAAATGTTATTTATTAGGCTAGAAAATTTAAAACAATCAGTCTTGTCTGAAACTGTAAAAGTTTAAATTGGTGAGGGTGATTATTATATTAGTCTGGTTTCATTTGTAACCTAGTATAGATGTGCTGTACTGGGAAACTGTACTGTTTTCTTGCCATATATGAATGAATATAGTTCAGACCCATCCTCTTTGAAATGAATTAGTAATCTATGCATAAAAGCTATATTCAAAATAAGATTGAGTTAGGCAGTATGTGTTTGATTGACTTCTATCATAATATCAGTCAATTTGAATACATATTTATCAATCAATGTTGTGTCTCAACTGTGTACAAGTGTTATCTGAAAGAATGGGAGACTATTCGGCAGTTACAATAATTTTAATTATATATAACCGTTATTGACTGCATACAGTTTTGCATTTTGATATTTACAATAACAATCATTTTTTAGACAGACAGTCAGAGTATTCCAAAAGCCAGTTGATTTTTTCCTTCTGTTCCTGACTCAAGAAATAATACTAGAGATTTGTATTGCCACCAATCATCATGCAGAAACTTTGATTTCTAAGGGCCAAAATCTTTCATATGCCAACAGCATGGGGGCATGGACAAGGGTCACTGTTGAAGAGATGTACAGGTAATTTAGTCTACAAAACACAAATATGACAAACAAAAGCAGCAATATTGCTTATCTACTTAAAAAAAAAACTACCGGGTACTTACTCTAGCAAGTAAAATTTAGATGTTTTTTGTGCTTGTGCTGGGCTCTGTACCTATTACTGCTTTGCATTGTACCTGGTACAAACATTATCAATATACAGATTTAAAGAACAAAAACACATGAATTGTCAAATGATTTAATTGACATCTTAGATTTATTTTATATGAAAATGTGAATTTGAATTTATTGTTTTGATTTTCCTCCATTCGATAATTATAATTTTCATTGATAAATAAGCAATGCACTGACTAAAGAGTAATACGTATGATATGCTGTATCACACTCTTGCCTCTTGTTGTGAAGAATAAAAGTTATTAACCATAATCGCTGCTTTTGATAGTTTCATATGTTTTGGTTGTTTGATCTCAGTTTATAGTGTACATATTGAATGTAAAAAACATAAACAGTACTTGTGGTTTTTCAAAATTTCTTTTTCATACTGATTTATAAATTTGGTAATTTTATTCATTTTGCTTTAAGGTTTGTGGGAATTTTGATATACATGTCTGTGGTCAATCTCCAAACTTTAGAGAGATATTGGTAAACTTGTCCATTGTACAACAACAACATGGTCTCAGCTGTCATGAGCATCACAAGATTTAAGGCTATTTTGTCTTTTTTGCAAATCAATGCTGACACTAATAAAGGTACAAACATAAGTTATCTTGTAAGCCAATTATAATAAATGTGTACAGGTATTTTAATACTGGGGACATTTTCATATTTTATACCCCACGCAACATGTTCAGTGGGAGGGGGGGGGGATATTTTTATCCGTCTGTCAATCAGTCCTGTTTTTCGCCATCCTAAATTCTGAACGGAATTTCATAAAATTTTGTATGTATTTAGAAGACAACATGTAGATGTTCTTATTACAAGGACTTTCCAATCCTTTAATTTTTTCTGAGAATTTTAGTCCTTTTGAATGTATGATTTGTTGTTGTTCAAGACAAAAGTAATTTTCAGTAAAGATGTTCAAATCTGCGGTAAATATGATGCGATGTTTTATTCCTAGGAATATGCTCATCTATTGAATGATATTTTGTATTTATTGTAAACCTGCCATTCATTATGGAAAGCATTCATTGTGAATATCTTCTAACAATTATAAGGGTCAACTGGTGGAAAATAATACAGGATGAGAATGTTCCTGTGTAATCATATAAATATATATTGTACATACATGTATATTGATTTATATATAACATCACTTCTTTTGTTTACAGATGACAAGCTGACAAGAGTGCGTAGTCTTTTGGAACATGTGGAATCCATATCACAGTCATTGTTTCAGCCATACGAGTCTGTGTCTGTGGATGAACGGATGGTAGCATCAAAGCATCACTACTCTGGAATCCGACAATTTATCCGTGACAAACCAATACGTTTTGGCCTGAAGTTGTGGGTACTAGCAGATTCCATTACTGGTTATACATATGCATTTTTTGTATACCTTGGCAAAAAGAGAACAGAGCTGAATAACATAACCAAAGGGCTGACGTACAATGTAGTGATGGAACTGAGCAAGAAACTTGTCAACCAGGGATATAGAATTTATACTGATTCTTTCTACACCACCCAACATTTGGCTACAGATCTCTTACAGAAGAAAACATATCTGATAGGTGCTGTTAAAAGAACAAGTAGTGCTATGCCCCAATGCTTGAAAGATATTGAACTCTTTGAAAAGGTGTCCTCACGTGGAGATTTTCGATGGCATAGGGAAGGTGACTCTGTCTACGTACAGTGGGGAGACTGCAAAACTGTAACCATTACTTCTCCTATCCATAAAGGTTCTTCAATTGGACAGTGCCAACGAACTGTAAATGAACGTTCCGGCTACAAGAAAAAAGTGATTTCGCAGCCATTGATTGTTCAGGACTACAATACCAATATGGAAGGTGTTGACAAATCCAACCAAATGTAAAACAAGTATCCATGCTACATCAAATCAATCTTTCATTGGTGGAAAGTGTTGTTTTTTCATAGCATAGACATTATGGTTGTGAATTCTTACATAATTCTTAAGGAATTTATGAAGGACAAAGTTAATGAAAGTTCAGTTCATGGAGTTTCAGCAAGCTTTGGCCAGCTTGAGTATCGTGAAAGTCTTGCCATGTCGTTGATGGGTTTGGATTTGAACCGCCAACTTGCACCCAGTCCTAAACCTAGTGTTGACCAGTGCTTACCGATGATCTCAGAAAACCGGAGAGACTGTATATGCTGCAATGGTGAAGCATCAATGCATCAGAAAGTTCCAAGTACCAAGACCCACTATTACTGTTCAAAATGTGAAGTGCCACTTTGTCTTCAGAGAGAAAGAAACTGTTTTCTTAAGTGGCATTCTCCAGACGGGAAAGTCATTCAAGATTGGGCAAGGACAAAGGGCAGAAAAAGGAAACTTTGAGCTTCGATATGTTGTTATTTTGGAAATTCAGACATGAAGAATTGTTGTTCTCTGTGTTAGACATTAACATTTATTTCAAGTATTTATGTTTATTGTGTTAATTTGTTTTTGAATTTATGTAGAATGATAAAAACTGATAGCCTTCACTTGCTGTATTTTTTAATTATGCTGCCACAATAGAATATATTCTATATATTTAAGAAATGAACTCAATGTCTACCCAAGTTATGCTCGTATAACCTGAGTTGGAGCAGTTTACACGTAAATTGCTCCAACCCAGGTTATACGAGCATAATTGGGTAGATATTGAGCTCATTCCTTAAAGTTTAATTTTCTGTAATTTACTCTACAAATTGATTGCGTTTTTCAAATGATATTAATCTGTTCAAAATTCAAACATAACATCAGATTAGTAGGTTTTTGACATTGGTGCAATGTCATGGTGGCGTTTCTTGTGATGTGCATCTATCCAATCAAATGCCGCGCTACCACCAGAAATATAAATATAGATATATATATATACAGTATATATATATATATGAATCACAATGAAATGCATTGATTCAACACCAAAGCCATAATTTGCAAACTTCACAAAAGTTAAAAATATAGGTTTTTAATTAAAACACTGGTTCGTGTAAAGGGTAGTATAAAGATTACATGAAATAAACATTTTATTAACTTTGTAAAAAAAGATTGAGGTTAAATTTAGTAAGCACTGATAGAAAAAAATATTTTATGTACAATATGCAAATATCGTGTAATAAAAGAACATAGAATAAATGCGATTGTGTTAGAATCCCTCATAGTGTTTTCTGATCTGCTGCTAATAATATAATTTATGAAAGTCTACCAACTTTTAAAAATAATAATTTACTAATTGTAAATTAAATGGGTGGACCCCTTACTTTTTATATTCTTTATATTCAAAAAAGAAACAAGACTTAAATTAGCAACAACATATCAAAGAGCATCCAAGCTCATATTTGGTATGCTGATTTAAAGACATTTATATTTTCCATAGATAAGTTTGACAGATCGAAGCATTCATTTATATACAACAGTATATAACAAACGTAATTTTTCAAGCGACGTTTCAAGGTATAAAATAAACAAAAACAACGGTTAAGAAGACGTAAATCAGTTCAGATCCAAAGCAGCAATTCGTGTTTTCTGGTGTTAATGATAAATGGATGCAAGTTAAGTCAGTTTGTCCGTGATGTAGTGTAGTTGACTACCCATCGTTTGCATAACACTGATAGAAACAGTATTTTTACAAATCTATTACAGTTTGGTCTAAATTTGTTCGACAACTATTCGCTATGTCCCGTGTCGTACGCAAGACTTCAAGATAAATATTCAGATCCTGGACCCTTATGTATAGCAATCCGGTATACTCCTTAAGAGAGGCGGGTAAATAAACACATTTTATTATATGTAGGGTTGTTGGATTTACACACCATTTCCATGCACAATTGAAATCGCTACATGAAAAAAATAATCGGAAACGTTCCCGAAATTCCGACAACGTCCGAAAACGTTTACTTCTAGGCTTGGAGAACAACATATAGTTTTCAGAATTTGGATCAAACATACGATTTTGCAAAACACATTTCGATGCAACCGTAAAATTCCGAACCATGCTGGTGTGTATTTTCACACAAACTTTGACGTCAAAGTGAACGATTCTTCCATCATTTTGATCTCCCTCAGACAGGTCTTCAAAAAATGACACATCTTCATAATGATACAAAGAAGAGGTCAGAGGTTGCATTGTTCCATCTAAAGATGTTAATAACTCTACTTTCTGTCTCCTTATATCTTGAATAATTTCTTTACATGATGTAGTAGAATTAAAAAATCCACCGTGGCAAAAACAGCATAAAAGAAAAATACAAGCCAAAAAATTCAATAACTATGACCTCGAACAAATATCTCTGAGAGGGCAAGTTAGTGGTTATCGACATGATCAATGAAACTAGTAAAAAAGGAACAGTAAGATAACCTGCAATATATTTACATAGCACACACAGTGCATTCCAATGTTCTTCAGCGGATATAGAAACTGTGTATATTCCCTCGCTGTGTTTACAATCGCACGTGGGCTTTTTTACTTTATTTGTACACGTTTTAGAATAAAACACAAGAAGCGTGTATGCTGGAAAAAATACACATAGTAAAATCCATTGAAAGGGGATGAAATTGTCATTATTATCGACATTAGTTCCATCTGATAAACTATCTTCTGGAATATAGTCCATTTTCTAGTTTATAGTCCGTAACAAGAGATAACATTTACATTCGTCCTACAAACACAATAAATCTTCTTGAAAAGAAAACACTAATTCACAAGTTGACGGAAAATTATTTCTTATACTTCGTAAAATGTCCACTTGTACGGCAAGAGTTACTTAAAGTGTTTTGTCCTATTTAAATCGTAAACTGCTCAGATTTTAAACCAATCAGATATGAAATCTACGAGTGGTGCATATTTCGGTTTAAAACTTATTGTTGTAAATTATCCTCTTAACAACAAACTTTATGATTGTGTGTTTTTTTAAATGTCAGTGTAATTGCGGTGCTTTATTTTGCTACTGTGCCTTACCAGTAGGAGATTATTATGTATACGCAGTCACAAATTCCGTCGTATCAGATGATATTCCTTCAATGAAATTTGATATGGTATGACGTAAGCTGTACAATGTGTTAACAAACAAGGAAGTTTTAATCCGTTCGGAGACTTCTGCATGAATAATGAACAAACAGAAAACAAACTGCGAAACCTATATTTCCCAAAGATTTTAAACCAACGCATTCATTTGGGTTTGACTAAAGGAGGGGGGGGGGGGGGGTCGACGGCTATAGCGTATGTTCGTAAAAAACAAGTTTTAATAATTAGATTTAGTCACATACAATAGTTATAAATAAAGCACATAATTATTCGAATGACATGTGGGGTAAACGATAATAAATGATATGCGTACTTTTTAAAACAAATGTGACGCCATCTTTTTTAACCGAGTTCAGTAAATATATATATATCCTATAACCCTCCAAAAATTACATGAACGTGTTCAATAAGATTATACGTATTAATCAAATACATATAAGTTAACAGAAACTCACAAAAACATAAACGGAGAAAATAATACAACTACTGGTTCCTTACTTTCTACGGGAATTCATCAGCCGTCCCCTGCAAATTGCACAACATGACTGATTTTTGTTCTGGTTGTTTTATTTGATCATTTTTTTAAATAAAAGGTTGATGTCTTAATGATTTCAAACTACTGAAGTTTATTGATATGGTGGTACATTGTAACGTTTCTGAAAAACCTTATTATTTAAGCAAATACTTTTGCATTTTTAACATACTGAGCACATTTCAAAGAGAACTAGAAGGTTTTTTATCTGATATATTGTTGATTGTGTAAAAATCAGAAGAAACTTTAATGATTCGACAGAACGTAGAGATGACATAAATAATAGACCTTTATGCACATATTATGGGTAAGCAAAATTGTACAAGAACGGCAAAATATCTAGAATTCCGTTTCAACGTAATAATAACAGTCCTGGTTAATAGCGAAATTATGGTTCGAATTGTTCATACATCAAAAAGTAAGCAATGTTTTTCAGTTCATAGAATCCACAAATTATTCTCTAATTTGCATTTATATATTGCAATGTTATTGCATCTACCTGACATCCTGGGGAAATTGAAAATAAAGTATAATATTTATGAATTATATATTGCTTTGATAACTGTTGTTTGAAATTAAATATGCGTAAAAATAATTGAAAACATTAGGAAATTGTACCGTTCTTTATGATTGTTCTGAAAATAAAAATCATAAATTTCGTGTTTGTCAATAAATTATGCACTCCTGGCTGTAACGAAACCAACGACATTCAAGCATAGGTCCTGTATTCGGAGATGTATACTTTTGTGATTTTCCGCCGAAAACTCGGTCATATAGACAGTCTTGTTGATATGTAACGTTGCATGCTGCACATACTTATCCCACTGACTTTTCCAGACGTAACCTAGACCAAAACAACGCATGAGAAGACGGAATTCAGTCCAAACCCGAAACGGCAATGTTGTTCTCTGTGATGTGAAGGTATAATTGATGTTGTTTCGATCAAACAGACGATGCGGTAGTACTGTCAATGACTTAAAGAACATTTTCCTGGAACGGTCAGGGGTGAAGATTTTCACGCCAACTTTGACATTAAATTTGATGGGTCGGCCATCGTTTTCATTTCTTCGAGAACTGTTTTCAGAATAGGATTTGTCTTCCCACTGAATCACGTCTGGTGGACATTGCAGTAGTTTACCGTGTGTATATATCAGTAACTCAACTTTTTGTCTTTTCAGATTCGCCATTATTTCACCACAAGTTGTGTCCAGTTTAATAAAATGGAAGCGTTTAAACCATACATACACAGCTGTTAATACGACAATCTGTAAACAGAAGACCATAAAAGGAACTCAAATATATAATACAGGTATCAAGTCGTAAGAGTAGAAGGCAAAAAAGAAAAACATCGGTATCACCACAACAAAATGGAAATACCGATCACAAATACAGCCTGGATGCTCTACCAAATCACGCGTTTTAGTCAAATCGGACAATGTAATAATACCTTAATCGTATTTGCATTTAAACTGTTGCAAAATAGGTTCATTTTTTCACGCATGTCCAATGAAACAACAACACAGCATCAAGGAAGCAATTGCAGGAAATGGAAAAAAATATACGAAAAATATAAAAAGGGTTCCGCTAAGTCCTGAGCTTTGATCACCCGCGTAAATATCTGTAGTATTTATGAATGACGTTGAATTTTCCATGGTACTTTTTCAAATAATCGCTGCAAAAATATAACACTGTTGTGTAACCTGTTTCATATGAAACATCACAGCACTTCATATGTAACACCCCTGCGAATGTTATTGTCATTTAAATTTTAGACCACGTGAATTTATTTTACCCTTTCAATTTCGCAGTAAAAATCGTGCCTCGTGTTTATAGTCTATTTTAGAGAATCTAGGTACTTGTAGTCAAATATAAATTCAGGAGGTTTATTGATTTTAAACTTTGTCTTTATTAATTGGTGGATATAATGGGTTCTAGAAATAAATGTGACAATACAAAAAATAGTTTTCTTCTGCTGTTCCCCCCCCCCCCCCCCAAGAATTAATTTTTGATCCGCGCCTGACCTAGTAATAACATCAATAGTGAAACAGACTGTACTATTTTATGCAGAATGTTCATTGAAAATGGCTCGATACACTAAGTTTTTATGCAAAACATTCACCCATTATTTTTTTTAAAAACATGGTATTGCACACAACAAGCATCAAACATGGCTATGATTTTATTAAGCAACCCAATGTTTATATTATCAACCACTTTACACGTGGTTGTAATTTAAAAACTGCTAGATCGTGAAATAAGACATACATCTTAAAAGATGTTGATGTTTTAACATAAATCAAAGAAGAATGTGATATGAAAATCGACTAGTACTTACGTATTTTGAGAATATTATCCGAACACTTATACGAATTTTCACAGGAACTTAACAAATCTCGGTGAAGTCTCGTGAACTTTCATTCGAGCACCTCTGGATTTATTCCATACTTAGCAACGATAAAGAAAACATTCCGAACACATTCGCAGGGGTGTGTAAGGTTTGATGATTTTTATCTATTTACAAACAATGAAGCGTTCTCTCAATACACATGAGAAAACGCTGTGTTACTCAAGTTACCGAAACGAGTATTGGTTGAAAACGCTATTGAAAAACAGGTTTTAAATGGATTGTCTGACATGAATTTTGCCGAACAAAAGCGATACAGAAAAATTCAACCGTGTACTTCAGCTGAACAGAGTATTTAAAATGAAAAGTTTTTAAAAGTTAATATCTCTTTGTCTTAATGTTAAACTACGTTGCAGTTAGCATAACATTTTCATAAGTTAAACAGTTTGTATAATTATGATTTAGATCAAGACATTAAAATGCATTACAGTAAGATTTGAGGAGACACATTCATATCATAACGTACTTTCCTTCTTTCTCCAAAATATTGATGTCCGATATATTTTAGTTTTAGAGCAGTGCAGTAAATATATTTTGATTATCATATGAGTGTAACTTTTTATCTTGGAAAAAGTTTTACATAGGAGTATATAGAATAAATCTTTAAAAATCTTCTTCTCAGAAACTAATAAGCCAGATGATTCTTTATAATTGTTAAGACTTCGACTCCAGGACAATTCTTCGGCCTCACAAGAAGGTTCAGAGTTTCGTGTAGCTTAATATCCCATATATAAACAATTGTTAAGGATCTTTTTAAGAACTGCAATACTCAACATGTGATATGACTATAAAATCATCCTGTTAGAAAAGGGACTAATGTTTATGAACATAAGAATATCCAAAGGGGAAAATGGACTTTATTTATACAAGATCTACATGTATTGTTGTACATTGTCCAGATAGTTTGTATTATGACTCCATTAAGCTGGTTTTATCATACCTATTGTTCCTCAAGTGAGCGATGTGGCCTATGGGCCTCTTGTTTAAGTAATATTTGAAACGATTACATAAACTGTGTTCGAAAAATAGTTTTACTAAAACATTTTCTTCCTTTCTTTTTCAGAAAACGTTTTATATACAGGCTGTCAATATCAACACGTTTTTATAACAAAGGCAGAACTGAAAGTTTAGTCATTATAATTGTTTGACACCAAATCACATATATTTTCAACTCGCAGCAACAACGGAAGATCTACTCGTGGCTTTGCCACCAGCTTTGCTCTAGTTTATATACTAACATTGATACTTAATTTTAAACACTCAATTAAATACTAATGAAATGCATACATTATTTTGCAGTTTTTAAGTGGACAAAAGATTGACCGATAAGTGCAGATTTTACATAATTTACAAAATTTACGATGTACTGTTGAGTTTCGGTGGGATCTCAAATTTAGAATGAGCTTTTGATCTAGTTGTAGGCTATTGCGAGGGGGCTTACAGGTGCGTCTAATTTCGTTAATTAATGTTGTTCTTGATCAATAATTACTGAACTATTGTATCAAAATTTTAAAATAATTGACAATACCTACTTTTTTTTCGTTTTCTTCCGATTCAAATGACTTTTAGGAAATCTTATAAAATAGGTTTTTTAAATTACAAAGCTAAATGAGACAAAAGAACATGTAGTGAAAATCAAATTTGAAATAAGCCTCCTATGTCTCTTGCAGATAAACATCGCATTTTATTGTTCGAGTTTGATGGATAAAAGCCAATCAGATATTAAAATATAATATGATATGAATTAAGTTCGGTCGATATCACATAACATGGGTCCATATAACCAGATATTGACCTATAATGAAGTCCATAATTTGTAAAATATCGTATTAATACGAAAGAAAGTCAAATCAGTTGATACAAAATCACATCGTATCATATTTTACGATATTGTACAATACTATACAATATCCTCATACACCAATCAATACAACATTGTATCAATATGCTATATCATGTCATTGTATCATGCCTTGCGATCTATTATCTTACGATGCATTTATGATATATTGCCTCAGAGTCTCACGCGATTCAGTACGATATTGCACCATTAGATACAATACAATATCACATCATTGATAACAATTATTGATTAGTCATACGATGAAATACAACTCAATTAAACATGATACATGTACAGTGTATCAATGTCATTTTATACGTTACAATGCATTATTATCTAAATAGAATTCATATTTAAATCACGAAAATTTCACGAAAAAGGAAGGTTAAACTATGTAATCTTAGCATCGATAATAATAAGAGGTCAACCTCTGTATCTGAAGATAGCCTTTAAAGTGAACGTGATATGGTGCAATAAAGTTCACTAGGACAGCACTTTCATCCAGTATTTAAACCTGTTAAGTAGTTTGAATTACCCAAAAGGCAGTATTACCATCATGCAGATAAATCAATATCAAGTTGTGTATCTCTATATATACATTAATAACTGTGTAACCGTACTAATCTGATTTGGTTTTAACAGGATTTAATTTATTATGTACTCTAAATAAAAGATCACTACCTGATTTCAATTGCATGTAACAAGAGTAAATTCACTTAACAAATAGAAAAATGAATTCTAAACAATATTTCTTCTAAACGGATAAGAGTGAAAGTCATATTTTGTAATACAGTATTTTATTGTTTTTTAAAACTACACAGACCACTAGTTTAACCAAATACTAAATGACATCGCTGTATTTTTTGGAATATCTTCATTAAAGCAATAAGAAATTGAAATCTTTATATGAACTGTTTTTAAAGGCTTCTTAAGTTTGCTTTGATTTTGTAAAAAAAAAAACCGGAAAAAAGATGGCAAATGAAATGAGCATATTTATTTAAACAGATTACTCGAATACAGACATTCAATTCGAGCACGGCCCAAACTTCAATTCGACGTTGTCTATAGCCACGTCACCCTTGTCGTGCTCTTCTTTCTTCCCTCCTCTCACAGCTTTTATCATTATCTATTCATAAATAAAATGAAAAATGTGTATCTTCTTATACATGACCACACATGATCAATTAAACTTTCAGTCTTGTAAGTTTGAGGTTTTATATACTTAAATTTTTTTTGGTACATTTTCATGTACTTAGAAATCCAATTTATCACATGTGTATAATTTAAAAAAATCTGTATTGTAAAGAGAAATTCCGATACAATGTTAAAAACAATGACATATTTTTGATATCCTTATGTAATTTACAGTGATAGTAAAGTCATCATGAACTTGTTTGTGCATAAGGTTTTACTGAACTCAATTATATCATTTTCCTTTTTTCTACCATTCTCATTGACTGTTTTATTTAAAGTCATTGGTGTATCATTATACTTAATCTATTAATAGCCGAATTAACTTAATTTAAACTATTTAGCTCCTTGCTTAAACTCAAAGTCTATAAACTAAGAATTATACTTGAAATTTAGTAAAATCACTCACGCATGGTTATTACTAAACTTGACATGCCAATCCTTGTTATAAAATCTGGCTTGATATACATGTGTAACCTAATAAATTTGTGTCTTACAAAATGCTCAGAAAAAATTGTGCTTTAGCTAATGACTAACAGTGTTCTTAAAATACCTTAGTAAAAGGCGTAAGATCTATTTCTGTAGAAGCCCTAAACCAGCCGACGGTTTGTTCTCCACTATATTGAGTTTGAAGGACTGCATTCCTCAGTGCCTTCTTGTGTCAAAATGGAGAGCGATCCACTTCTCTTTGCCTTCCATGTGAATAGAGAGACTAAGGCAGTATGTTCCAACTATAAAAAAAAATCATATTGTGCATATAAATATAACACACTTAAACTTTTAGTGTGAAACATTAAGCATCAACGTTGAAGCTACTGACATGATAAAGTATTATACATCTATCAAAATATTATCCTTTTCGTCAATCATTTTCTTTAGTTTAATAGGTGATTTGATTATCAATCGCTATTATTAAGAAAAAAAAATCATTCTTTAAAAATACATTTAAATCAATATATGCTGTATGTTAGAATTCTATTTTGCTATAAAAACCTGCTATAATGCTTAGTCTCAACGTAACTTAAACTTTATCATAAATGTGGAATTTAGAATTTTTTTTATTAATTTATGAGCATTTAGTGATTCATTCTATGATCATGATGACATGAAAGGCATATCGATAAATAACTATACTATTTGCTAATTAGTCAGATAAAACAGGCATTGATACTAAAACACCTCTTTACCTGTACTTAATGTCTTTAAAATTTTATGCTTTTACATTTTCTGCCATTAACATTAACACAGTTTTCGATTCCGTTTAGTATTAAGCTCCAAAACAAAGATAAAAAATGAATGGTTTTTCATGACACCAGAAAATAATATAAGTATTATTAAGACACTACATTATAAATGTTATAAGAAGGTTTGATAAACAAAATTTTGTCAAATAAACTTTTGTGACCACATCAGTCTTTATTTCTTAAAATAATTAACTACTCCACAATCTTTTTACATGAACATTTCTTTCACACAATGAAAATGTGCAATCCAGTGTACTGAATGCTAACCAAATGGTCTGGAATTAATTGCCACAAGCAGAAACCATTTCGTTACATTTAAATCAACTGTTAGTCTTATATTAGTTGACTAAATGACAGAGTTTTAACCCCGTGTCTATTCTGATATTTTTTTCGCTCATAAACACAAGAAAACGACTTACAAGCAAAAGGGACAGTTGCTCTGTAGGATAGCTTCGTCGCCAGGATGGTGACCAGTCGCCTCAGCGTACTTGTAATAACTGCCCAGTGCAGCGGATGTAGGTCCAGTGTTCGAAGGTCGAGTGTTTCCCCCTTAAATGATAACCCGTTAAATATTAATGTGATCGATATATCGGCTTCAGGATCATGAAGCAATCTTAGATTCTATTGCAAACATTGTACACTGTCTTAAAGTCTCTAGATTGAAAACACTGACGAAATTGAATGCTACTAAAAGTGTCCTGATATAAAGTTGTTAATTACAAATTTTCATCATCATATTGTGATACACACTAACTTTGTGACTGACTGAAATTTGGACTTAAGTCTGAAATTCTTCATGATCTTGAGGTATGGTTTCAAAAAAGCTTTAATTTAAATTCATAAAACTGTTACTAGAAGAAATCGTACAGTTTTCCTCGTGAAGTCGAACTGATCGGAGTTACTCTCTTCCAGGAAACAATATGGTTCGTTAATGGTCTCAAAGTCACAAGTAAAAAACATGTCATCTGTAAGGAAACAGACATTATAAAACAATGATACCTGATTAAAAAAATGATAAACTAGTTCATAACCAATATTGAAGAAAGTCATCCAGTCATTTTATGCTGATTCCCACTGTAATAAGAGATATCAAATAAGCATTTAATTTGACAAATAACAAACTCTAACAATAAAACATTGCTTGAAAAAAAAGGTTTCAATCGATACAAAGTTCAAGAAAAGGGGCTTAAAGAATTGCCCATAATCTTTTTACAAGTTAATACTTGCTCCGAAGATAAATACATCGGGTTCGGAATGTCAATTATTCTTAGTTAAAAAAAAAACGTTGCGTATTCGTTTTGACACATGTTCGATTAAGAGTGAAAACTGATTTAAAGTTTATTGTTCATATCCGGAACAATACTGTTGTTTCATTAATATTCAAGGGTATCAATTTTCGTAAATAAAGGGAAAATCACAGTTTCAATACTAAATATTAGTTGAAATTGCAGTTCAATGTTTATATAATTTCAAGGATAAACTTAACAACGAAATCAACTGAAAATTAGTATCTAACGAATATTGATGAAACCACAGTAGTATGAATGTGAAGGCTTAAGAATCAAAACTAAATTATTCCAATTTCTGAAATCAAACATCATGATCCATTGAAACATGATGAAGTCTGTTCCTTACTATTTCCAGGGCTATCGCCACAGACACCTGCCGGACATCTACATTGGTATGTAGTTGTTGAGGTAGCTTGACAGACTCTGCCGTCTGGGCATTCAACACCATCACAGGGGGTGGGTACATCTGAAACATGTTCATTAAATTATTACAGACATTTCTTACGGGTATGTATACACCAATTGCCATGATAGTTCAGCTGTTTATACATATGTATATGTTATAACTATGTTGGTATATTATTTCATATACTTACTACACAGAAAGGGCGATATCCTTATATTATCCAAAACTAATTGTTGGAAACCAAATACGCAACGAATTGAGATCTACAAAGGAAAGACAAGCTGAACTTACCGATTCTATACTTCTATTTTCTTAACACAAGACAAGATAAAGTTCATCAGCATCTCCAACCATCTTGATGTGGTTCTGCCTTCTCGAACTATTTCAAAAACACACAATAACATACTCTCTCTCTCTCTCTCTCTCTTAATCGATCGATTGATCGAATTACCACCGGTTGTCCAATGTGAGACAGCAGAATTTTTTTTTTATCTAACACTTTGTATTACTACGCCGCTGTAAAATGTAAACAAACATTATATGCCGTAAAAAATGATAAGTGATAAAGTTAGTTAATTCAATAGGTATTTTTTTCCTAAATGGATTACAATTTAGTTTTTTTCCCCAATAATAAAAGCTGTTGTATGCTTTCTAGTTGACTTGCACCATTTGTAGCGAGCGTAATAAATCGAACATAAACTTGAAGGTTATATGTATATCTATATAAAATAGAAAAAAAATCTCATTAGATACTCGTGTGGGATAATAAAATTCTATCTCGGGACCAAGATTTACGGTCAGTGACTCGGCAGATTTTATCTTAGACCGTTATTATTGTCCCCTCGGTTGAATTTTACTATCCAACATTCGTAATATTGAATGTTTCTATTGTTTCTCTCTCTCTCTCACTCTCAGAAATTAAATTATTCCGAAACAAAGATTAACTAACTTTCAAATCATCAGCCGCCTCCAGAGACATCTCAAAACTTCTCCAGACATTGCCAGTACTACCAAGTGTTTCAGTTATTAGTTGTTGATCCCATGACAGGCGGTCACTGTTAGACTTGTGGTGTAAGCACCACCAATGTTTCTGTCAGAGATTGCGTAATCCAAGCGGAGACATCGATCAGCCCCTAGAATTTTACTTCAACGATTTAAACACATTTATACCAAATATTATATTTTATCTTTTCATTGTAAAATTATATACTCTGTATTATTATTTCTAAATTATAAGAAAAATAAAACGTTTTCAAACATTATTTCATTTTCCTGTCCCAAAGAATATATTGATCATTTGTTTCCTGGATTGTATTACTGAACGGAATTATCAGATCTCGAAAATCAATCAAATGTAACTTAATTAAAATATTGTATATATTCTCTTTCCCTAATATTTTCTTTAAATACTTTTGAATTTACAAATGACATAGTTATAAGTGTCGATTAACAAGATAGTACTACCAATAGTTTCGTAAAGTAGGATATAAAAAAAACAATTAAACGAAATGTATTTAATGACGTACTTTCGAATTTTACAGTTGTTTCCATTCTAGCTTTATATGTATAGTAAAATGTAGTTCTGAAGAAATGATTCGCCATTATTGCCATCAAATGCCCGTCTGTCGGTCGAATTAAATTCCCGTTGAGGTTATGATACTAATAAAGCAAACAAAAACATCAAAGAAATAAAAGAAGTTTTTGAACAACTAGCAACGTAAAGTTCATCAGTAAAAACGGTCCGATGGTCGTGGTTATTTTTCAAGCTGTATTGATCTTCTTTATAGCAACTGCTTTATTAAAAAATATAAATTTAAAGCGTTAAATTTACAGATGCTCTTTATCAAATAAATGTTTATCTGATATGTTGACCGTCGACCCTCTTAAACTTAATGGCATTTAAATCCGGAGAAGTATTTCCTATATATCTTCTATCTCTAATCAAGTAAGTTTACAGTAAGACTTGTTGAGGAAGCATCATATATATTGTTTTGCAGAACAGTAAATCCCTACCATCCCTGTAGACCACTTGAAGTCTGTGTTAACTGTAGTGTGTTTCATCAATGTCAAAAAATCGTCCTCAAAACTGTCTGTTACATAACCAAAGGCTAGAAGAAAATTGTATTTGTTCTGATACAAATAAAAAATACAAATCATTACACGTAAACAATTCGATGCATTTCTTTTCTACATGGGGCACCTCCTTTTACTAAAAGACTTTATTTATATTTAAAAAATTAATAGAGTTTACAGCCAAATCAAATTATTCTATGTTTTTGGCGTAGTAATTTAACAAAAATATCAAATATAACACCTACCAGGTACGGTGTCACAGTTAGTACCAGAATACCCCTCAGTACATGTACAAGTGTACTCATTAGTAGTGGCGCCATCTACACACGTAGCAGGATATTTACACGGGGAGCTACTGCAAGCTAAAACAAGACCTTTACTGGTTTAAAACAGGATTGGTTTATGCACATTTTCGTTTTTTATTTTTTAAATGTGACAAAGCCAAGCAACAAATCCAATCAGTCCACAAAGATACTTTTACGTTGTCTATAAATAGTTGGCATTTGTAACTATCATTCGTCTTCATTGATTAATTTAATGAGGTAAAAATAAAAGCAATGAATACTTTTTCAAGTTTGGTTGTCATTTTAACGACTTTTAGAAGTCTGATTCCTGCTTTCAAAAGTGTATAAGTGCTAATTATGCTTTATTCATTTTAATTCATTTATATATTTCAGACATATAATTCATCTAACATGGTATTTATTTATTTTTTGCATTTCATTGCGACGTAACATTTATCTACTTGTTGTCAGCTCTGTTTTATTTCTGGGTTTATGATCAAAGTACATAATTGTTGTATGTTCTCCACATTTTTATCATATATTAGATATATTAATATGTATGAATCACCCGAGGGAGCCGCGGTCACCGTCAGTGAGAATCCTTTCCCTGGAGTAACAGTCTCGTATTGATCACTGTCAAACCGGACTATCATTATGTTTGTAGGACCCAGATTCTTCTTTGTAAATTCTCCACCGTCAGAATTCCCACAGATTCTTAAAAAAGCAAGTTAAATATTGAAAACTACAACTCTTCTTTCTTGATCGTCATATTTTAAGCAATATGAAAAAGAACCAAGCATAACAATTATCATGACTGTTCTAAATAAGATTTTCACGGTTTATTTGGTAAATGACTATGTGCGGTAATATGCATTTTTTGCTCCCAAAATTAAAGTTTTATAAAGAAGTTTAAAAATAAGGTGAAAGATAGTTAAAATCATACTGCAAATAAGGCTGTAAAAGGTTATCACTACAATGACGTGTTAATGTAGAAATGACGCCATAAGGATTGCCTTATTTTGATTAAATTATGTTTTGTAACACAATATGGTTGTTTTCAGATGGGTTTTCGACCAGAAAACATCGAGCGCAGGCTTGCTCAAGTACCATTTTTTAGCATTATGTGTATAACTATCTAAAAAAATTGTTAAAATTGTACTTGAGCAGACCTACGCTCTAAACTTCGGAACGCAAATATAAAGCAAAAATGAGAATATATACATCATTCTGTGTCATTGTATTATGTAAATATAGTTGCCATAAGACTTACAGCTTTCCCGGAGCTCCCGTGAGGTAATCCCTGATCTCTAAGTAATGGTAACAGTTTCCCATGTCACTGGTCGGCAGATCTAGACTGTCTATTTTCACTTGGATTTTGGTTTTGGGTGTTCCCTTTTGTTAGATTATGAAAATAAATAAATATAAATAAAATAAATAAATATTATCGAATATATTCAGTATTGGATTTAAGCCCTTTTTACAATTAGCACACGAGCACTTTACAACATTTTGCAAGCGAAACTTTTGAGCTTTGCACGAATTATTGCGTATGTTGCACAAGCTCTCGCATTCATTGCATGCATTTGTGTGGTCGCATCAAGTCACCTAAAAACAGTGGACATGCACACTATTCAGACGCGACCGTATGCGATCCAAGTTATTGCAATACAACGCATTTACATTATTTCGAACGTTTTACAACGTTTTGTGTATTCGCAAGAGTGTTGCACGATTTTTAAAGATCGTAAGGTAAATCGCACATGTATATGCGTGTGTTGTACGACCGTGAGACTGTTGTTCAACTGTTGTGTCATATAATCTTGCAAAGTTTTACTATCATTGCGAGATTTTTTGGTTTCAGTTTCCACGCTTTGCCACTAGTATATACTGGGTACACGGTCATATTTGCCCTGTGATCTTTTCGCTTCTACTTACGTTTTTGCCTCGTCTTGAATTCGTCCAAACAACTTTGCTGTACGTAATGTGAGACATTGGAACTCGCCAAGTCCCATTCCGTTTACTGACATAAAGAGCAAAATGAATAAATAATTGTATAAAACGGGGGCAAATATTTCTTCAATACGGTTTACACTGTAAAAGCATAACTGTTTTAGGCCACAACTGGTCTTGTTTTTGGCTGTTGCTTTTGTCTTATTTTGTCATTAATAGTCGTGGGAGGTATCCTCTCTACAGAAGAGCGTTGGAAACATGCGGTATAAACATGTATAACCCCTCTTATTCTTACGAACTTTCGTAAAATGAAACGCATGATCGGACGAGCGGATTGGCGCACGTTCACTCGTCCGGTCCTTATCCTACAATGCTAACTTTCAATGTACAGTCGCAATATTTCTCGCATGAGCAATGCATTTACATTGCACAACGATCATTCTGAATCGAGTCAGTTTTGTACGAGTATTTTTTTCATATGCGATTTCTTTGGCACAGTTAACGAATCTTATCTAACTTTTTTGGTCGCACGATTATTTTGATTTAAGTCTAAAAATAATTAAAAAGGAAACTAAAATATGACCAAATGACATTACACAGCCATGTCGTTTCTTTTGACAGTCAGACATGCAGACAGACGGATTCCAGACAAAATTTGACAAGAAAAACTCACCGGAATATTCAGCACAGGTGAGCAAATAATGTATGAATATAAGATTGTGTGTTTCAATTCTTTGAATTACTTGATTGTAGAAGTCGTTATTATTACTAACATATGTTTTATCTCGACATTGATGATCATACCTTAATAAGCCAGGTACATTTCAACCCGCCATTATAATTGAACATAGTTATCTTTTCGGGCTTCCCTTCTTCGAGATTGATTATGTTCCCACATTCTATAAAAGAGTACGATAGCCTTAACAGTCACCTGAGTACCAAAACCAAAACACAAACTTAAAGATCATATTGAGTGCATGACGTCATATTGAAAAAGTCAAGACTCAAAACTCTGAAAAAATATATGACTATTTGGCTCCGCTTTTAAGTCAGAACCCCTTGGGGGACATGAATTGATACTTTTGGTATAGGGCTTCCTTGTATACAACATTATGAATTCAGTTTTCCATTCAGGTTTGTGGGAGTAGAGAAGATTATGTTTAAAAGTGAAATATATATTTCTTAAAATAGAGACATTCAATCAAGTAGTTACCAAGTAGTTTTTAAGATGAAGCTAAAATAGAGTGACAAACAGCAATTTCAACAAATAAATAATTACACATGTTAAATATATGGTCATATTTGGGTTGGTCTTGGGACCACAAATATCACTATTTAACATTAGGACTGTATAAACATTATTACATTCCATGACTGTAATTGATTGTACAGAAGAAAATACTTAATCAATACAAGTTCACTATGTGGCCACATTTGCCCAACACTTCGACACACACTGAACCCTAGAGTAGAGACGATTTTCTAGGATATAATATATTTTTACTATATGGCTATATTGGTCAAACTCTAGGGCCTAAACCCCTGTCCCGCGGACCATGAATTTCATAACTTAGGTAGAGGGCTTCATGGAAATCAAAATCATTCATTTCGTTTTATCTCAAATGTATAAAGGAGTAGGAAAAAACCTTTTTTACGATTTAATACATTTTAATATATGGTCATATGGATCCAACCTTAGAGACTGAACCCCTGACCCAGTGGCCATGAATTTTACAACTGTGGTAGAGGGCTTCGTGGACATCATTTAGGTTCTTCCTCACATGTGTGGAAAGTAAGAAGGAGGATGTTTTAAAATTTGACTTTTTCGTTAATTTTTACCCCTCCTGTGGCGTTCCGGGGGTGGTTAAGCCATGACTTTCACAGTTAAAATTCCTCATACCATAGAGATGTTTAACATCAAATAGGTTAAGCATTGATCTTGCTGTTTTCATAAAGAAGTTAACAATTTTAAATTGTTGACGGACGATGCACGAAGACGGACGAAGACTAATTGCAAACGGTCACCTGAGTGACTCAGGTGACGTAAAAAATCAATATTGAATACTATAAATATCAATACTTAATGCTTCATACGGCATTAAACGATTTTTTCCCAGCTGATTTAACCAATTATGGATTGTAATAATAAAATTGTATGTACAAAAAATGCACTTTTAATATGTGACGCATAAAATTATTAATTTTTTAATAGGTTTTTGTTAACTTATATTGTGTTAAAAACGAGTACGATGTGACAAACATTACAAGCATTGGACGATTTCTTCAATTAAATGCTGTATAAAAAAAATGAAATTACTCGTACGATTCATGACTAATCAGAGCAGACATGGTTTTTATCACATAGATACTAGAATATGTGTTAAAGTGTGCGTGTGTTTTTTTTTACCGAATAACTATGTATATCTACTATCTTTTTCAGTATCACCGATGGGGGCATAATAAAACAAACAAGAATTTTTTTTACTAATCAGGGTTGCTTTTTAATTAAAATATACTTTTCTTAGATGGCATGATATACATACTAGGGCTAGTGTCTAACTGGGTACAGTTTGGCCCCGTCAATCCCTCTACACATTGACAGCTACATTCGCCATTAACTTGCTTCACAAATCCCTCGTTCTGACAAACTGGAGGATCCGCACAGTCATCTGAAATGTTGATGTTTTCATAATTGTTCAAAGGATGATTCAACTAAATGCAGAATGACAATCGGGTATTATGAAAAGCTCAATTTTACCTGCGATTCAGGTGAGTTTAAAACTAAAGAGTCAAATATTAAAAATAAATATATCATTCACATCATAAGTTTTATTTAATCTTGCTGTGTAACAATTCTGTAAAATTTTACCCCACCCCCCCCAAAAAAAAATCAAATAAATTCAAATGTCATTATAATAAAAAAAAACCGGTCAATTCCACCAAATTCTTTTTGAGGCAAATATGAGATAAATGATAGATAACCATACCAGTACATTGGTAGAAGGCATTCAGTTCCGCCTTATCATAGAATGACAAGTCCGTCTTCATATTCTCAGTCAGATATGCTAGATCAGGGTCACTGGCATACATTAATCTAATGGTCCCATACTGCAAAAGAGAAATTATTAGCACTTTTATGGAAAAGATATGCATTGCCAATAATTTTACCAACATGACACTCTTTTTGAAACTATTAAATTTCAATTTTTAGCAGTGGTGGGCTAATTTTCGAAAAAATTTGAAAGTCTCCCACCGTCAGACTCCAACATTCAATAAGTAAAAATTCATTTATTTTTTTTTTTATACTTTTTAAGCTATCTTATGAAATATCTTCCACTTAAATCTTTGGTAACAGTCATGATATACTGAAAGAATTAGCAAATAATTTTATTAAATCATTTGTAAATTATGTGGTAGTTATGAGATTTTTTGAAAACCGTCCATTAAAATTTTTAATCGATGATTATCTAGAAACGTGATATAAACATTTAAATTTCGAACATGAAACATATTTTCAAATCCTTAGCTCTTTTGACATGATATTCGTACCTTTAACGGGTACTGAAGCACTGAGCCGAGATCATACTCCCTGGCATTGGCTGTTTTGTAGCCCCGGTAGTTCATTTCTAATTGTCTGGGGATCGAGTCCCAGTTCAAGGTGATTGTCCTGTCTCTATCATCTTCTCTGCTTTGTTCATGCATAGTTCCGGCTGCGTGCAACATCTCATGAAGAGCAACGTCCAACTGCAATCAAATGTTTCTTTTTTCCTTTTATGGTTATGTGAGGTGTCACAAACTCCATTATAAAGACGTAAAATAATGGATCGTTGTTTGAAATTGTTATATTTTATTTTGTTTCTCAAATCAACATAAATAAGATATCGCATATCATATAGTATTTTTATACTTACAAAAACACATCCATATTCGTATAACCATAACTTCTGACCACTTACACCAAGATGACCGACGAAGGAGGAACATCTTTTAAAACAAAATGCCTCGCAATGATCTGTATACATGAAGTATTTTTTGTGATTTCTTAAAACACCTCTCACAAGTTTACACAGGAAAGATCAACCTCACTCTGTCGACTGATAGGGCACTGCATTAAGGTCAGACGAGCATTTTTAATCTCATCGAAATTACAAATTTTAACCAGATTTGTTTTCAAAAATTATACTTGATTATGCCCCTTTCTGTGCTCTTTTACGATTGGAGATAAAAGGAGTTAATAGGACGTTTCATACTCTAGTACCTCGCAATTTTATTTCAAGAAAGCTTCTCAAAGTACTAAAAATTAATAACAAATTTCTGAAGAAAAATATATAAAATTTAGGAAAGTATCGTCTAACTTTGTTACTGAATGGAAAAGCTCTGGAAATAAGTCACCATTAAAGACCATTCAGTCAGCACACATGTGTAAACGTTTTCGGACGACCTTTTTCATAAAGTTAATACAAATTACTAATGTTTTTACATAACACTTTAAAGATTTCAGATCTACAAAAGGTATACAATTCTTTTTATAGAAATTGCATTGCAAACTATATATACCCTTGCAAAACAAAAATTTAATGGCTACAAACTTACTTTAGTTGATTTCCGATCACTGAAATATAGTCCTCTTCTGATGTTCTGGGCACCCATTTGACGCACCCTGCTTCATTGAATAAACTAACCGCTTCCTGAAATACGGCGGTGATATTTGTTTCTGAAAAAAAATCAACAAACATTGATTTACAAAGTCAGGTATGAACAATACTATGCAAAACAACATTAAAAACACGCTTCAATACCCTTTGAATTAGGTTTACACGGAATCATTTTCATTTTTAAGGTTTAAGGGTTCTTAACATCATGGCTCACGAGAGGAACATAATAAGAATAGTTCTATATTTAAAAATGTAAAACCTATTTTACAAAACCGATACTTTTTTTATACATCAAAGGTTTGTAGTTAAATTGTATTTATATATTAGCTATTAGAACAAGAACTCTACGATCTTTGCCTTTGTCAAAATCACAGCAACATCACGTTAGTTGTGTCAGGTATAGACTTCCAATGTCTGGATCAGAGAAATGATAAATTAAACATAACAGAATAACAGAGGGACAAACAATTTGAAAGAGCAATATAATACATGAATATCTTCAAATTACATGAAACGAACATCTTTGATTTGCCCACTTACGACTGTTAAACGTCGATGTCTCGATCTGGTATGGGATAATTTTGTGTGGCCACTTCACGTTTTCCTCGGCAATAAAATGTCGCTTCCTTCTTGTTCCTACAGGTGGTTGCTAAAATGTAGGTCAGTTAAGGTTTAATCTATTTTATAAAGTCGTTTTATCTGTCCTCTTCGTATACAGTACACCATGTATAAGGATAATTACGAAATAAACTTGCGTAATTATACTAATACATGGTGTATAATCAACAGTTATTTGATGGTCTAAAAAAATTGGTAAATGAATAGTGTTTATATCTGTATAGTAACCTTTTAATTTGATATTGTCTCCCTCTAGACATGTGCAGAAAAACGTATCTAACTGTTTACTGTCTCCCTCTAGACAAGTGTAGAGTAACGTATCTAATTGTTTATTGTCTCCCTCTAGACATGTGCAGAATAACGAATCTAACTATTTATTGTCTCCCTCTAGACATGTGTAGAGTAACGTATCTGTTTATTGTCTCACTCTAGACATGTGTAGAGTAACGTATCTGTTTATTGTCTCACTCTAGACAAGTGCAGAGTAACGTATCTGGTTATTGTCTCCCTCTATACATGTGTAGAGTAACGTATCTGTTTAATGTCTCCCTCTAGACAAGTGCAGAGTAACGTATCTAACTGTTTATTGTCATTCTCTAGACAAGTGCAGGGTAATGGTATCTTACCGGGTCGTTGCCGAGTGAAGGTGGATGTCGGTCTAGCTGGGATGATACTTGTGATTCTTTTGGCTTTGAGTTAATGTTCTTCGGCTTAAGCATAAGAAAACGAAGGAAATGTCTATGATTTGGTGATCGTTATGCAATATTTAGATGTTTGGAATATTATTTGAGATTGATTTTTTTTTAATTAAAAGATTATGGAATTACATTAATAGCTTTAAATTGTTATGAATACATTAAATCAATCTTCGTTATTGAGTCCAAAAATCCTTTATTTTTTTCTTAAATAATTTATAGCTTGAAAAATGGAAACTTTGTATAAATAAACATTCTCGTAACCGACCTTTGTTTTCTTTCCATCTAGGTAGACGACCATCCTCTCGGCATAGTTCTCCTCAAGAGAGTTCTCATCTAGCAGTGGCTTAGCAAAGAAATATGAAAATGACAAGCTTTATTGAAAGGTTTCATACACACTTATATAATATCATTCAAGCATCGAAAGTGAAATCCTGTATTACATTAACGTGTTTTGAATGAAAAAGGTTTGCATAGAACGTTACAAGGTTAAAGTCTTTATTTCTTAAATTCAATTCAGGCTTGTGCTGCGTAAATGTGTTAAGAAAATCAGTTTTGTATTTAAGGAGCCAAACTGGTAATATTATAGCATTATTTGTTATTTAATTGTTATCTTTTTTTTAAATATTCGTTATCAGCATACTGATATTCCCTAAAATCTTAAAACGTGTGAACAATAAATTATTTTTTTCACTGTAAAAAGGTTCATGCCTAAATGACCTCTGTCTGTATTTCTCATGTTATCCGATACAAAACAGATACACATGTATTTGCTATTAACAAAATAGCAATAAATTATAAATATATATATTTTTTTTACTATACCGGTCCCTTTTTTATACAACATTTGTTTTACTGAGTAGACATTATTATGTATAATGTATAACATCTGTTGTTTTCATTAATAAGCTCTTTATTATGGAGTAGGGTCCTGACAGATACAGAATTATAGATGCAGTTTAAGCATACATAGTACTTTTCAGGTTTGTAAAAACAAAAATATAACAACAATGAAAAGAGAGGAAAATGTATAATTTATAAGAGTATTTAAGGTTTTTCAATATAAATGGCTGCATTACTGATGACAATATGATTGGTATTGTAAATTTCTTATTTATGCGAGTACTTAATACCGTGATTATCCTGTTTTGTATCAAATCGCGAGAATATAAAATCGCGATCACATTTTTTAAAAATAATTCCCTTTACTTGAAAACTGTCTGAAAAATTTTAAGCAAAACTTTTAATTTTGCGAGTGATGCTTCTTGCGATTAAACGCGCAAATTCATTCCTCGCGTTTAATAAGGAATCTACAGTCATTGAGATTCTGAAAAATAAAAAAGAATTAACTGTCCAACCTTATTGAGCTCTTTGGGATCGAAATTCTTCTCCTGGGTCGCTCTGTTGTGTCGAACTTCATTCTGTGTCCCTTGAGATCCTCGGACATCTAAACAAATCAAAATACAACAATTCCATTAATCATATCTTATTGATCACTGCAAAAAAACCTTTCAAAATACCATATTTTTAGGCATTCTGTAGCATTTTGAAATGAATAAAAAAAATTAAATAGTATATTTAGATGTACAATACATATGACATAGTTATATATAAGAACAATCCTAATTTTGAAAGGTGTTTAAAGAACCACAGTGATTAACGTTTTGAATCCATTATAATACCAATAGAAAAAGCTGGCAAAATGTTTAAAAAGTAGATATTGTTAGTGTCACCGTAGAAGCACTTAAAAATGCTTGGTTATGTTTTAATCTCATTAACTTTTCAGATGCTTGGTTTCCTCTTACTATCTCAAAAGGCTTGTTTAGATATTGATTCTCTCAACTTAAAATTAGTTTGCAGAACTTACCGTGTATGGCTAATGCTGAGCATCTTTGGAGAAAGAGACCAGTCAAACCGAGCACAATGATACTTGGTATCTTCATCTCAAACAACATGTTGCTGTGTTTCGGATCTTAATAGCGATTTCATTTATATATCTTTTATGGTATTGATTTGCGTTAATAGGTATCAATTTGATACATACACTAGTTGATTTTGATTGGTTGAAACTTGCTTTGAACGTATTAAGATATATTGATTTGTAAATTAATCGAATTCATATTAATCCAATCAAATCAGAAAAAAGGTTTAATTGAGGTATCAGTTTGTTCGTCCGGGAAACCTGTTTTGTTATTTTAACCTTGTAAGTTTTAGAATTTTAAATTATCTATGGTGTAAGTCTTGGCCCCCTAACAAAACCTACCCCTTTCTTTTTTAGATCCATCTCAACTTAACAATTTATAAAGTGATTGTTTTGAATTTGGATATTAAGTTGAAAAAAGGACACGAATGAATTTAAATTGGCATTCTAGAGCAACAGCTCTTTACAAGTTAATTACTCTTTACAAATAACGAGTTATAGAGTGTTTTAAATGCCATTGCCAAACTGATGAGAGTTTTAATTATCACAGATGTAATCGCATTACCAAATCTTCCCAAATAATTTATTTTCAATGTTTCTAATATTTTATAGCACATTACAAGAATTTGTTTAGATATCCACTATAAAACGATTCAGTTTTGTTATACTTTCATGTTAAATACTGAAATCTGATTGGTTAAGAAGCAGTTCATAATCCGTTCTATTACCCTCAGCGTTAGCAACGCACTTAGCAACGGGTAACATTAAAAAATGTAACATGCGCGAAAATTATGCGCGTACGGTTCGCTGTAGAACTCACGTTATTCCTTTATAAAAGCAGTAAAATTATGTTAAAAATTAAGACATTCAGTATAACAAAATATATAGTGCCTGTTTGGGAGGATAACAGTTGAAACTGACACCCCTCGAAAACCATTGTCAACCTCCGCTTCGCGTCGGTTGACTCTCTTGCTATCAAAACGCGGGAAATTGTTTTTCAAAATATCTGCGGTAAATAAATCATATTTCGAAACAATGCATATATTTACTAAGCGTTTTGTATGAAATTCATTCATATTCAAAATGTTGGTACATGTAGGTGGTATGTGTTACATGCATGAAGTACTTAGAAATCTCTATTGACAAGTTTCTTTAATGTGAACATATTGTTTTAACAGTATACAAGTAGTAAATATTAGACTTAAATTCTAATACTGAAATGCATCCTGTCTTAGTGCACAGTCCAAATTTATCCTAATTTCTGCCTTGATATAATGTTAATTTGACTATGCTAGTTGGTATTGTGTGAAAAAATGACAACAAACCGTCAACCATCTCAAAAATGAACAAACAACTTGAGCATACATTGCAATGAACCCGGAACGGATTCGTTCCAGAGTCAGTACCTTTTAAGCTTTTTAAAATTATGATATGTTGAGAGTTAAGTAAGGAGTTGTCCAATTAAGAAACATGTTTTAATATATCTTAATGACCATTTTGTACTGAATAACAATATTACAAGAAGTGAAACCAAAAAGAATTTTATTATACATATACATAAGATAAGAAGTAAAGAGTATTTATGTTTTTTTTCTACAATGCTATTGAAGACTGGAATGCATTGCCTTTGGATGTCAAGGAAACAAACTGTAAACGTTATCTTTAGAAAGCTGTAAAATCTTTCGTGTCTACAAATACAACTAATACTATATGACCATATGACAGCTTGTTCATTTCCATTCTAATCTTAACTATTGTTAATACATTTAAGTTATAAAAAATAACTAAGGAAGCATGTTATTTTTCAAAGAATCATGCTAAATTCCTTTCCAGTATCCTGCCTAAATCCCTAAATTTGTTTTATTATCAATTTAATTGATGTACATATATAAGAACTTTATTGGAAATAAGATATTTAACAAACCGTTTATTGGCTATCCTTAGTATTAATTGTCATTCTTTTGTTATGTCCTTTATATAATTATATTTGAACAAATTGTTCCATGTGAAGTTGCATAGTGTTTTTCTATCTGATGTATTTTATATGTGTAAGCATCGTTTTCTGTGATATATTTACCAAATTAAAATGAAATGAAAATAGAATACAACGTGCCAATGAAATGTCTTTAAAGAAATCATTCACATTTTATCAAATCAAATTGAACACAAATAAGAGCGGTAATAAGCTATACCAAAAAAAAAATAGGGAGAATCTGAAAGTAAGCTTATTTGGATCACAAACATATATTTTTTTATAAATTGTTTTCCCTCTTGACTATTAGGGAGCTGTTGTAAAGGTTATCTTTAGGTTATCATCCCATAAAAGAATGGGCGAATCACCATATAAATTGAATCTTTTAATCTATGAAACAGCTTGGGCAGGAATTAAAAGGACTTAAGCCTACAATATAAGAGGTCTTTGACCTGGTTTATATGGAAGTCGGTGAAATAAGGACATATGAACCAAACGCACTTACATTTTGAACTCTATTTATTTTTTCAGCTTTTTTAAACAGTTTTTTTTTTTTTGTTTAAGGGTGTTATTTACTCAGGGTTTGAGTTGAAATTCGGATTGTAATAAAGTTAAATGTAATGAGTAAAATTTGTTCTAAACACAAAAAGTATTTTATGACATGAAGTATTATTGATATAACATTTGATATTTTTTCCTTATTATGGAATTGAGGCTAAAAAAAAGACTTAGCCAAACAGACGAAATTCGAATCTACATTTTGCAGATTTTTACTCTAAAACCTTTTGGCAGTACTTATAAAGTATAAAAGGTAAGATTTTATATTTTAGTGTTAATAATTTTGCATATTTTCTGTTGGTTTGACCCAACTTATTCGTAAAAGTAATAGTGTGTTTAGAATTGCATAAATATTGAAAAATGCTTAAAAACAATGAAAAGCACCATATCTCAGAATTTTGATTTGACGTCATATAAATCTTATGCCAACAGAATAAGGTCAATATAAGTAATTCAGTATTATATTGTTTTGTATTTTCATCACTGAATTTTTTGGGTAAAATTGGATCAAAAATAGGTACGGACATGATAGGGGAAAGAAGAAGGTACAGTTTCTTTTAATGTTTGCCCTAAATTCAAAAGTTGTGGAAATCTCCTGAAAATACACATATAATATGTTGAACATGTGTGTATATGAAATGCCATGTTTAACACTTTTACCTTGTTTCAAAATATAATTACGACTTCAACATTTTGGCACATTTCAATGATTAATTCAAAAATGGTGAAAAATGGCCCATTTGCTTATAGTTTTTTGAGGAGGAAAATGTGTCCACAGCCGTCGCCCACAACAAAATTAACATATTTTGTGTTTTAACATGAGAAAGTTATAATGTGAGTTTCATCGTGGGCGATAGCTGCGGACATAGTTCTCTGTTAAACAAAACCACAGAGGAATTTGTGTCTTCTGCTCAGTTTTATAAAAATTACGGGAAAATGCACTGTTTGTGACGCCACAATTACCCTTGTGAAATTCTCAGCAGGTAACTATTTATAGATTCTTAGTTTTATGGGTGTTTTTGTGTAGATAAATGTTTCATTTCCATTTTAGTTGATACTTTTAAAAATCACTCTAAAATTGGACAAAATATGACTGAAACTGTACCTAGTTCATTAGACTAGTATATTTTTTTAAGTGTTATATTATTTGAATATTCTTACAATTACAAAAATCTCAATCGTAGCGTAAAATTTTATGGGATTTTTCTGGATTTATAAAAAATAACATTCAATAAAAGCACGTCTTTGACCTACTTTTTTTAAAGTGAATGTTAAAACTACAATCAAAGGTCTATTACATTCTATATATGGTTTGTCATTATCATCAGTAAATTTGTTATCATTTTGAGTAAACTTCATCCTTAAAGTGATAAAATTTAAATGAAATGTTTTCGACTGAACTAATCAGTTCCTAAGCTCAATGGTCGATACAACAACTTTGTCAGCAAATACAATCTTAAGCTAGGTCGTATACTGATTTACGTATATCGTTCTTATTATCAACCGAATTGTCCTCAGAAACTGAATATACATTAGATTACAAAACATATATTATAATTAACTTTTTTGCACTATGATTATGGAGACATTATCATGGTTATCATTCGTTAAAACATTCAAGAAATGGGCTAATTACCATCTAATTTAAATCTATCAATATATGAAACAGATTTTCCACAAAAAAGATTTAAGACTACAATCCTACAGGCATGTAACTTGGTCTTAAAAGAAGTCGGTGGACTAAGGACAAATAAGTCAAACTCGCCTACACATTGAACTTCATAAACCTTAATGTTATCATCCAATAAATCTTTAAAATATGAAACAGCTTTTGCACGAACAAAAAGGACTTTTGCCTACAATATTAAAGGCTTTAACCTGGTCCTAATGGAAATCGGTGATTTTCGCACAGATAAACCAAACTGACTTACATTTTGAACTTTTATTTTGTTATCATCCCATAAAATTAAAGAAAAAGGCAAATTACCATCTAGTTTGAAACTAGTAATGTATGAAACAGTTTATGCACAAATAAAAAAGAGTTTAGCCTATATATGTGTATTTAGCTACAATGTTAGAGGATTTAACCTGGTCTGAATGGAAGTCTATGAATAACAGACAGATGAACCAAACTCGCTTATATTTCAAAACTTTTTAAAGTTTTATTTTTTGCAACTTTATCCATCGTAGTGTTTCATGTTGGAAATAATCAGAATCTATGTCTCTAAAACTAGTTTCGTTAGTTCTTCTTCCACACATGTGATCCCAGTAGAAGACTTACATTTTTCTAGCCACCGAACACTAAAGAAAAACGTTTTTGTATTTTAATTGCGTATGCATTGAGAAAACAGGTTTTGCTGTACAATGTTTTAGTTTCTCCTGCATTAATATTGGCCAATGTTTGATACTATGATTATTTTCATGATCGTGGTTTAGGTTGGCCTATTGTTAAACATAGATTTGTTTATTCTTACATATAAGTTGTACAACTAAAAGCTTTAAACAAGTGTCAACGCTATGAATTTATATACTAATACGAATATATTACTTCGTGAATGATGTTATAAAAAGCAAGACCAATGTTTGTGTTAAATTAAGAAATCAATGTATATTTTAGAAAATGGCATAATTTAAAATGTGGAATATTAATGCATGTGTGCTCTTGTATTGTTTACGTATTGTAACAATGTCATTATTTATTTACAGTTTTCACTCTCTACGAGGTGGCATTAACAACCTTTGGCAACACCTTTCACTTGTTACTGCACAGTCCAAATTCTCGGTTCATCATGGTAAGTGGATTCCACATGGTACATGTAAGTGGATGCAGCAAAATTTTACGGCCCGGGAACACTTACATCAAATTTAGCGTTAACTAAACTTACCAAAAACTGTCGTCTATATGATCTGGTGAGTCCACGACCGGCAGCTTGAGACGACAACAGAGTACCTTACTTGCAGTAGCCATGGTGGATCTACAGTTTGCTAAAATAAAACCAGAGTTGATTCGGAAACAAGCTTGTATCAAAGCAGAGGAAACTATATTGAAGAAGAGAAAGGCCTTAGCCGAAGCGCAGACAACATTTAAAGCGGTGGGGCTGGCTTTGAATGGTGAATGCGGAATCAGATAAGAGGAATCGACATAGTAGACTTTGTAGCTCAAAAAAGTGATCTTGTTGCAAAGCAAAGCAAAGCAAAGCAACCTAAAGAGGTTGACGAGCATGTTGGGGTACATCTGTAATGATAGTAGACGTTGCGAATTGCGTAGGAAGAATTCGATCCCTAAGCAAACCTAGCCTCACAGTGACATGATATCACACTATGCATTATCTTTAAGAATGTAAGGTTAATGTAATTCTAAACATTTACTACCAAATATATAGTAAAGAGGCTGAACTATTTTAAGGAGTCAAATAAAATTAAAGGCAAAGTATTAGGAATTATATATTAAGTTTAAATTAACTCAAATTCTCACATTGCACATTTGAAATGAAATGTACACTCATATAATCAGAAGAATTATGGTGTGCATGTGAAAACCGTGGAAAGTGCAAATGTTGTAAATGTCGTCGAAGACGATGCAATAACTGTGCTAATCCTTCCTGTCAATTCAAGATTACGGCATCTACAAACCTGGTAAATAACCAATTCTTTAAATTTTCAAAAACAAATAATTAAGTTGATCCTCTGTTCTTTATTTCACGGTCCCGCATTCATACCTACGCAGGAAATAGTGCACGCAATCAGCTTCAAGGTGACCAGGAAGCAAGCAAGACGTGGCTGCAAGTGGCTGCTATACATGCAAATGAGCAAATAAAGAAGAAAAAGCTTCAATGACGGTAGGGGAAAAATAAATAACTGAAAATTTCTTATTTCATTTCTTTTTTTTTTTTATCCAGATAGAACATGAAAAGTTAATTATGAAAACTTAAAAAATTATTAATATATTTTATGAAATATTCATCTGTGCCGTTTTCACAATGCAGGCTGTAGTGAAAAGGATGTACGCAGGTGTCTTAGAGCAGCTACAATAGCAGAGCCTGAGGTGATGCGAAACTTCATTGCTGGAAAGCATAGAGTAGAATCTGGAGTTTGTGATCCTGATGATGCCGGTAGCTCCAATACAAATGTTCAAAGATGATAAAATGGAATATCTGTTCAATCAGGAATCCAACTTCAGGAATTCAACATAGAAACGAGGCCAATAGGAATTTTATTCTTTGGCAGCATGGTTGTTTAGGAGCAAGGAGACGGCTGGTAGTCCCTGTCTGTATGTGTAGAACAGTGCTGGAACGATTTCCGGAAAGAAATGAACAGTAAAGACGATACCATTCTGCAAATTTGTATTCTGAATAAAAATACATTAATTGCAAATACATGTTTCCTTCTACTTTTCATGATCCCCAATATCTTTTTTGATACGGCTTACCAGACTAATTCTAGGCAACTGCATCCAAAGCATCAGCTGTATTGCTTTGTTTGTATGTTGACAGGTATTTTCCATATGTTTTAAGCATAAATGTTACCTTGAGTTCTACAAATATGATTTTTGGCAATTACTTTTATAACAAATCAAATATATGGGTCAGGGTAATTTATACACATTTTTGTTCAAATGAAAAGCAACCTGTCTGAAAGAAAAAGATGCCACAGTACCTATTAAAAAGTTTTTGATGTTATCTTTCGTATCACTGGTAGAGGATTTGTAAATTAGCAGTCATTTAAAAAGTATCTATTTCACAATATATGTATTCTTTTGGTTTCTTCCTTTCATAGACCACTCATTGCTGGAAACCTGACATTTGGCACTTACAATGCAAACCATTGTTGTCTTTGTTGCAAAAAGCGAAACGGAAAATGGAAAGCAGAACGGAATAACAAGAGGAATATGGGCTACATCGCTCACATGAGGAACAATAGGTATGATAAAATCAGCTTAATGGAGACATAATACAAACTATCTGGACAATGTAGAATAATACATGTATATTCAATTTCACTCCTTGTTTCCTTATTTTCATACCAGTTTTTTTCATACTCCATGATAATTCAATTTTTATATGCAAATTTCACAAAAGATTCGTTGCTGCGAGAAAAAGTGCCCCACCCCCTGATGCTATGTGCCTGATCTTGACCATTTTTGAAGTGAAATTCCACGATACCGTCCAGCCTTCTTGATCCTGCACATCGGAGGAAACGACCTGGATAAAAATGATGACTTCACAGAGCTTGCAGTTCTTAAACTAGTGGCATTTCTAACACACGTTCGAGGAATTTTCCAGATTCGTAAAATAACAATCTTGACATTCATCCCCCGCATGTCCACGAGATACATTAATTATGAACTGTACAATAGTAGAGTGATTCAAGCCAACCAACTATTAAAACACCATTGTGCTAACGCAAAAATTCAATACTGGAAATTGCGTGGGTTTACAAACAGCAGAGACAATATATACTCAGATGGGGTACATCTGAACAGGACAGGACATGAAAAGTACTTTCGGAAAATTAGAGGAAACTTTTTGCATCACAGATAGGCAATTGTATAGCCATGACGTCAGGTGCTACTGGCGAAAAATTGTTATTTTGATTTATTCTATTACATATGGGTTTGCTAATGGTTTATTATTTATTAGTATCTATCCATATCCTAGTATGTCTGAGCCTGTTATTCATTTTGAATATTTATAGCTAGACTTACTGTAAAGGAAGGGTTTTGTAGTTTGAGTTGTTGTCAGTCACTATATCTGTTATTATTCATCGTTTGGTACTACCAAATTTATTCGGCCCTCCCCCTATCTAGGGATTACTATTGTTGTACAATACCCTCGGAATGTTTATTATAATATGTTGTATTTGTGATGTTAACCCTATTGTTTTAGTCGCTCTTGCACTGTACCAGTACCCTTAATATATATCGGAAAAATGTATAAGGTATTCAGTTATACATACTACTAAAGTGTGTGGATCCTGGTTCACGTAGCTCTAGCTTTCTGGTATAAACTCTGGAAATCATGAAATCATTTGAATACGGCATAAGCCATTAAACAATGTTAACACAGCAATGGCTGTCCGAAATTATTAATTCAGCACTGGCTGTCAAACTTTATCATGTACAGATTACAGCACAGGCTGCCCAACAATATAATAATTAATACAGCTCTGGCTGTCCGCATTTTTAACACAACACTAACTGTCAAACAATTTTAACACAACATGGATGTCAAATTTTAACATTAACATTATAATAGTACAGCACTGGCTGCCAAACAAAAAAAAATGCAGCACTTGCTGCCAACATTATATTAAGTATACAGCTCTGGTTGTCAAACAATATCAATACAACCCTGGATGTCATCTTATATTAATTCAGCATTGGCTGTCTAAACTAAATTATGTTTAAACAGCTCTGGCTTCCAAAAAAATATGATCTTCTCGGCCAAGGAAAAGGAAGGATACATTATAAGATGGCTTCTCGGCCAAGGAAAAGGAAGACAGTTAATAACCCTGGAACTCAGTCCAATGGAAATGACGCTGCGTCACAGGACATGGTGGAAAAATGTTTTGCTGCCATTCTCCAAACCATTAAGGTAACTATCCAGGACGTTATTTCCAGTCAGTCGCCCTCTACACCTCAGCCACAATTTTCGCAGGATAACCAAGAGTTCAACTCTTCAACCCTACAACTTATTACTGGCGCTTCCATTGACAAAGGTGATTCTACCTAACCCCAACCATATGAACATGGTGTGGCAAGGCCAGTCGGCCTGGGAGTGAATCCAAATATTAAGGCAAAATGTTTCGCAAACAAATTTGCTACCCTCCTGCCGAAGTCTCCCTTTGATGCGAATGAATCGAGAAAGATGGACAACTACTTTTCGTTCAATCATTTGAGGCTGGTCAAAAAAGAAACTTTACAACTTGGCTTCTGGCATTCGACGTGTTCGTGGCAATATACTGCTGAAATCATCCATCTGAAGACCTACCTCCAGATAATTCAAGAAAATCGCGGGGAAGACGCAGCGCTAGACTATGATTAGAAATGCAGACAGTGGCGTCAATACGATCCCGACATGTGCCAATGGAACCCAAAGAACTTTTTCAGGACGCTCTAGCAAAGGGCATCGACAACAAACAAAAAATCAGGAAACAGCCATTTTGTTCATCACAGCAAAAGCCAAAGTACGGCTTTTCATTTAATAACAAAGGCAAAGGGAATTCCTGTCCCTATCCTCGTATCTGCCAGTACTGCTCAGAAAAACACAGCAGACTGCTGTGCAGACAAAAACAGCCTTGACCAAACAGAGCACCACCAAAACATGTTTCTATAAAGAATATTAACCATTACACTACTATATAATACAAGTTTGGCGCTTGGCCATTCACTGTGACTTTGGGGATTCGTTAGGATTATTGCTCGCATGTTAAACAATGCTGAAAGGTCAAACCTAATTTTTATCAATCCTTTATTACATTTGTCTTATTTTTATTCAGACATCGTAGGACTTATTCTTAAAAGACTGGTAGGTAGACTGTAGTCCAGAGAAAAACCCAGAATACCTACATCAATGTTTCAGAGATAATAAGGAAGATTCTTCAAAATCGCTTGGAGTATATCGGAGGAATGCAACTGGCAGTTGAACTTTCAGAAAGAGGCCCTCGTCGTATTTCTAGAATTATCGCCCAAAAGTCATCACCTCCAATGGCCGAGCCAAGAAAAAATCAAGATTTTAATAAACAGACTTTCATTTTGTTATGAAAGGCTAATATGAGCTATTCTGTTCAAAATCATGTATCCGTCGTTTATCAACATTGTAATAAAAATGTTTCAAAAAAGTTTTTAAATTTTTAAACGCACATTTTTAAGCCAGATGCATCTTCACAACGTCAAGGCTTTGTGATTACGGAACTCAACACAAACCTTTGACACAAGTCGCTATTTTAAAGTCGGGCTCATGTTCACCAATATGTTATAATTCTAAAAATATATTTTCCAATGAAATTACTCCTTTTAAAACGTAGTTTGGGTTGTGCACAAAAATGGCGGATCACGAGCAGAGTTTTTATCTCTTCCGTCTTCTACGTTGGCTTTCTCTTCCCCGGCAGTCTCCCTCTCATCCTCGACAGCCATTCCCCCCGATCAACGCTGGATGCTTCCCTTCCGGAACTGCTGACCGAGGAGGACCAACAGCTTCTGAACGAGTTTTTCGTGAAGGAGCCTTCGTCCAGGGAGTTCGAGCTGAATAAGAAGACGTAGAGTCTGGAGAGAGAAGTGGAGAGGCAACGACGAGTCATCGCAGAACACCTGACTACTATTTCGGCTTTGAGGGGGGGTGAGGATGAGTCACCCAAATCGTTTCATTATGGTCCTGGAGAAGGTGAGCTATACAACCCTCGTCCACAGAAGTCATCGGCTCCTGGCAGGAGGTCCCCTAGGAAGCTGCAATCGGTAGTGCGTGTGGTTCCTATACCGATTCGTCCTAGGCATTAGGGGGTGTTAAATATGTAATTAGATATGTTTGTATATAAAGATAAGTTATGTAGGTATTTGTTTATGTTAATTTTGAGCCAGTATTTTTCATTTTGGATATTTCAATGTATGTTTTGAAATTTTAAATAAATAATCTTAAGTATTGGTACCCTTACCAGTTGGGAGTCATTTCCAGTTTAAAATAGTTTGTAACGACAGGCAGTGGTCTTCCTGTAGTTCTTCTTTACTTTCCCACACATGCCTTGGTTGTTTACTTTCCCACACATGCCTTGGTTGTTTACGTTGCGGCCATTTTGCTTATTCATCTTGTAATAACCCATAGTTCCGTCTTTTATTTTCATAACGAAGTACCTCTTGCCGGATAAATTTAATTTACTTGTTTATATCGTTAAAATAATTGAAAGTTATTATTTTTTGTTTCATAATTAACATTAAATTTTTTACTTATTTACTGTACTGTAATATTTTCACGTTAATTGATACGAAACCGAAATTCTTTTACGGGATGGGTATTAACTCTGATTGGATAATCTTTTTAACCGGATGAGATTAACGTATCTTATTGGTTATAATTTATCGTCTGCTTTTGGCACTCTATAAATACCCGGACACTGAGAAACGGATGCTCTCTCCTATGTTGTGTGTTAAGGAATCACACGAAGATTTTGCATCAGATTTTTTGGTGTGTACTGTTTCAGTATCTAAAAGACTGAAGTACATTTATAGTAATAGGGTTTAATTATTATTACTAGTTATAGTGCTAGTTTAATTCATATTTAATAGTTCAGTACTAGTTATTTAGATTTATAGAGTTAAGGAATATTTTCGCTGTATACTAGTAGTTGTAACTAGTAGCGGAGATATCTATTTGTATTTTATCGAGAGCCTTCGTGTTTTTTTTTTATTTTGGTGGGGGATTTTACGTATAGGATATATATACTGGATAAAAGTACCAGTTAATTTTGTCATCGTCCCAAGGGTTGAGACTTGTCTGATTTTCTTTTTGAACGGCGTTGTTATTTGTGTCATGTTATTTATGGTTGAATAAATTATAAACTTTACATCGTTTTGTTCTAAACACTAGACAAGCGTTCCGAGCGTTACAGAAATATTAATATGAAAAGTGATAGTAACGAATAATATGCCTTAATTTATCTTCCATAAGTTTGAAAAGTTCTTGTATACGTATACGTATTAGTGCTTGCATGTTAAACAATGCTGAAAGGCTAAACTTAATTATTATGAATCCTTTATTACATATGTCTTATTTATAATCAGATATCATAGTACTTATTCTTAGACGACTGGTAGGTGGACTGTAGTCCAGAGGAAAACCCAGCATACCTACATCAGTGTTTCAGAGATAGTAAGGCAAATTCTTCAAAATCGCTTTGAGTCGGTGGGAGGAATGCACCAGACAGTAGAACTTTCAGAAAGAGACCCTCGTCGTATTTCTAGATCTATCGCCCTAAAGTCATCACCTCCAACGACCGAGCTTGAGGCCAAGAAAAATCAAAATTTGAATAAACATTTTGTTTTAAAAGTCTCAAGTGAACTATTCTGATCAAAGTGTGTCCATCGTGTATCGTCATTGTAATAAAAAAATGTTTGAAAAAAATTGGAATTTTTAAAGCGCGCATTTTTTAAAACCAGATGCATCTTCACAACGTAAAGGTTTTGTGATTACGGAACTCAACACAAACCCTTGACATAAGGTGCTATTTAAAAGTCGGGCTCACGTTCACCAATACGTAATAGTTTTAAAAATATATTGTCCAAAGAAATAACTCTTCCTTTTAAAACGTAGTTTGTGTTGCGCACAAAGATGGCGCATCACGAGCGGAGAATTAGCGAAAATTTCGATATTCATGGTCTGAAAATCAAAGGCTGACTTTATCATGTTTGAAAGAAAATCGGGATGTATTCATTTGAACTCAGACAGGAAGTGGAAAATCGTTGACTTATGAATGTGTACCACTTGTGTTCGATGAAACTGCGGTAACTGTAGTTACTCCGTTAGTAAACATAATGAAAGAGCAATTAGAACGGTTGTCCAGCTAGGGATATAGAGCAGTATACATTGAAGTGAAAGAGTTACAAGCGGCTACTACAACTTCGTTTGTGTTAGCCCGGAGGTCCTAGTTGGAGAAGCTGAATGGAGGGATGCTCTGAAGAACCCAGAGTTTCGATAGAGACATCGTTTGTTAGTTGTTGATGAGGCGCATACCATCATCCATTGGTAAGATAATATATTAAACAAATAATTTACACACATAAAAATATATCATTTATCAAGTTCAGAAGTTCTTATCTCTAGCTATCTACACTGGCCCTAAACCTAGACTAGCTACTAGTACTGTATTTTTGTCTTTAAAAATGCTGCATAAATGATTATGTCCGTATAATGTTTAAAAACCACATTATGACATAAAATCTGATATGAACTATGACATCTCAATTATTTTCTGAAATGTGAGATTAAATAAAGGCATCAACAAAACGTCAGATTTTTGACAGTCATAAAAACTCTTTAAATTCTTTTCAAAATAGTGCGATCAAAATCAAATTCCAACTGTTATCTTAAATAAAATATTCATAAGTTATATATTTGTTTTGGGCAAAAAAGTTTTTCATCAGGCAAGAGCAAAAACAATTGAAATTTGTAACAAATATATATACCAGTACTTAAGTTGAAACACACAAAGAAAATTTGGAAGACCTCAGAGGTTTGCTTATAACCCATTTCTTTTATTTTCAGGGGTGAGGGAAACAAATCAGGAAGCTGCATTCCCCAAGTGGTTTGGTCACATAGGTGAAATGCGTTCTCTCTGTTTAAAAGTTCCTTGTTTCGCATTGACTTCTACTACGTGCCCAAATCACAGAAGAAAAATCATGACAAAATTGTGCTTTGGAAAAAAACTGACAGCACTGATAGAAGAAACATTAATATGAGTGTTAGTAAAGTAAAACAAAACAAAGACCCTAATGTCATTTTTTCATGGATATTTGAATAACTTGAAAAGGAAAAAAAAATTCAAAGACATATACTATTTTGCAATACTATGAAAGACTGTTCATTGATATATAATACTTTAGTAAAAAATTACGGAAAAAGTCATCTTTTTAATATGTTTCATAGTGAAACAACAAATTCTGTGAAGGATTAAATTAGAGATGATATGAACAATCCGAATGAACAGCTGAGGGTACAAATATGTACAAATGCTGCTGGCATGGGGGTGAACTGTCAAATTTTTTGAAAATTAGTGATAGGTGCAGTTTGATGAGATATGAATGAAGTAATTATCAGATACATTTCCTGTATAACAGAGTGCTTGCTGAAAAAAAAGTTGTGCAATATGTATGTGTCACTATGATGCTTAGGATATACATAGATGCAAATGCGAAACTAATATATGCTGTGAGATGCCGAGAACATTCCGTTGGTAAGCAGTAGGGTTTAGGAATGAGAGTACCAATGCACCGGATGTTGACAGCAGAAAAAGGTAGGGCTTAGGTGATTGGCTGAATAAGTTGTTGAAATAATGATCATTTTAAAGTAAAATTATCAGTGTTTAAATTAAATGATGAAATGAGGAAGTACTGCAGAGAGTAAAGAAATTAGAGGGGTTAAAGTAGGAGGTGGGTGTCATTTTAGAGATTTGGGTTAATTTGCTGCGGATCACTGTAAGTTGTAAACAAGTTCAATTTTGACCTATAAACGCCATGGGACCATATATATTTCTTGTGATTTTCTGTCAGTGCTTGGAATGAACTTTCAGATTTTACCAAGGATATGTCTGTAAGAAATATAGCAAAGTAGCTAGGGGTGTTTAGGTTAACATTGAGTTCTATGGGAAATTAATTGGTACTCTTTTTTTTAAGAAAAATAGTTCCATAAGAAGTTTAGTTCTGTTGATATTTGATCATGGAAGATTTCTTTGAACAGTTGAGGCTTAGAATTATGGAAAAATGAATTATGAAATTCAGTGGGGACCACGGGGGTGTTTTGTATGGAAAGGCGCCACCACTGCCCATGGGTATGGAGTGTTAAGAGTGAGATGGCCAGAGGAGGGACCAACGTTTGAGAGGGTTCATAGGGCTATTCTTATAGCACAGATGCGCTTGACCCGATCACAGTTTCCAGGTGGAAACCTGGAGGTCATCCATCTGTGCCATAAGAAGCTTTGCGTCAACGCCGCCCACCTCGTCCTGGAGACGCATGAAGTGAACCAGGAGAGAAACCACTGTAGAGCACAGAGGTTTTGTTGCAGGGCCCACCATCCCCAATGCATTCTACCATGTTATTAGTTAATATGTATTGTAGTACACAATTTAATCATATTTTGAATAATTATGCTCAGAATGCCTCTTCATTTTGCTTCGGCTCGGGATTCAGAGAGCATCATATTTTTCTGGTATTTTATTTCCCTTTTGATGCTTTTCATATAACTTGTAGATTTTTTTTTACGTTTAACCACCCTTTGTTGTTTTGTATAGAGTTGATTTTTGATATTTTTACTGGTTTCATGGTTATTTTGAATGTCTTGAAGAGACTTGTCCACCGAGCCTCCACTGGGGATGGCACAACCCACACCTGCACATAAGCTGAGGATGGAGTCACCTGGACCATTATTTGAAGAGTGAGCAGCACTATGAGCCCTACCCGCAAAGTTGCGAGTAAAGGTGACATTACGAGGTAAAGATCGCCGAAGAGTGCGATTGAAGCTTTCGACCTTCTGAGAGTTGATGTTCTTGTCCAGAACAGCTGGAGACAACCTCTATGATATGCAAGCACGAAGCAAGTTCTCGTTCTCCGAAGAGTGATGTATTTCAAAAGTTGAACCTAGATATGTACTTTTGCTTACCCAATTAACTATTCCCCCATTACACACTAAAGAATGTTTCCTGCATAGAGCATGATAACCCATGTAACACTGCACAATTGCATCCACAGCATATGAGAGCTTGTTTTTCATCTTATGGCTATCACCAGCATACAAGTCATACGCTTGATTGATCTCGGCCGTGCATCAATCTACTGCATCGAGGGCAAAATTATGCAAAAGTTTGGTTTTCTCAGCTTTCGTTCTGCAGGGCATGTCCTGTAAGAGCTTTCCATCTCTCTTTATAGATTTCCTGATACTTTCGGAGAGATGCCGAGTATCCAGGTAATGCATTGACTTGACCTTGTACAGCCCATCCTTGAAGAGGGAGTCTGCAGCCCGACCAGCTGAGCTGTCTGGATCAGTTGTTACCCCCCTTAACCTCGATACCGTCTTCACAGAGAAGTTCGGCCATCCCCTCCCTAGCCCACCTAAACTCATCCCCTATAGTATGCTGCATGGGGAGGTTAGCGCCGCACTCCCCCGGACTACAAGAATGGTTAGCAGATGCCGCATCCCGTAAGTGACCGTGCTTTGAGCAAATTTTTATTTTTCGTTATCAATTTGATAATTTGATGTTTTGCAGTTACATTTTCAGCAACAGAGTAGACAGTCTGTGTTGCCGGCTGGAATGGCGTCTCACCGACCCCGAGTACAAGGGGTTGTTGTACATGCCGTCGCACTGCAGGTCTATAGACTGCGGCGACACTTGTCCCCTAATGGTGTTGACGTCAACCAACTGGCGACATCTGCAACTCATGTCAGCTGTATTTAGGGTCTCAATTTTAGGCAAAACTTTGTTACTGGTCTTTTGCAGGGACTTACGGGAAGGAGCAGGAGTGTTAGTGGAAAGCAGTATTTTTCTCATTCCATCATTACCAAGGGGTGTTTGGCTTAGCCCGACCTGAAGGGAGTAATTTAAAGAAGCTGGTGTTCTGCCGGGTGCACTGGTCTTTACTTCTGTAAAGAGGTTGTGTCTCTTAGATGTGAAGGGACACGCGCCGCATTTGAGCCCCATCCTTGTGGCAAGCCCTCGCCTTTCCTCGGTGGCCAGGTTCAAGGTCAGGGATCCATTGCAGCCTGGATTCTGCTCCTGATGGCTCCGAAAGGCTTGGTTCCACAATGCACCGGTCTTCCCCAAGTGCAGTAATCTGTTCGAATCTGTCTCTGCTCTACAATAATTGTAACTAATGTTTACATAGTGTGTAACTGTGTGTGTTGTGAAGATGGGGAACATTTATTTTAGAGTTACCCCCCCCCCCCTTAGACTAGTTGTAAATTTTGTAGATTTTTGAAATTAATGTAATTTTACATAAACTGCTCTGAAACCAATTTTTCTGATAGACGTGAGGTGAATGATTTATAAATACATTTTTAATCACCCCAGATTACATGTAGTGACTTGTAAAACCTGAAAAAATGGACCTACTGTCCGAGAGCCCCATTTTATTGGCCATAAATGCTCTTATTTGTAAAAAAGAATGTTAATTTCACAAAAGTTTATGTAAAATTGTGATTTCTATTCATTTTAGCTGACAAAAGATGACTTACTGCTCAAAGTTCTGGTCTTGATGATTTTCCACTTCACTTTTTCAGGCATCCCCCCTTGGTCTCAGGAAAGGGTAGATTCCGGGACGCTGGGCCATTTCCTCCCTCTCTGATGCAGATGGGGGGTTCCTAACCAGATCTGTCATCTCAGAAGATTTTTATATGTAGCTGGTATGTAAGCCTCCTGGCGACTTTTTGGGCTTTGAATCCATAGGAATGTCCTTTTTGAAATTTTGGCATGGTGCAAATTAAGCCTTTTCTGAATGCAAATTCTAAATTCCTAATTAATTGTTGATGCTGTTTCGCACTAGGGAGATTAAGCTGTTTAACTGTATCCAAAAATTGAATGATTTATGTAGCAAAAGATGGGGGCACCTGCTATTATTTTAAGCTCTGCAATGTAGGGGGGTGGTACAAGTTTTATCCCCTATATTAACTGCAGGGGGTCAGAGATAAGGGATGATTTGCTCATCAGCTTTCCAAATAATAAACAATTCATAAGAATACAAATTTTTACTAATTTACTAAATGTAAAATTCTTAATTTTGCATCTTAAATTGAAATTTCAGTCATTTCATCATTTCTTGAAATCTGGGTAGAATCCACCCTTATTGCAAAATCACATCCAATTTGTTCATAACACCCTTCAGTACAAACGAACAAACACATTCATTCAAATTTTACATGTATTTTATTTGTTACAGACATCAAAAAGCAGTTGATTCAATCTAGATTTCACTGTCGGTCCATTCTCATCACAGCATTTGCCGAGGGAGAGAGCTTCGTACTCGGATGAGCACAGCATACATGTCTCTGAAGATCCAGGACTCGTGTTTCACACACAATAAGAGGTATGTATAAGGTTCATGAAAAACACAAATTTGTCTAATTCTGAGGTGAGTAAAATTAAGTGTATAGGAATGAGAGTACCAATGCACCGGATGTTGACATCAGACCAGTGTTAATACAAGATTGAGCCGAGCAGAAAAAAGTAGGGCTTATGTGATTGTCTGAATAAGTTATTGAAATAATGCTCATTTTAAAGTAAAATTATCAGTGTATAAATTAAATGATGAAATGAGGAAGTACTGCAGAGAGTAAAGAAATTAGAGGGGTTAAAGTAGGAGGTGGGTGTCATTTTAGAGACTTGGGTTAATTTGCTGCGGATCACTGGAAGTTGTAAACAAGTTCAATTTTGACCTATATACGCCATGGGACCATATATATTTCTTGTGATTTTCTGTCAGTGCTTGGAATGAACTTTCAGATTTTACCAAGGATATGTCTGTAAGTAATATAGCAAAGTAGCTAGGGGTGTTTAGGTTAACATTGAGTTCTATGGGAAATTAATTGGTACTCTTTTTCCTTTAAGGAGAGGGTCTGTATCTCAGAACGAAGGTGATTGACCCCAGATTGATTGGTGAAATTTCATCAGGGCATACAATTATCTACCAAATGCTTTGTAATTTATCTCCCTCGCTCGAGACTGGGAGGGGCTGTAGGGATGCGGATGAGGCCAACATTTTGAGAAATCAAGCCGAAATCTTGCTGCGCCCCCAGTCTGTTTTTAGTGTATCTGCACTGCAATATGTGTAGATTACATGCTCTTGGTGAGTCAATTATTTAAGCTAGGAGTATATGAAGTGTAATTAACCAGCCCTCATGAAACTGTCCCATCTTATTTATATCAACATTGACCTCAAGTATATGTCTACCCCCTCGGTACATTTTAGGCACTCAAAAAACTGTCCCCTACCACCTTATTTTAACATTAAAAAGACATATTTTATGTGAGAGGTTGTTCCTTAAACGTACATTTAACAATGCGAGTATTTTCTGTAGGGTTTATTAAAATGTATCGATTTATAGTAGTTGTTAGTTTATACCATAACATATGCAATAGAAATACACACATTTTCTGTAAAAAAATTAATATTCTACGAGATAGGGTGACTCTCATTGAATATTAAATGTCTTCTAAATTAACTATTTTTCCAACGAACATAGATTCACAATAGTGAATTTGATTTCTTCCCGATTTCATAGAACGAACTAGTTATGACTCGACCTAATAATTTGCACTTCTACCTACATTTGTTAACACTTCCCAAAAATTCCTTTCACTATCGTATGACTGGCGCTAGACAGACAATAGCACATTCAAAGAGCAGCGATAAAGTTAACTCTTTATATGTCAACGCTTCAAAAAGAATAAAATTGTAAAATATTAACCGCTATAGCCGTATCTAAAGGACAACTGTTTAAATTTGTATAAGATATAATACACGTATTTGCTCTTTGCCATTGACTTAAATGTAAACACATTACGTACTAAAATCGAACTGCGTTCTTTTAAAACTTGTTGCGAGGGGGGATAAAGCATTGCTTCTGTACGTGTGTACGTATGTATGTGAGTGTCCATTTCTGCCTTTATAGCAAGACTCAAAGAAAACCCGCGCATGCATGTTTATTAAACTTCGTACACTTCATTATCATGCTAAAAGGACAAACCCTATTTATTTTCAAGGAATTCAATGGTGTAGTTTTTAAAATATCGTTAAAATGACAACACTTAGGAGTTATATGTGCGACTTAATTCCGGTTCGCTAAAGTAAAGATTTATAAATCAACAACTCGATATTTTGCCGGATGTAGGCCCTGTAAAGGCAAACGTTTTTGAGAAATGGGGAGTTGGAAGGATGTCCAAAGTGACTCAAAGTACTGAAAGTACTCCTAGGAGTTGAAGTTGCATAAATCTATTTTCAGTCGTATGTTTGCATCTCAAAATGCGCTGCTTAAATAATGGACAATATAATGAAAAGAATTTCAAAGAACTTTGCTTTGACATTGACCCATAAGTCAGAATTTTTTCCAGCTGGCTAAGAACGTTTCTTTACAAATAAAGATCCCTGTTCAAGACGATTCACCAAAACATAAATATAGCCGAATCTAGGGACAGAAAAGGACCATTTTCCACAAACGATTCACTTACATTGTCTGAGAAAGCATCTTAGCAATGTGTTTTTAAATTAAAAATAATTTGGCAGATCACATGGATTTAAATAAACATGTGTAGCATAGTGACAAACGTGCTGATACAGCTCATCTCCATTTCTAAGGTCACCTGAGTAAACTCAATCACTGTAAAAAAAAATATTTCATTAAAATCGAGATTCAATGCACTCAAGACCTCAATTATAATAACTTTCAGCTTCTCGGACTAACAAAACACCCTAAATATAAAACACACCAACCAGGACAAACATATTTTGTCAGATTCATTCTAAATTGTTCATAAAATAGATTCTTATATCACAGACTTAAACGTAATCAGAAGATTTTACATTGGCCTTATTCTACCTAAACTACAAAAACGAAAACACGTGAACATCAAACATCGGCTTTCACATGTACAGCTCTAATCTAACGGTATTGCGGACTTATGGTGAAAATACGAATTCGTGCAGTAAAACGTTATTTCAGCATTTACCTTGACTCACAGGGTCCAAGCCCGTTTTAACATTAATTTCAATGTAACCATAATTAAATAAAGAAAGGGGTCGAACTCTTACCCGGATAAAAAAAACTACCAGCTCGCTTCAAAAGCCTAATAAATCAATTATTTTTACAATACTTGCAAAATGCAGGTATTTTTTCAGAAAAGTAATGTCCAAGATACACTTATGCCGAATTTCAAGTTGATGGGTCTTATAATACCGGAGATATACGTCATGTTCTCTAGAAGTCGCCAGTTTAGTATCCCCCCGCAAACAAAGTTTGGGGGGGGGGTATATAGGAATCACCTTGTCCGTCCGTCTGTCTGTGCAATCGTGTCCGGTCCATATCTTTCTTATGGAGAAACATTGGAAGTTCTTACTTCACACAAAGATTGCTTATGACCTAAGGGTGTGTCATGACCTTGACCCAAGGTCATTCGGGCAAGGTCAAGGTCACTGGCAGAAAAAGTGCAAAAGTCGTGTCCGGTCCATATCTTTCTTATGGAGAAACATTGGAAGTTCTTACTTCACACAAAGATTGCTTATGACCTAAGGGTGTGTCATGACCTTGACCCAAGGTCATTCGGGCAAGGTCAAGGGCAGAAAAAATGGAAAATTCGTGTCCGGTCCATATATTTCTTATGGTAAAACATTGGAAGTTCATACTTCACACAAAGATTGTTTATGACCTAAGGGTGTGTCATGACCTTGACCCAAGGTCATAAGGGCAAGGTCACTGGCAGAAAAAGTGCAAAATTCGTGTCCGGTCCATATCTTTCTTATCGGGAAACATTGGAAGTTTTTACTTCACACAAAGATTGCTTATGATTAAAGGGTGTGTCATTACCTTGGCCCAAGGTCAATTGAGAAAGTTCAAGGTCATTGTTTCGAAAAAACTAAATTCTGTCTGTGTCATGTCTTGTATTAATGGAAATATTAGAAGCTAAAAATTAACAGTTTTCAAAAATAAAGCAGTTGTTATTTATAGAAAATGGACAGTGAAATAGATTCATCCAATATTTTCTATAGTAGCAGAAATACATGCGTTATGATTTTTTTCTTAGCGGGGGGGGGGGTATCAATTGTGAGCTTGCTCACAGTACCTCTAGTTTTTACTCGAACATTTACCGGTCCAGGGCTCACGATGGGATTTTGCCTATGACAACAGCAGTATTGCAAGAAGTCGAAAAACATTCGCACTAATCTTTTAAAATCTCACATCAAACATTACATCCTTAAATTCCGATAAAATTCCTTAAATACTCTCCAAACTGAACTTTTATTCTGCAGCTACATTAACTTCTGACAGGGTCAGTCATTTTGACGTCTTCGAGAAAGACTGATTTTGATTGGACTATTAACATTTTCTATCACAATGGGCGGTCTGAGCTACATTTGGGAACAAGAACTCTATGGCCTTTTGTGGAAATGACGCAGAATTTATTGTTGTATTTGAATATCGAATAAATGGTTTCCACAAGTACAGCTAGGTGAACAAGTATATCGGCAGTATAAACTAATAGATAATAGTCGGGTTGACAAGCTATGAAGCTGAGTATTCAACCGTCTGTCTTGGCTTGCGTCGTGATATTAAATCAAAGTTCTAGCTAAAATTTGGATTATACAAACGGACATGCGCACTCGCACCCGAAAAACCAGTCTAACATACCAATTCATTCACTGATCCACCCGCCAAACGTAACCACGTGACCTCTCGTACTTCTGTCATACTATGAATGATTGTATGAATGAATAAAGCGGCGCGAATGTAAATAAATGAACAGTGGGAAATGAAAACATGAAATGTTGAAATAAATGAATGCAAATATGATTACTAATTAACTAAAATAATTAATCCTGTGACATTAACAGAACTTAATGACGCTATCGTGTATAAATATTTTAGTGTTCAAAAAGTATAACTAATGAACTCTCATACGAAAACTTGCGAGGTATTCTTATACAAACTGTTCTAATATACTCATGATATCTAATAGTTAAAAGGTATAAAACAATGAACTATTTTTCATTACACTCTATATATTGCTGAGCTGTTTCGCGCCACAGTGTCCGTCTCCTCAAGAGCACTACTTTTAAAAGCACGTTTCGTTACAAAACATAAACAAAATCAATAATTCATTATACTCCAAATATCAATCTAAAATTTAATAAGAATTTGAATAGGAACTTGATATTATTAACATCATATTTATCTGTTTATGTATTTTATCAATATCGATTAACACGGATTATTTGAACGGGGAATACAAAATTGACATTATATTGAGTAGTTTGCTCCACACAAATTATTCTTGCGCTGAGTTTGCGTGACAGTTTAGGGAGTTTGAACATAGTTCAACTCACAAACACTGCGGCAAGCAGGAGATTAAGTTTAGCCTAATTTAATAAAAATCAAGTAACCGTCTAATATTGGGCTATATTTAACGAATTACTTATAGAGAAGAATAGGTTCATAATTTAAGAGACGTTGACGAATTTCATCTACACGATAACCCGGGAACTTATTCCATGTTAATCGCTAGTAGAGAGGCACCCCATACCCCAGGGCCGTCTGAAGTCACCACTCAAAGGGTAGTCTGAGGGCACTTTAGAGGCACCCGCCACTCCTAGGGCCGTCTAGGGTCACTACCTCTCGGACCGTTTGAAGTCTAGGGTCACCACCCTAGTGCTGTTTGAGGTCACACACCGATCTCATTAAACCGTCTGGGGTCAACCTAGTCTACGCATAGAACCCAGGATATTTCCAAGACATCGATGCTACATGAAATCCAGGTTTTTTTTTTTTTTTTTGTTTTTTTTTACACTTTCTCATAGGAAAAAAACCGTTTTCAGTCATATCGGAATTCATAAGAAAACACACCTGCTTGTCTCAGTAAGTCATACATTATGACAGCTTATTTCTTTTTGCTTCATTGATAGACTTGAATACCAATAGTAAACATTAAAAAAAAAATGAAAACGTTGCTGACAATTTTTTTTTAATTTGTTATATCAATAATCAAACACACATTATTTTAAAATATATAATTATTGATCTCGGCACATCTTTAATAAGTTTTGGGTACAAAAAAAGATATGTTCGAGAAAATAAAAAAAAATGTTCCAAACGCGCCCTAATTCGTTTTTTTTTTTAAAATAACAATTGCTCTTTTTGTTATTGCTAAGATGAGTTCATGCACACTAGCCAATTCGTAATTTTTAATATAAGGTCTTCTGATTACCAGTCGGTCTTTGTTGGTAGAATCTAGAGAGGATTGCATGCCAAATTTCAAATCCAAGCTGGCCTCTGGTTCGAAAAGATAAGGCTGTGTGCCTAAGGGAACAATGTCATCCATCTCTTCAAAACTGTACGACCCGGATTTGAGTCTGATTATCATCGGTTACAGTTCAACTCTGCATGGTGTTTTCGTATTTCCTTGTTTCATCAGTTTATAAAGTGGTACCATTTTTATTTCACAACGTTTGCGAGATCTGTTTCTGTGCTACACACAGCTTTCTGTCAATAATGACATCAACTTTGGTTCTCCTCGGTAGCTGATTAGTTATCTTGCCCCACAGTTCAGCAACTTTTATACTGACTAGCTACTCTCAAATCTGTTAAATTCATGATGCATTAAACAGCCTCATTGTTACATAGATATAGTTCATAATCATTACCATCCTCAAGGATTTGTTCTAGGTTTCGCACACTTGTTTCTAATTCACTACTCGTTTTATTAAGATCTTGGTTTTCAGTTTCTTTTTTCCAAAAAGCTTTCTTGACCCTTTCTTCCAACTTTATTTCAGCTTTTTGTCAAACGTGTTGGTTCCAATATGGCCAGATTTTAATGTTTGAACCCTTTTGGACATAGATTTGGACGTTTGGTGTATCACTACATTCTATATCACGTGACGTTGCATAAGCAACTGACCTCGTACACAAATCATATGACTTTTCATTGATATATTTTTTTCAAATAACAAATGGCAATACTATATACCTGTTCTGACAGAGGTCGTCTTTGTTTGAGTTGTGGAGGTGTCAATAGTCTCCAAACAAGAGGCACATGGGCCAAATCGCTTACCAGAGCACCCTTGGTAATCCCCTCTGATCCCAAGAAAACAAGAGGCATATTGGCCTTGTACGTCACTTGAGTATCATGTATCAATTTTTCAATAATTAGAGTACGTTCGTTATAAGTAGAATACGTTTTGGACTGTAGAGAAATTGAATAATGTCATGAAGGACATGGGTTAATTGTTTTGTTGGGTTTTTTTTTGTTGAAGCATTAAGTATTTTATCTTCAGTCACTTTGACCTTGCAAGGGTTAATCTACTCTTTATGTACATGGTTTGATTGAAATTCGTCAAGTGAAAAGGTATTGAGTAGTCGGTTAATTCCTACATGAATGTTCAGATTGTCTCTTAAATTTGCAATTTTATTAGATATACCTATAGTGCTAATCTACTCCTAAATGATTAACATGTACCAATGTTTACTTTTTTAAAGAAAAGAATTCTTTACTTATTATAAATAGGCAAGATCATTCAGTGTCCAGTTTAACCTTATCCTTCAACTTGGTTATCTGTTTTCAGCTTAAAGATTTTGAGCAGACAACACGTGGTCTACTGACCAACTGTCCTGCGAACCAATGTCCTTTCTGAGCAGGACCATTAGAGAAAACGGAAGAGCAAATGTATTTCATTTTTTCAATTACAAAACGTTTACATTACAAATACTGATCCAACAATAGTGTTTACCTGTATGTGCTACCTGTACTGATGTTATCAAACTCTTACAGCAATACACACATTAAATATATTGATCCAAAAGTATTATTACTATAACAAATGTGTTAACTTGAATGTGCAACCTGTACTGATGTAATCGAACTCTTGCTTCAATACACACCTTAAGTGCATTGGTCCAAAAGTACTATTACTACAACAAATGTGTTTACCTGAATGTGCTACCTGTACTGATGTAATTGAACACCTACAGCAAACCACACATGTAGTACATTTATCCAAAAGTATCATTACTACAACAAGTATGTTAACCTAAATGTTCTAAATGTACTGGTGTATTTTAACAATATATAATTTTTAACGCCACAAGGCGCTCGTGCAATAAAAATGAAGAAAGACTTAAAAACAGATTAAAATTGAATGTAAAAAAAACAGGTTAAAATTTATATTTTAAACAATCACAAAGTGCTCTTACTTGGAGCAAACCAAAAATATGATTACCGCAACAAACACCTAACAGTTAATACATGCATTCATGTTACGGAACAATTTAGGCAATGTGTAAGTATACCTTGGCAACTAACAAAAAAGTTCTGACAAGATGTTGCAGTTAATCAATTTTTTCTATCTTTGTGATGACATCGTTGCCATTTCTATGGGTAATCTTCACATTTTTGATTTCCAAGAAGAAGTCTTCGGGGTCATCAGCATCATTAATTAGGCTTTCTTTGCTACATGACTGACTGCAGGAACTCAATCAGAACTTTTGAAAAAAGAAGACATCAATCAACCAAACTTGTTGTAAATTCATTAAGACCCGACACTCTAGACCACATTATGAGTACACGTTATACACTTATATTGTTATTATGGATGCATAGTGTTTCGGCGGTTTTCGTAAGAGTTATGGTTTTAACTCTTAAGGCCCGCCTCATCAGGGGTCTACCTATTATGATTTTCACATTTTTGTAATCGTGATTGAATTATCATTTCGCCGATATTCTAGTGTTTACTGTAGGAAATTATAGATTCAATGGTAAATAGTTCTTTATATATTTCATCATTTTTAAGGACATCTAAGTATTTCAGGATGCGCTTTATGAGACCCTCCAAGTGTGGGTTGTACTTGGTTATCATGACATTTGGTTGTCGTTGTTTGCATTTTAGATCTGTTTTCACCAAGTACTTTTTTCTATTTGTGTTTTCCATTGTACGAATAATGGGATCTATTTCCTTATCAGAGTAACCTCTCTTTGATAGGTGTGTTTTGGAATCTGTTAGGATTGTAGATAAGAGTGCAAAGATTACTGGTATTCCTTGTATGTCTGATGCATTCGCCTTTTATAAACCCTTTAAAAAACAGAAGGGCTGTGGGTGCTTTTTCTGTATAGATATTGAACATTGTTTGTTGGTTTTACATATGATTTAATATCAAGTATGTTATTTTCCTGAAACCTCACGCCTTTGTATATAGAATGTCCAGAAAATTGACGCTTTTTTTCTGAGATTTCATACGTGAATTTCAGGTGTTCGTGACATGAATTGCCGATGTCAAAAAAATCTAGAATTTCATTTTGTGTGCCGTTAAAGGCTATAAAACCATCGTCTCTAAATCGCCCGTGGTAAAGAACTTGATTGGCGAATTTGAATTTTGACATTATATAGTTGGTGAGTTGATACATTCTTGTATCTGAAATTTCTGGAAATGGTATTGCACCCATATTGCATCCTATGATTTGTTTAAAATATTTTACATTGAACTCAAAGTATTTGTTTTCTAAGACACATTTCGATAAGAAGATAAGATCTTCACTCTCTGGATTAGGAATGTCGATTTGTGGTTTGTTTGCGTTTTTAACCAGGTTTTCCAACGGAAAAATACGGTTATTAAAATGGTGAAAATGGCGGGCGGGCGGCTGCCAAAAGGGTTCCCTCATTGTACGGATAACTCCTACAGTTTTTAAGATAGGAAGTTGTTCTTTTGCAGATCAATTGTACATATATCAGAGGTGTGCATATTGCTAGAATTTTGATTTCTGATAATTTATCGAAAAAATACCAGCTTATGAACTTAGTTATTTTTTGGCAAAATATTGCATATAGGGTACCCTCATTGTACAGATAACTCCTACCACAGTTCTCAAGATAGGAAGTTGTTCTTTTGCAGATCAATTGTACATATACCAGAGGTGTGCATATTGCTAGAATTTTGATTTCCGATAATTTATCGAAAAAATACCATCTTTTGAACTTAGTCATTTTTTGGCAAAATATTGCATATAGGGTACCCTCATTGTACAGATAACTCCTACCACAGTTCTCAAGATAGGAAGTTGTTCTTTTGCAGATCAATTGTACATATATCAGAAATGTGCATATTGCTAGAATATTGATTTCCGATAATTTATCAAAAAAATACCAGCTTTTGAACTTAGTCATTTTTTTGGCAAAATATTGCATATAGGGTACCCACATTGTACGGATAAGTCCTCCTACAGTTTTCAAGATAGGAAGTTCTTTTGCAGATTAATTGTACATATATGAGAAATGTGCATATTGCTAGGATTTTGATTTCTGATTATTTATGAAAAAAATACTAGCTTTTGAACTTAGTCATTTTTTGGCAAACTGTTGCATATTGGGGAACTCCATTTCACTGGATACGGGTTGACATGGATTATGGATACAGTTTACATAAAAGAAAACCCGGTTTGCTGTCACATTGACAGCTTTTCACTTGTTGTAAGTATTATTGACGGCGCTGAGTAATTCACCGAATTCCATGTTGGTATACATACTAGTTACATCATATGTAATTAGTAACACTTCTGCTGGAAGTTCGAGAGTCTCAATTTTATTGATAAAATCAGCGGTGTCCTTAATATAATTTGATTAATTTTGTACTATGGGAATGAGAAAGTAATCGCAATATGCGCCGATTTTCCGTGTTGGCAATACTCGGGCGGCGAGGTGGTAATTGTCTGATGCTGCATAGGTCGTTTTAAAGGGCATATCGGACTTCATCTGGTCCCGCGTTTTGGAGTTAGATTGTGTTACTGTTGCTAGCCTACTTCTGAATTCCTGGATTTCCGATATCTGTTCTCGGTTGATTTTGGTAATGTTTTCGTCAAAGCGACGCTTTGCACTTTCAAAATCGACAGACTTGCGCCTTACTGCCTGGGGAGTCTGATTTCGGATTTGGTTACTCTCCATTTCCTTGGTTTTTATTTCGGCCTGTACATAGTCAAGGACTAATTGGGCTGTTTGTTTATTCTGGGATTCGGCCAAGTCTAGCCAGAATTTTTCAAACTTCTCGTTTCCTTCGCCGTCCAAGTAAAGCGCACAGTAAGACCGGGTATGGAACCAAGTCGGACATTTTCCTGTCTGGATGCCATAACGTAAACTTTCTTTCCTCTTTGCCAGGGTCAGGCGGTTTTGAAGTGTTTTGCGGATTTCTCACAGTCCTTCAGAAATTATAGTAGAGGAATTATCACTTCCCTCTGGAAGGGTGATCGTCAGATCAAGGTCTGGGTTTGCGAATAAGGCTTCCTGGTTTGATAGAACCAAATCGTCGTCCATTCTGTTTTCATAACTTGTTCTGCATATTACTAATAGTAGATTCTTTCTTAAGGGAGAGTCTGTTGAATCTGTGGAACATATTATAGGAATGAGAAGCGTGTAGTTGGTACATTGCCTTATAGTTTGTCGTGGGGAACATATTTTATTTGTGATGATCACTGTAAGCTGGGAAAAATGTTTGAAGTAACGTTCATTTGAATAGATGAGCGGATGTGACAATTGTTAGAGAGATGCAAATTGACGTTTTTGAGTTTGCGGATCTTTATCACTCAAGGTGGTCTGAGGGAGAAACCCTAATAAATCGTAACAAGCTGATCGCTGTCACTGGTAGGTGATACACGGGAAGATGCCGGTGGGACATTGTCCCTGATCACAAGTTTTGAAAAAAGACGACATCAATCAACCAAACTTGTTGTAAATTTATAAAGACCCGACACTCTAGACCACATTATGAGGACACGTAATACACTGATATTGTTATAATGGATGCATAGAGTGTTTCGGCGGTTATTGTAAGAGTTATGGTTTTAACTCTTAAGGCCCGTCTCATCAGAGTCTACCTAATATGATTTTCACATTATTGTAATCGTGATTGAATTATCATTTCGCCGATATTCACTTAATCACTGACAGTCCTATATTACAACGTTAAAACGTGTGATGGACGGAACTTGAACTACAGCTTACAGTATGAGAATAAATTGTCATGGGGTTCAACCAACACTTCAGCATTATGTTTTTGCCTTGACATCTTGATGTTAACATTCATTTCTGGCCTTTGGGGTATTGTAATAGGCTTTGTTAATCTTCCTAACCCTGTATTTGTACTAATCGTGCACAGATTTGGGGAACCATTCTTATCTGGGATGTGCATAGTGTTAGTACATGAAAAAGTTAGCGTTGTGTTAGTAGCATAGAAAAAATCTACACCTAGTATAAATGAGTGGTGTAAGCCATCAACAACATGCACACAGAATGAATATTTAGCACCATTGATATTAAATTATAAGTCTGTTTTGCCAAGAACACGCAGTTCCTTACCACTAGCACCTATTACATTTGAAAAATTTCGCTTTTGCAATTTTGGACCATAATATGCAGTTTTCTAAAAAAAATTGCTTGGTAAGAATTGTTACCGCAGCACCAGAATCTACAAGTGCACTAGACTTTTTTGACCCAATACATTGACAGAAATTGTATTCTTTGACTTGTGAGCTACTAGATTGATTTCAGGACAATTGTCATTGTGCCCATCTTTACACTTCCTAAAGACAGGCGCGATTTCCTATGCTGAATTATTTGTTTGTTTCACCCAATTTTGAATATCAGCCTGACTAACTTTACCCATTTTAAGATCATTAGTTAACCTACGACAACACATCCATAAATGATTTGGTTTTTTACAGTTTAAACAATTTTCATTTCTGGCTCTACAATTGTAAAAAAGAATCACAAGACTCACCACATCGATGACAACTTCCACTGGAGTGCTGATTTTGATGTTGATTGTTGAACAAGGGCCGGGACCTCTGCTGGTACTGCGCTGGTTGCATCGCAGGATACTGGGCATGTTGCATCTGAGGTTGAGAAGGGGGATACTGCGCAGGCATCTGGTGGTACACTGTAGTTTGCCGGGATGAACGATGGTTTGGTCGAGGTCCGTGGTTAATGAAATGGGGCTTATTAACCATATTCATCATGTTCATGTTGTTTGTCTCTACATTCTGTATCCGTTCCTCCAGAGAACTGACAGCATTGCACAGGGTGGCATTCGTTGTATTCTGGACGGCGGTTGTTTCTGGTTCTGGGCTCTGTGCAAGTTCTGCCAATGATGCTTGCGTTCTCAATTCCTTCATTGTAGTTGGATTATGGCGAATAAGATCTGCCCTTATTTTTGGTTTTAATCCGTTCATGATCCGTCCAATCATCTTTTGTCCATCAACTTTCATATCTGTCGCTCTTTGGGAGACTCTGTGGATGAATTCTTCAACTGATTCTGTGTCTCCTTGAGTGAAATTCAAAAGATCAAAAGCATAATGTGATACTGGTTTGAATCGGTTAATGAATGCTCTGTGAATCGCCGTTAATGATGCCTTGACTGTAGCATCTAAAGTGTTGAACCAGGTTTCTGCTGCTCCAATAAGAAAGAAGGGTAGGTTAAGTAGAGCTCTTTGTTCCGTTAATCCTTGAAGATTCACTAGGGCCATGAATTTTACCCACCACTGCACTGCTGATGTTTTGCCATCAAAGTTTTCATCAAAGTTTTCCAATCTCACATTTAGTCTATCTGCAGTTTGGGGTATGGGGTTGGAATGAGGTAGTTGTAGTACACTAACAGGGTGAACGCTGGCCTCCTGTCTGTCTCTTTGTCTCTCCATGTGACGGAGTTGCTCTCTCAGAGCTTCTAGTTCATCATCTTTGTCCACTTGTCGTCTTCTTTCTTCACCTATTCTTTCTCGGAGAGCCGCAATCTCCAGGTCCTTTTCCTGATGCAGATTTTGCATTTGTTCTTCTTGTCCCTCTGTGTAATTGGATGGTGTTCCTTGATGCGGCATGGCAACAAATGACGGTATATGTAAATTTTCACTTCCTTTGGATCTTAAAAAGTATCTCGACATCGGATCCTTTGGATCTCCACCAATTGACTCGTTGTTACTTTGGATGTTTTTCCGTGTTATTATTATTTTCGGTATAAAAGGGGAAATAACTCGCTTTGCTGGATATAATCCTTGTTGGATTAATTAACAGCTCTACTCGTGGGAGCTTTCCAAATATGGTTCGTCCTCTACGGTGGCTGTAATCTGTAATCCAAAATAGAAGAAATACTTTAAAATAATTTATACAAGTTTATTCGAAGAAGTGTTGCATGGAAGTGCAAAATATCTTTATAAACACACAGTCACCAGTTAAAAATTGTATCAAATGTATTAAATTTACGTATAATGATACTTAGTAAAATCTGGTTACTGTACAGAGGGTAAAACAATAATTATCAAAAATCCCTCTGCATATAAATTAAAATTACATGATCATAGTTTACTATAATAAGTGAAAATCATCTTAAATTCATAAAACGACAACCCGTCCAATTGTTCCTTTTTATCACACAAACTCTTAACTAAATCAACTAAACTAAAATGCTTTATAATAGCTGACAGTCTCACAGTGCCTATTCAATAATTCAATAGAGACAATTCGAACTATAAACATCTCGCTATCTTACCAATTTCCTTTCATAGTACTCGTTAAGCTCGAAGAGGTTAATAAATCTTACTCTAAAATAAGGGATTTAACACTGTTTGACGCAATCAATAAAGTATTTAACTTACAATTCAACCCGAACATCGTAACACTTTTCCCGATAGCCATGTAATATAAACAAACAGCCTTTTTAACCTCTTTTCACAAAAGAGCGTGGGAATAAATAAAAGCGCAAAATTCAAAATCTACTTTTCTTATGATATGCATAAATATAAATGTGATATAAAAATATGACTGGAGACTGTAGCTAAATATGCCATATAACAAAAATATACAATCTATAATCTATAAAGTATGTACACTAAATGAGGTCATGTTGCAGGTTACCTAATAGATTTAAACTTTTAAGGACTTTACTAAAAGCTCGAATTTAGAAACTTGTTGTAAAAAGAAAAACTATTTATGCAAACATACATGTGTAGCCGGTGTCGGTAGAAATAACTCAGACAACGTGATTTGGTCAAAGGTTCACTTCATTTAGTTGAATTATAAGCTATACAAAAACCTGTAATAATTCATTATAATATTTAAACACATAATAATTTCACATAAAGCAATTACATAATTACATTTATTAAAACGCCTTACCGGGACAGCTTTTCCCAACACAGACAATATATATATCATTAGAATTTTCAAACGATGTGTCTGTCTGGACATCGAAGTGGAAAGTGTCCAGGTATTTCATCTCTTTTTTCCTCCAAGGAAGGTTCTTTTCTCCGTAGTCATATCGTATTTCTTCCCCCTTACAAATTTTTCTTGATGCATATAGCACAAGATGTGGAACTCCGTCCACTTCAAGTATTTTTATTACAGAATTATTTTGTTTTGATTTAGGGGCCGCATCATTCACATATTTCCCTTTTTGTTTTGAGTAAGTTCCATCCACCTAAAGTATATAAGAATAATCCGGTGCGTGTTACAAGTACATATCACTGTGTTGGATGTTGGCCGTCGCATTATGAACATTTCTGGACATAAATCGAAGACCTCCCTCAAATCTTACTCCAATTTCATCAGCAAAATTGTTTGTCCTTGAAATTAAACAAGTAAATGTAACTTCCTAGATTCAAGGGGTAGTCCTTCATTCTCTTTCTGCAAACCTTAAAAGCTCCCCAGCATATTCAAGCAAAAACTCCCCTTTGGAGAAATCTCTAATTGCAAAAACACCTTTACCAATGACATCATCAATATGCCTAACTCTCAGGCATTTTTGTCTTTCTTTTCCCTCGCGGCTATGTTAAGGCTGCCCGAAGCTAAATATATATAGAAAAATGATACTATTTTAATTATCGAAAAATGCTTTAACCGAGTGAGTTTCTTTAAACTTTTATTACATAAGTTAACAGTGGCATCCAACACTATGTTTGATGTATTTTTGTGACGTCATATATTTTTCTTAAGCACGTGACGGGTGTATTCTAACACGGTAAATCTATAAAAATCGCATCGGCACAAGTGAATAATGACATTAAATCAAGAATATTTTTATGAAAAATCTTTCGATAAGTAATGTATTTTGCAGTTCTTGCTGGGGGTTCATATAGATATTTCGTTTATTTGAAATATTGTCAAAACATTTCGCACCGCCATCGAAATTAGGCACATTTTTACCTTTTAGGCTCGATTTACACAAAATCGGGTCAATCGGTAGGTTTCCCCCAGCAAGATTTACAGTGGTACTTATTTTCTCTCCCGATTTCACGTAAAATATACTAAGATTCTTTTTATCTTTCACTTGTGCCAAACCGTTTTTGTATGCACATACATATCACCATTCATTAGATTACACGTAGCAGGGGGAGTCTCAAAACCATTAGTTTATGAATAGTTATTTACCTATTACGAAGCTTTAAAACTGTTGATTTTTTTATACTCCATATCGGTGATATTGAATTTAGTATCACTAGTATTTACAACACTGTTTATGTAAAGGAATGAAGCGGTTTTATTATGCACAATGAATATCACTTATTACGTTACGATACATTCCCTAAGAACGATCGAAAGGAATGCAGATCGTGACGTCAAAGTTAACTATGACGTCATATCTTATGAAGTACAGACAAGTGACTTTCTACATATCGCTGTGAAATTAATCGGGCAGTCTTAACATAGCCGCGCTTACAAATTCCTCTGCCTCTTTTTTTTGCATCATACTCAGAACTGACCGATTGTGGGAGTTCCAACTCCTCCATGGCAATGTCCTTATCTTCAACAAAATGTTCTACATTCTCGTTGCCTGGTTGTGGGAGTCCCAAGTCCTCTGAGGTTATGGCCTCCACTTCAGCCAAATCTTCAACATTATGGCTATGCAATTGTGGGAGTCCCAAGTCCCCTGAGGTTATGGCCTCCCCTTCAGCCAAGTCTTCAACATTCTGGCTATGCAACGGCAATGTCCTCATCTTCAACAAAATGTTCTACTACATTCTCGTTGCCTGGTTCTGGGAGTCCCAAGTCCTCTGAGGTTATGGCCTCCACTTCAACCAAATCTTCAACATTCTGACTATGCAATTGTGGGAGTCCCAAGTCCTCTGAGGTTATGGCCTCCACTTCAGCCAAATCTTCAACATTCTGGCTATGCAATTGTGGGAGTCCCAAGTCCCCTGAGGTTATGGCCTCCCCTTCAGCCAAATCTTCAACATTCTGGCTATGCAATTGTGGGAGTCCCAAGTCCCCTGAGGTTATGGCCTCCCCTTCAGCCAAGTCTTCAACATTCTGGCTATGCAACGGCAATGTCCTCATCTTCAACAAAATGTTCTACTACATTCTCGTTGCCTGGTTCTGGGAGTCCCAAGTCCTCTGAGGTTATGGCCTCCACTTCAACCAAATCTTCAACATTCTGGCTATGCAATTGTGGGAGCCCAAAGTCCCCTGAGGTTATGGCCTCCCCTTCAGCCAAGTCTTCAACATTCTGGCTATGCAACGGCAATGTCCTCATCTTCAACAAAATGTTCTACTACATTCTCGTTGCCTGGTTGTGGAAGTCCCAAGTCCTCTGAGGTTATGGCCTCCACTTCAGCCAAATCTTCAACATTCTGGCTATGCAATTGTGGAAGTCCCAAGTCCCCTGAGGTTATGGCCTCCCCTTCAGCCAGGTCTTCAACATTCTGGCTATGCAACGGCAATGTCCTCATCTTCAACAAAATGTTCTACTACATTCTCGTTGCCTGGTTGTGGGAGTCCCAAGTCCTCTGAGGTTATGGCCTCCACTTCAGCCAAATCTTCAACATTCTGGCTATGCAATTGTCGGAGTCCCAAGTCCCCTGAGGTTATGGCCTCCCCTTCAGCCAAGTCTTCAACACTCTGGCTATGCAACGGCAATGTCCTCATCTTCAACAAAATGTTCTACTACATTCTCGTTGCCTGGTTGTGGGAGTCCCAAGTCCTCTGAGGTTATGGCATTCCCTTCAGCCAAATCTTCCAACATTCTGGCTATGCAACGTGGGCGCCATTTGTAGCCGGTGTCGGTAGAAATAACTCGGACAACGTGATTTGGTCAAAGGCTCACTTCATTTAGTAGAATTATAAGTTATACAAAAACATGTAATAATTCATTATAATATTTAAACACATAATTTCACATAAAGCAATTACACAATTACATTTATTAAAACGCCTTACCAGGACAGCTTCCCCCAAGACAGACAATATACATATCATCAGGATTTTCAACCGATGTGTCTGTCTGGACATCGAAGTGGAAAGTGTCCAGGTATATCACATATTGCATTTAGTGCAGAATATTGGCGGGAACAGGTAGAACAGGTTTTAGATATCATGTGACATTTATTTATAGATGAAGTCTGTCGTCACTGGGCTAAAAATAAACATTCACACGCACACGAACACTCTCAATACAAATGCTAAAGCGCAAGTACACATTTAATTATATAACCCTGGTTACACATGTATTATAAAAGAGGAATTATTATAATATCCTTTGCAATTGAAATTTTTATTAACTAGTAATGAAAAATAAACTAAAGATAGACATACCTGTAATCTAAAATAAATGAAATACTTTAAAATAATTTATACAAGTTTATTCGAAGAAACGTCGCATGGAAGTGACCGAGGGAGGTCAACTTTCCAGCGACGACCCAACGCCTTTGGATTACAGGTTATTGATCAATCAAGATTTAGTATTAAAATTACGGAAATATCAAATGTGCGAAAATCGACCATTTTAGGACTAAGCCTTTCGATGACAAAACACGTAACTTACAAAGCTAGCCCATCTAATTGCTAAAATTCAACACAGCTGTACACTGCCGTGGGCTATCCCAAGTTTACCTCAATAAGTAGAAAATACAATAAAATTACATAATTGATTAAGCCTCTATCGCACCAGGCCGGATATCAAAGGCTGATAAGTAAACAATTTACACACAATACAAAAGAACATCTATTAAGTGGACATACCAGAGATTACTCAATTTACACCTTTTAAAACTTTGTAAAAAAAATATTTACCAAATAAACAACATCATGTCCCACAGAATTTCAGTGATTTGTTTAACATTTGACATTTGAATGAGTCAAAGAAAACTCAAAGATAAATTGAAAAAAGACAGTAAATAATTTAACTACTTAACAAAATTTTATCTCTGCACATTTAGTAAAAA